>JAVGVS010000126.1:647500-1228767 GCA_032718565.1 Distichodus sexfasciatus
ACGATGTAAACTTCAATTAGATTGGAAGCTGATGCACAGTGACAATGGTGTGAAGAGATGCATGAGGAATCATGCAAGAGTTTAGTCAGTTAGCACTTAATCCTCTGTTTTGCAGTTGATAAATGTCCAGTCATACAGTATGTTTTCTTTAAATAGTGTTAAAATCTCGTCTCGCCTCATTCTCGTGAACGCAATCTTGTGTACCGTTTTAGTCTCAGAGCGAGTGTCTCGTCCACACTTACAATATCTATAATATATTGGATTATATAAATACACTTATTTATGGTCAAGCTACCTACATAACAACTCTTCAAAAGCGTGGTTGAAAGATCCACCTCATTTCTCTTCTCGTTTTATCGGCGCAGGATATCAGCACCTCTGTCGATTAGGAGTTGGCGTGTATGCGTCCGGAGGAGTGTGTATGCATTCATGTGTTTGTGTGTATGTTTACATGCCTGTGAAATCTGTCCATGCCATAGCTGTTGTTGACAGTCTCTCTCTCTCTGTCCTGTGGGATGTCTGTCCTCCCGACTCCCCTTTCCCTCCTCCTATGTCTGCAGGAGATTGCTGAAGGTGACCAGGTAGGAGACTGTACTCAGGAGAACTTCGCTCTTACCTCTCTACCCTCTCTCCCCCACCCCCCACCCCACCCCCCACCTCTTTCTAATGGAATCTGTCGGTCTCTCCCTCCTCAGTCAGCTTGGCTCAGTCTTCCATGCCTTATTTTCCCTCCCCATAACAGAAACCAACCAACCAAACCTGCCAATAATCCCTCCTCCAGCAGCTGGACTGACTCGCTCTCTCTCTCTCTCAAAATAAATCCCCAAACCCACAACATAACCCTCATTCAGCTCAAACCTGGACCATGTGATACTAAAAAAAACTATGATTAAAGATCTCTTGACTGGCAACATTTGTTTGTAATTCTGGCATCCATGTTACCTCTGCTTCCTGCACTTCAGTATGGATAGAGACATGTTCCTTCCTTTTGTTTTTTATTGTTGCGTTTCATTAATTCTTTATCATTTGTTTCTTGTTTTTGTCTGTGGTTTTTTAACGTCATCGTTCTTCTGGATTGCGTTCTGTGGCCGAAACCCAAGCGTGGCTCGGGGTGGGCGGGTGGGGTTTTTTGTCGTCGTCCTCCTGGGTTTGGGATAGACAGTGCAGTATACACGGTACCAGTTAAGCAGTATGTGTATAAATACCAATATAAATATATATATATATGTATAGTGTGTTACGCCTGGGAGCACGTGTGTATCCCATCTCTGTTCTGGGGAGCGTCCCGAGCTCACGTAACCAGACACTGTTTTTGAGTAAAAATCTACATCTTTCTTCTCAGTTTCATCGTCCTGAGATGTTTAGCTACTTAATGGATAAGACTAGCATTTAAAGCTTGAGAGTTTCTTGATAGTGCGGGCCGAGGCCTACGTTAATCTGGTTGAGGGGAGTCGGGGTAGAGACGGACAGAGAGCCGCGAGTCTATCCTGGGACTGCCGCTGCTTCATAGGGCTGGAAGGCCCTCTCTCCTCACGCCTCGCTCCTCATTCCTGAGTTTTAACGCTTCGTCTCTTTCTCTCTCGCTTTCTGTCTCTCTTGTTCTCCAAACAGAAACAGAAGAACATCGCTGGCGCTCTGGCTTTTTGGATGGCCAACGCCTCCGAGCTGCTCAGCTTCATCAAACAGGACAAGACCTGGAGTGGCATCCGCAGCCTGGGCGCTCAGGACGTCCTCGCACACCTGGTCCAGATGGCCTTCAAGTGAGTGTGTGCAGTGACACACCCATATACACACACACACACACACAAGCTTATTTACACTTTTTTTTTTTCAGTGTTTTAAGCAGTGGAAGGTCTATACTGTACTGTTGTGAATAAATTTTCTATCCTAAAAACGTGACTTTCTTGAGGTGAGGAATTCAATTCCAGCAGAATGTTAAGTTTCTGTTTTGACCGCTCTACTTCAATATTTACGCTAAATCCACTGGTTGACTAGCGTGAAGATATTTCTCGATTTATGCCCTTTCATGAAAACATAACTCAAGTTTTGAATCGGATCGGCTACATCTATAGTTATAATTACATAAATCAAAAATGAAAATTCATTTAACATTACACCTGAAATCTTGAATTATCTGCTTCACATCATTTTGCTTTAACTATGAGCAATAATTCTCGACACAGCTTGAATTTCTCTGCTGCAGTGCAAGTCGCGCAATAGAAACTGCATCTGGCGATCTGAGAGCTGGCGTGGGGTGGATTAGGCGTATATTGAAAATGACCCGTGCACCCGTTTTCTGGGGGAGCCGCTGTGATTAGTGGGACAGAGTCATAGTACTGACTTTTCGAGTAAGCGATTGAGGAATTCGTCTTCACTAATTAATAGTTCAGCATGTTGATCGTGTGACGTTCAAGAGCTTTTTTTTTTTAAATAT
This sequence comes from Distichodus sexfasciatus, assembly GCA_032718565.1. Lineage (NCBI taxonomy): Eukaryota > Metazoa > Chordata > Actinopteri > Characiformes > Distichodontidae > Distichodus > Distichodus sexfasciatus. The sequence goes on from JAVGVS010000126.1 coordinate 649,935, forward strand.
TAATGGAAGTCAGAGAATGAAGAGAGGACTTTGGAGAGAGAAGTGGATTTATAAAGTCATCTTAAGATAATTAGTTATGATTTGCACGTTAACGTCTGTACATTTTATTAAAAAAGTTTACTTTAAAATGGTGACATTAAAGTATACAGTATATTTATGTAAATTTGCCAATCAACTACAGCTAATGGATTACTGAAATCCTGAAAAATCTAGGTTAAAAAGTGCTTGGAATTTGACTTTGGAAAGAGTATAGCCTCTGTAACTTGGAAGGAGCAGGTCGTTTTTTTATATCGGGTCTTTTTGCATATTCTGTCTGTCTAGCGTGTGAGTCATTTATGGAATGTTACATAACATAATTGCTCTGTTTTTACTCTTCACGGTCACACAACTGAGCCGCTGATTTGCCATGTATCCTGTGTTGCTGTGTATGGGGGATGGCTGGAAGTGTGTGTGTGTGTGTGTGTGTGTGTGTGTGTGGGGTTTGAAGTCCAATTTTGACATCACTTTGAGACGCTATTTTAGTAAGCATTGTAGAGCGGATAATGCAAAGTCCTGGAAAAGGAACCATTAACATTTGAATAAGTAATATGCACACTGAGTTAATGTGTGGACCTACATATTGCCTTAAACTCACAATTAGTTGCGAGGGCCTTGAACTTTTTAATGTACTGTAGCTACATGTTTAAGACGTGGTGGGCAGTATCATAATTATCATAGTTGCAAATGTCATTGTGAATGCAGCAGTGAAAAATTTAGAAAAAACAGTTTGAAAAATATTTGTTACCACCAAAGTCTTGGGATCCTCATTTTTGACTCTACAATGTAAAACCTGCGGCTTCAAGAAACCTTGACTAGTTTAATGGCTCATCTGCAGAAAAGAGGATGACTATTTCTTCTCTTCCAACAAGCACATCAGACTACATTTTGTGTTCCCCATGCATAAGCACCCTGGTTTTTTAATTAATGTCTGTGTTTAGCCTGTGCTGCTGTGTGTTTCCAGGTATTTGGTGCACTGCCTGCAGTCAGACCTGAATAACTACATGCAGTGCTTCCTGGGCCGATCCTGAGAACAAAACCACAGAGGCCCAAGATCGGTCAGTATGGAATTTGGGTTGTACACAATCCTCAACATAAACTCTCCCTTTATGGAAAAAGAGATGCTATATTCACTTTCACTCACTGCTGGTTCAACACTGGACTCTTATGAGCAGCCGCCCCCTTGTGGCTGCTTTGGAGCATGTAATATTACGCAGTAGAGTTCTGAAGCTCGCAGTCTTGCTTTCCTGTTTTCATTAATGCTTATGTGGCTAACAGTTAATGGTAGTTACGTTTAGTAGGGATTTAATTTTGTAAAACAATGTGTACAGTTAGTGTTTACCCTATAAATATCAATTTTATGAAATGCTTTTCTATGTATTTTTACTTCTATGTAGGTTTATTTACCTTCTTCTTCTTTATTGAATAATATAATGTACTGTTAGTATTTATTATTATGTAATAAAATAATATAATAATTAGTATTTATTATTTGTTTAACTATTTATTTCTACTCTATATTGTCTTCCATAATATTGCAATTTATCCATATTGTGCACATAATATGATTACCCTGTTTTTACACTGGATCGTGTCCCTGCAGTGCGTCTCCTGTCGCCGTAATAAACTCCTGCATCAGTTTACACCTGAACACGCTTCGTTAAATCCCGCTATGTCTCTGTTCTGTCACATGTCTGAATCTCACGGGATCCAAGAAAACGCCTTTAGAAGGCGCATCATGCTCAGACCACAGGCGCATCGCCAACTCAGGCGATCCTTCACAACATCACAGAGCTGACGAAAAAGTTAATTTTGGAGGTGGAGAAACCTGAAAATTGTAAACAGCCAAGCCCTCAAAATCTTGAATCCATGTCATTCAAATGGACTTTAAATGCATTAATTGTTGTCTGTGAGTTACAACACAACAAAAATCTGACAAACACAACATTAAACACAACAATACAACACAATGCTAAAGCACTTAATTAAAATTGAGAGCAACAACAAGGACAAAATGAACTAGGAAACCTACTAATAATGTTTGTAGCGCGCAGAAATCAGCAAAACAAACGCGTTGGTTTACCCACGGTTGTTATCGCGTTGTCCTGTGCAATCTTTTACAATTCTCCCGTGATCATGTGATCTCGAAAACCAGCGGCGCGCCGGATCAGATCTGGGACCAAAAAGCCTGGCGTCGAAAGTGCAAATTAATGACTCAGAGCCAGATAAAATGCAAGCGCAGTCGCACCCATAGCCAGACAACGCATCAGTGTAAAACAGGGATTTACTGTTTATAGTATAGTTACTGTATGTAGGTATGTTTATTTCCAGAAAATATATTTTTGCATTTTTTAGATTTAATATCTTTAGTAACTGTAAGTGTAACCTGTTTCTATTTCACTTCCACAGTATTCCCATAATATCCAGTGTTGTGTGCATGTGCGGTTAGTGTTTGTAGTATAAATGTCTATTTTAGGAGGCATGTTTTTCTATATGTCTTTATTTTCTAGAGAGAGTTTCTTGCAATGTTTCTTTGGACTGAAGAATGAATCAGGGTGCACGATATACCTGTATAATATATATACAGTACACCAAAAATATTCGGGTTCATACACAGTGTGGATAAGTATGGATAAAGGGAAAATAGGGTATGGAGAAATGTTTGTGTTTCCAGACTTTTGCTGCTACATTGTTCTCTAAAATGTAGCCTAAAATTCAGCTAAAATGTTTGGAAGCAGCGAATATGATTTGCCGTGTGATTAGGTTGTGTGTTGGATCCGTGAAGCGCCTCAATTCACCACCACGTATGTCCAGTTCAGAATTGTTGGCTACTTCATTTTTCCTTTGGTTTCAAAAATTATATTCAATAAATCTACTCTGTGTGATCTGATTACCTCGTTACTGTAATAAAATCTGTCTGAAGTGAAATGTCATGTAGGAATTCTCCCAGCAGTCAACTATTTAACGTCAGCTCACCGGGCTACATCACTAAAATTAGGCAGGCCAACATAAAGCCGGTGCACACCGGAACAGTTTAATCCCGCGTTTGAACAGTTTTAGTTGCTGCTGGCGACAGAGGAGATTTCATTGCAGTTAAAATGCTAAATAATATGCTGTGCGTTGAACTTGTCTGGGTTTGGTTTGATTTGTAATTTGGGATTGGTATTGATTTGGAAGTGATAGAGTAGCTATTTACCCGGTGCTGCTGATGCACATTTTGGGCCGTACTACATATTATGATATGCCATAACTTGGCATATAATATGGTAAATACTATACGTGTTTACAGTTGGATTTTCAAATCATTTAAATAAATGATGATTTATTTATGCGATTGAAATTGACAATGTCTGAAAAAGTCTGGAATTTGAAATGGAAGATGTGTAGGAACCCTGAATATCCAGTAATTTCCGATAAGGCTTTTATCTGTCCCCCGTTAGCCATTTTTGCGTATTTGGTTGGTGTTATGGCACTCATTCTGCCCTACCCGCCAGATGGCGTGCTCCCACACACTGGCAGAGGCATAGCCATGTAAGCTGCTCTTGGCGTTGCCGTCATCCATGCCAACCCTCACGATCCAATGTTCTCCCAGCTCTTCCACTTCATCAACATGTGGCTGTTCAACAAACTGGTAGCCGGAGGCCGGACTCGGGCCTGTGCTCGCCTGCAGGGGTGCCATCTTGAGGCAACGCTCCAGCCCTTGCTCGAGGCCTGGGCCGGCCAGGGAACCCTGGAGGCTGGCGGCCGACTGCCACCCTCAGCCCGCATTGTGCAGGTGTGGGCCATATACACACACACCTCCAAGATTATGTGAAGTTTCTAAGGCATTCCTGGAGATTTCATTACGTTAATGAAAACTATACACAACCTGATCCTAAATTCTAATTTAGAATGAATTTAAATTAACCTTAATATATGACCCTCTGGCAAAAACCAATTAAAGCATGCATAAATTTTCAAAAATTAAATTCTGTTTATATTTATGAAGGGCATAAATCAAGCTTCAAAACATTTACTATATGGAATGAATGGATGACATATGACTGAGATATCAACATTCAAAGAGTCACAAGACTTTGTCCTGTCACGCCAAGTGAAAGCGGAGAAATCTGCCTTTGAAGTTGACTATGAGCGTAGCACTCTGAGCGCTTGGTCGCGGTCGTATTTCGTTACATTCTGATGGCCTCGCTGCATTCTGATGATCACCACGGATAGCCTACCTGCGTTAGGTTAACTGAACTCGGGAGACGGAGATGGATTCGAGGAGAAATATCTTCGCTGGTCAACACTGGTTTACCGTAAAATATTGAAACCGTAGAATTCAAAACGAAAACTTTTAACATTCTGGAATTGAATTCCTCACATGTAAAAGTCACGTTTTTGGGATGGAAGGTAAGTTTTTCAGCTAAACCATATTCTAACAGTACAGTATAGACCTTCCACTGTTTCAAAACACTAAAAACAAAAAATCTTTGAAAAATTTTACCCCACGCAACATAATATTTCGTTTTTCTCGAGCCTCCGTTGCGACAAGTGACTGGATTTTGCCGTGCAGGCATATACATATATACACACTCACTAACTCACTGATAACACACCTTCTAACTTCGCTTACTCATTCGTCTCTCTGTCCTCTTTTTAAATCTGACTTTGTACTGCTGAAGCAGTGTTGTTTTCAGTAAGTTCATAAATTAGGGATCTTGTGATAATATCGGAATCGTATCAACATCGATCCATAATTGCTGTTTTTTAAGTCATCGGCATCGGACCGATGCTTAGATGTGCCCGATCTTTTCAGCTGATATTTGATGGTTTTTTTATTGTACCATGAGAAGGTGGTCAGAGATGCCCAAAGGTGGTGGGATTGATTGTCTTTTTTAACAACGGAATTCTGTGTTTGCCTCACTTAGCAAATGACCTCTTGTCATACTGTTCTATATGGTAGTATGCATCTCAGGAAATAGCTGAGGTTGTAGCTTAACAGCTCTCTACGCACTAGGTAGTGCACATGGAGTGCCATACGTGGTCTATTTCACTTGGTACACCACACAGGGTGGGAAGTGACTTTGTCTTAAAATGTTCTGCTCTGCCTCGATCGACTCTTTCCCACTCGCATGACGTGGTGCTGTGTTAGGAATGTCAGAGTTGTTGCTTTTGTTTTTAAAATTCAAAATATCTTGTCTTAACGCTTTTCGACTCTGCCTTCCTAAGTTTAGCAGCATAGGCAGATATAAGCGAAAAATATCCAGATGTCCTTTATCGGCCAATCAGACTTTTTGAGACTCTCTTTTTTCCTGCGTCTTTTGAGCCGCGACTCTCCTCACTATGGACAAGTACTCCATGGAGGACGTGCACAACATCAGCAACACCTGCTTCAAGCTCAACTCTCTGCAGCTCCACGCTCTGATGACCGAACTACCCTGCGCGCAGGCAGCCCTACATCCCCCGGTGAGCCACTCTCCCACCCCGATCCACCCCGAATTTCATATTGCGTTGTTCTGTTGTCTTGTTGAATCCCCGAAATCGCGGGGCATGCGGGGAAAAATCGCACACTCACCGGGGCATGGTGGGCAGTTTGCAGCGTAGCGGTTGGTCCCCATATTCGGAGGGTCTGAGTTCAATTCAATATATCTATGTATTTTTCAGGAACTGATCAACAGCGTGTGGCGGTGGCGGAGGAGAAACCACGGCAGGCGGTTGGCGCGCAGCGGCGACGCCCGAGTGCAGCGCTGGAGGACCCGACCTGCAGCTGCCCGCTTCCTGCTGCCGGGCGGCTACTCACTGCGACGTGGTCGCAACATCCCCCGCCGGCTTCCAGGAGTTCCTCGGGCCGCTCTGTCAGAGAGGTAGGTTCCCCTTTTCCGGTTGCTGTGTGAAAGCGTGGTTCCAGCGGTAGGACCACCGAGAGCGGGGAATCAGGTTGGGTGTGTTTACTTAGAGCTGATGTGACGGCTGTGGAATGCAGTTAGTTAAGGTCGTGGAAAAAAGAAATGTTTGCTCGATGCTTATCTCTGTTGTTTGGTTTTGATGGCAGAGACCAAGCCGCGGAGTTGTGTATTGAAACTGTGTGTGTGAGAGTGTGTGTGTTTGATGCGTTAAAAGTGTTGTGAGCGTCTGAGCTGCGTTTCCTCCCAGGCTTCTGCGTCTCACCCTGCCTATTTCGCCCGGCACCTGGACCGTTTACTTGAAGGAGCCGACTGTGACAGCCGCTACTCCTTTGATAACCGGTTGTGGTGAGTCCTGCGGCACTGAAGTAGCGAGATGAAGGACACACGCACGCTGATATCACGCAAGTGCTTTGCTTATGCTGTTATCTTTCTGTACTCCGTGTAACGACAAATTGATTTTTTTCTTCTCTTTTTGTTTCCGTTACGTCACTTAATCTCCGTGTCTCTAATGACCAGACCTCAACTGTCAGTATGTACAGGGATTTTGTTGTTGTTCATTGTTGACCAAAAGTACAGGATACATTAACGTAAGCGATAGGCGTAAATCAAGATTTGTGAGGCCACAGATTCCACAATACACATAAAAGCTGCTGGTAGAGGATTTTGTTCATCATCAACACAAATGAGATCCAGATGTTATCAGAATATTTGTCGTCTCAAATTATAGCTCAGCTGAGATAAGTTTGTCTGCACATTTACCTAAGAATTCGAGTATTGGAGTGGGTGGTGAATTTTTGAATTGGCGTTCCAGTCGTTGAACACTGCCTCTTGACGTGAAAGTCAATGAGTTTGATCCCACCTCCAACTTGCCGTGGAGTAAATGATGTCTGAGCAGGACCCTTTACCCCAAGTTGCTCCAGGAAGACCGTCCCTGATATTAGGAAACTGCTAAATGCCTTGAATGTAAAAGTAAATAAGGACAAAATGACCGTAACTGTAAAATTTAGGGTATGGAGAGTCAGAGAAGGGCGTTAACACAACAATCAAAATCTCTGCTTGAATCTGGCCAGAACAGATCTGCGAGAAAAATTAAGAAAGAAGAAAAGAGACGGGGAAGCCAGGACTACAAAGGGTCCCCAGTCACCCAGTTTACAAGACTAAGATGTAAGAACCAGACAGAGCCAAGCGCAGTGCTGACGCGATCTTGATTTATTAGACAAATGTTACGATGTGGTGTAAGAGAAGGTGAGCGTGGCGCTGCTGGTCTTCTGTGAGATGACACGGTGACCTGGCGTCTAGAGGAAAAAAAGCATGAGGAAGCTCATACGGCGGAGTGGGGAGGGGGTGTCGCGTATGTTTCAGATTAGACATGTATTCCCACTCCCTATCGAGTTTTGCGCGGTGGTGCCGCCCGGCGTGGCTGAACCCACCTCAGTGTGTTGGGCTTCAGTCAACATCAGCCCCGCCGCAGGGGCTAATTAGCAAGCGTGGCGCTTTGAGGATCCGGCACTAAATGATAGCCTTCTCCTCACCCTAATCACACAATAGCCCCCAAATTGCACCACTTCCCTGTATTGCTCCTTTCCTGCCCACCCCAGGCTAAGCACCCCAGCGTGTCCCATGAGGGGCAGGCGGAGACGAGGCGGGGCAGGGAGCGGTGGTGGGATTTTGTACCGACTGCCGAGCTGAACCAGGGCTGGGAATATGACCTCAAACCAATTTGTGACTCTGTATGGCAAAGCCAGTCACTTGTCAACTGAGGTTTCCGAAAAAACGACCGTTTATGTTGCGTGGGGTAAAAGTTTGGATTTTTGTTTTTAGTGTTTTGAAACAGTGGAAGGTCTACTGTACTGTTGTGAATACATTTAGCTGAAAACTTACCCTTTCATCCTAAAAAGCATTGACTTTCTTGAGGTGAAATTCAATTCAACAGAATGTTAAAGTTTCTGTTTTGACGCTCTACTTCAATATTTCACGGTAAAATCCACTGGTTGACTAAGCGTGAAGATATTTTTCAGAATCAATCATCTCCGTGTCGAGTTCCAGTTAACCTACGCCCAGGTAGGCTATCCGTGTGGCTGTGGTCTGGCGTGGCTACCGTAAATACAAGCGTGCTTGTGACGCACCAGCGTCTGTGATACTTCGTGATAATTAAACTTCAAAGAGCAGGTTCTCCGTTTCTCACTTGGCGTGACAGGAGAAGCCGACTCTTCAATGTTGATATCTCAGTCATATCGTCGATTCATTCAATATAGGTATCGTTTTGAAGCTTGATTTATGCACTTTCATGAAAACATAGTAACTCAATTTGAAAATTTGTGACAAAAGACTGGGTTTGCCGTGCAGAGTCACATATGAGAATTAACTGAACATTTTACCCTTTGTTACAGTTAACAATTAGTTTGTTTTTCTTTAGTTTTTTTGTACTACAGGTTGTATTGTGAATACGCTTTACATCGTTACAACAACGCATGCGATGGCGTGTTTAAGGGGTTAGTACATGAACACACCCTGGGAGTATTAACAGAAATCTTTTTTTTTTTTTTTTTTTTTTTTCTTTTTAAGTGTTAGCTGAATTTTTTATTAGCATAACCATCACGGGCATGATTACGTCGTTTAGAGGTTCTCGATGTCGGTTTTGATTATTTTCTGATTAATTGCCCAGCCCTCGTCTGAGCAGGAGTAAGAGACAGTATCCGTATTTTAAGCCGATGCAGAAAGGTTAAGAGTACCTGCCCCTCCCCTTCCTCTTCCTCTTCTTCTACCTCCCTTTTCTTTCTGGTCTGCCTCATTGATCTCTTCCTTTTCACCTCAACACGTCTTTTTCCTCCCCTCTCCTTCTTCACTCTTCTTCTCCCCTTCTTTTCTATTTAGTGCATCCTTCACCTTTTTCTAAATCCTCTTCTTTTCATCCGCCATTTCCTCGTCATCATCCTCCTAATTCCTCTCATCCTCCTTTTATACTTCCTCCTTAAATTACATCATTGTCTCCTCCTCCTCCTCATTGTCGTCCTTCACCTTCGTCTCATTGTCGTCGTCCTCCTCCTCACTGATGCGTTCCTCCTTAAATCTCGTATCGTTTAATACTCCTCTGACTAATGGCGCTCCTCCTGGGCCACACAGCCGTCGTATCGTCCTCCTCCTCATTGTCATACTTTGCGCCCATCTCATTATGGCCGTCCTCCTCATTGAGTGCGCTCCTCCTTCCTACTCAATGTCATCTTCCTCCATACGTCTCATATGCCGTCCTCCTCTGTCATCCCCCTCCATCGTCTCATTATCCGCCGTCTCCTTACGTCTCATATCGTCCTCCTCTCATTGTCGTCCTCCTCCCCTCATTGTAAATGGTCGTCCTTCTCCTCATTGTCATCCTCCTCCTTCTCCCCTCGTCGTCATCCTCCTCCTCATTGTCGTCGTCCTCCTCCTTCTCCTCGTTGTCATCCTCCTCCTCATTGTCGTCGTCCTCCTCCTTCTCCTGGGTGTAAATGCGTCCTTCCTTCTTCTCCTTGTCTTCTTCCTTCTTCTCCTGGGTGTAAATGCGTCCTCCTTCCTTCTTCTCCTCTCTCCTCCTCCCCTTCTTCTTGTCCTCCTCCTCCTTCTCCTCGTTGTCCTCCTCCTCCTTCTCCTCGTTGTCGTCCTCCTCCTCCTCCTCGTTGTCGTCCTCCTCCTCCTCGTTGTCGTCCTCCTTCTCGTTGTCGTCCTCCTTCTCGTTGTCGTCCTCCTTCTTGTTGTAGTCTCCTCCTTGTTGTGTTCTCCTCCCTTCTCATTGTCCCATTCTCCTCCTTTTCCTCGTTGTCCCATTCTCCTCCTTTTCTCGTTGTCCATTCTCCTCCTTCTCGTTGTCCTTCCTTCTCCCTTCTCCTCATTGTTGTGTCTTCATCTCCTTCTCCTCATTGTTGTCCTTCTCCCCTCATTGTCGTCCTTCTCCTTCTCCTTGTTGTCCAATCTCCTCCCCTCGTTGTCGTCCTCCTTCTCCTCATTAATAGATTTGTCTCCCTCCTCCTTCCTATAATTTGTAGTCCCTCCTCCTTCTCCTGGTTGTAGAGTCCTCCTTCCTCGTTGTCGTCCTCCTTCTTGTTGTCGTCCTCCTCCTTGTTGTCGTTCTCCTCCTTCTCATTGTCATTCTCCTCCTTTTCCTCGTTGTCATTCTCCTCCTTTTCCTCGTTGTCATTCTCCTCCTTCTCGTTGTCTTCCTTCTCCTTCTCCCCTCATTATTTGTCCTTCTCCTCGTGTTGTCCTTCTCCTCATTGTCGTCCTTCTCCCTTCCTTGTCAATCTCCTCCTCGTTATGGGCGTCCTCCTCCTTCTTCCTCATTATGGTCCTCCTCCTCCTCCTCATTGTTGTCATCCTCGTCCTCCTCCTCATTGTCGTCCTCCTCCTCCTCCTCCTCCTCCTCATTGTTGTCCTTCTCTTTCTCCACATTGTAGCCCTCCTCCTCATTGTTGTCCTTCTCTTTCTCCTCCTCCTCATTGTTGTCCTTCTTTTCTCCTTCTCCCCTCATTATGCTTCTTCCTCCTCCTCCTCCTCATTGTTGTCCTTCTCTTTCTCTCCTCCTCCCCTCATTTATTTGTCCTTCTTTTTCTCCCTTCTTCTCATTATGCGTCCTCCCCCTCAAATTCTCCCTCTTCTCCACACTGTTCCTTCTCCTGCTTCTCTTTGATGTCTTGATTCTCCTTTGTCTAATTCTCTCCTCCTCTTCCTTTTTTTCCTCATCCTCTTCTCTTCTCCTTCTCGTGTTTTCTTCCTCCTCCTTCTAATTTCTCCTTCACCTCCTCCACCTCCTCCTTTAAGCACATGGGTCCAGGCAGCCCAGTTCTGGGCCTGTGTTTGTTCCTACTTTTGTGGGAGAGGGAGGCGGTTGTGGCGCACAATGCCTCACTGGCCAGGCAGTCAGTCTCTTTCTCTCTCTCATTCTTTCTTTCTCTCATTCTCTCTCTTTTGTCTCACATGGAAAGCAACCCCACCCCAGGCCCAGCCGGCCTGCCCGTCTCTCCTCTCCCTCCTCTCTCTCCTCTCTCTCTCTCTCTCCCTCTCTCTCTCTCCCCTCTCTCTCTCCTCTCTCTCTCTCTCTCTCTCTCTCTCCGGAGCCAGCCCATGTGGCTTTCATTCCTGACTCGTCTCCAGCGCCCGCCGTTTCTCCCTGCGGTCAGCCTGTTGTGGGAACGCGCCTCTTTCTTTATTTCCCCCCTCGTTCCCTCCTTCTCCGGGTCAGTCGGCTCCAGGCGAGGGACCGAGACACACGGCTCCGAGACGTCAGGCTCAGTTCTTGCTCGCTGTTGCCCTCTTCCCTCTCCTTTTTTGTTTTAATTTTTTCTCTAACGCTACTCGTCTGCTCTTCTCTCTGCAGCCAATGAGGAAGGAACCGGAGGTCATGACGGTGACCCTGAAGAAGCACAACGGCATGGGCCTTAGCATCGTGGCTGCCAAGGTAAGACACGCTACCTCGTTAGAGACGAACAGTGGAGAGGTCATGGGGGGGAAAATTAGGGCCAGAACAGTGGGGTAAAGAGAAATAGTCTGGTACTATAAAAATTGAATGGATATGATGTTGCTTAATAGTGTTTTAAGCAATGGCAGCGTTCTTGTGTTTTTCGCTTGAGACTTGAACAATTTGTGAACGAACATACACAGATGTAGTAGCAGACTGGACAATCCGGAGTTACATAACACGGTAGTATGTTTTATGGGGAAATGCATGAGTGGAGAAAGCATTAACAGAATTCTTTTGTAAATTGTAAAAAATGGTTTTTGAATCGTAAAAATAACGTAAATATTCATCACGGGTAAGATTAGGTCAGTAGGAGATTCTGAATTCCGGTTTCGATTCATTGCCCAGCCCTAGTGCATACCAGGCATGAACCTGTTTCCGTTTTCCGTTTTCAAGGTATTCCCTGGTTTGAAAAAGTCCATTTCTAAAGTTTTTCTACACAGTCGTCCATTTTGAAGCCCCTGTTTCGCGAGAGGGTCACTGTTCTGTTTCAGTTCCAGGGTTACTTCTCGTGACAGGTCGTTGTTATGTAGACCAGACGGAGAAGTTGCTCTGAAAGGTTCTGTGACCGACTCAAGGTTGTGTGGCACGAAAAAATACAGCAGTTTGACCACTTTTCTTGAATATTTAGCAGATGCTCTTATCCAGAGCAACGTACAACACTGCTTTGTAGTTCTTCAGTCTGTAAAGCTAGGCTTAAATCCACAACTGACATCCGAGTAAACTAGACTACACACCGTAACAATCCCTGTTACAGTAAAGCTGAAGATGGTGCACAGACAACGAGTACATGTTAGTGGCTAAGTAAGGGGGCTAGTTAGATACCTCTAGATACTCCTTGAAGAAGAGGGTCTTCAGACGTCTGAAGAGAGCAAGCGAGTCTGCAGTTCTGATGACAGGAGGGAGTTGGTTCCACCATTGGAGAGCCAAAACTGCCATCTTGATGCACGTCTTCTTCTTCTTTTGAGTATCGGTGGTTGGAGACGAGCAACATATGGCACTCTTGAGGGTTCGAGAAGAGCTGAACAAGGCGTTAAGGGAATGCACATATTTTAATTTTATTTATTTCTTTTTTAGCAGATAGTCAGTTATTTATTTAGTTTTTTATTTATTATTTTAAGTTAACATTTACAAAGGGTTCCAAATATCCAATATTTTGTTTAAAAATAAAAAACCTTAATAAAATAATGTAATAAAATATAAAACCATAATACCATGAAAAGCTTATTTTGCCCAAGCCCATCTGGCCCCATTAAAAACAATGGAGAATGCAGACTGGAGATGTCGGTTTATTGCGTTGCCTTTGTTTTACAGTTAACACAATGTCTCTGCGTTTTTCATTTGAGACTCCGTTTGATGTTTAATGGAAGCTTTTCTGCGGGCTGTCGTTGTGGCGTTCTTGCTCTCCTCTCTTCTTATGAACTCCAAACGTTGTGGGTGGGTGTGTGTGTGTGGGGGGGCTTTGTTGAGAGCTTTGGACACGCTTTGTTTGCGTTTGACACTAGTGCCACTGTCTGCAAGGCGAGCAGTCAAATTAGAATTCAAAAAACCGAGCCATAAACAAATTTCCCGGGAAGGTGTTTCCGTGTTATTTGCCGGCTGCTCGGGGGAAAACTCGGTCCTGTTCCACTCCCACCCACTCAGGAGGGAAGGAGGGTGTTCTTAAAAAAGGAAGGAAGGAAAGCAGGAGCCCCCTGTTTCTTCTGTATTTATGCGTCTGTGCTTATTTGCGTGTGTGTAGGTTGATTTGCGAGCTGTGGCTGTTGTGTTGCGAAGTAGAGAAGTGTGGATGTTGTAGTGCTGAGGAAATACCCTGTATTGTGGACACACACTCAGCCGTATCCACTGGTGTAGAAAGTCTGGTTATTAATGTAGCATTTAATACAAGAACCGAAAAAATGAGAGTAATGTCAGTGGGAGGAATAGTTTTCATATTTTCCTGCAGAGTGAAGGAAGGAAAAAATCAAACAAACTCCAGTCTGTAAAACAGTCAAAATTGAAATAAAGACATGGAATGTGGTTTAGAATTTTCTTCTCCGTCGAAAATAAACGGAATCATGATGTAAAAGCTACAGTGTGGATCGTAGTCCCAGAAGTGTGAGGCACTGAGGCACATGTCTGTCTTCTATCGCGGGGTGGAGATTGTGAACGTGCAGGGGATGAACCGTCCTCCTCCTCCAGATGTGCTGGGCTGCCTGAGGCGGGGGAGCGGCCGCATGCGCTGGAGAAACCACATGAGAGCTGTACGTTCTCTGAAAGAATATGTATATACCCACAAGTCTCGGTAAAAAAGGGGACGGAGGAGCTCGGTTTCACTGCAAACAAACCTTATATGTGTGATTCTTCATCCTGTAAGCTAACTTGAGATTCATCTGTTGTTTTAACTGAGCTGCTGCTTGGTCGTGTAATTAGACTGGCCTGTTTGCCTCGGTGCACTAACTTTGGCTTTACTGTAACAGGGTTTGTTAAGGTGTGTAACTTAGCAGGCGATAACTTAGTTGGGTGAAAGCTGTGGATTTAAGTCTAGCTTTTACAGAGTGAAGAACAACGGCTGCTAAATACTGTAAATGTAAATGTGTTTCCTACAGAGGACCTCTATGTTAGAAAAACTTGAAGAATACACACTGCTGAGACCAGAACTTCGTTAGATTCATAGGAATTTCAAGGTTTTTACAAAAGCAAAACTTGCTGTTGGATACTGGGCTTAAAGCTGGAGGTGTCGAAATGAATCATGTAATCGATGCATCGCGATTCAGACATGGACGGTTCTGCATCGATGCAGTGGCAAACCATAATCGATTATATTGGGGGTTTTCAACCTGCGCAACGCTGCCCCCTAGTGGTGACATTCAATCTTATTTCACTGCTGAATTCACTTTTTTAAAATTATTACATTTTTAAAAATTTCAAAACATTTCCAGATGATTTGGTCAACTTTATGAATAATGAATTTATTGCAAATATCTAAAAAGTAATAGAAAAAATTACTCCCCTCCTTGGGACAAAAGCAGTTGTAAGTCCCTGGATTATGTTTGGTGATTTCCGGCTACAGCATAAAAATTCTTGTTAAAAAGAACATCCCAGTAGTAACTATTTGATTCAGAAAATTTCACGATTCGATTCAGATTCTTGGGCTCGCGGTCAGATTCAAAATTGATTCATGATTCATAAACGATTCACGATTCAATATATATAGAAATTTGTTTCCACATCGCTGTTTTCAGTTACTTTTTCTTTTTGACTGTGGCAGATCAACAGAAAAACACACTGAATCAAATATAGTTTAGGGTTAGGGCTATGAATAGATTTTTTGAATGCATGAATCGTTTTTGAATCGTCAGAGAAAAAATCACAATTCACTTTGATTTTTTGCACATCCATGCCCAATCTGCATGCAGTGTGAAGTAATGTAGAAAAACTGCTGGGATTTGTCGTGATGCATCGAAATATCGTATTGAATTGAATCGTTGACCTGATAATCGTTATTGAATCAAATTGTGAGACCAGTGAAGGTTCACACCTTTTCTTAAAGCTGAGATTATATTTCGAATTGCACTGTTTTATCGAGTAATACTTAATATGTGTGCTGTCTGATACACTAAAAACACATCAATTTAAATGAACACGTAAAACATGTTTACATATTTTTTAATAATGTACTGTAAATGTCAAATCACAGTTGTGGAAATAGAGTTTTGATTTTCAGCTTGTGTAAGTTACACTCAGATGTGTAAGCTCTCTCTCTGTCTCGCCTTTCAAAGTCATAAATTCTGCTAAATGCAGCCATGAATTCTTGCTTCCACCTTGGCCATGGTGGGCTCCATCCTTCGACTCTGTCTTGCAGCTGCCAAGAGTGCACTGTGATACAAGCGTGCGCTGCCCAGGCATGGTAGCCTGTCACCGGTCAGAAACACCTGCCAGTTTTTTTTATCGTCTTTGTAAAAAGAACAAATATATAATTATATTTTCTATCGTTAGTTGTAAAAATAAAAGATTCTAGAAAAGCTACTGCATTTTAAAAAGTTAAACTTGACTACTAAAAAGCTTTTGAAAAGGAGTGGTAAGTTAGTAGTGTGGCAAATTTCAGTCAGCTACACCTCAGCATTGCAAACATAGTTATTTGACATGTTTATGACCACAAGACCCCACACAGATATATAAGCAAATTTGCGTTGTTGCCAAGAAGGTGGCAGAGCGAGGACGGGAGGGGAAAAGACGAGGGGAGGAAAGAGGGGCAGGGCAGAGAGGAGGATCCTTTGGGAGGAGAATGATGATAGGTCTGACCCGTTGTGGGTGTGTGTGTGTTTAAGCGTGTGTACGTGTGTGTATGTGTGTGTGTGAGGAGCAGGCAGGCCGGATCAGCTCTGAAAGTTCACCCGAACTGCGTCCAAGCCGCGGGAGTTTTCTGTGCACCCGGAGCCGTTACGCAACCAGACTGGATGTGGTATTTCCTAGTGGCTCCGTCGCTCTTCGCCAGACGCCGTTTTAGCATGTAGTCGAAATCGCAGGGTGTCGCCTTTTTCATTTTTTTGAATACGTCTTCACCTGGAGACGTCCGGAAAAATCGACTTCGTTCTGAGATCGGACTCATCCAGGAAGGGAGCATGTGGTTCTCTGTGGTTGGGAGGAAAGACCAGTCGGTAAGGCATTGCTTTGGTTGGTGGGTGGGTGTGTGTGTGTGTGGGTGTGTGAGAGAGTGTAAGAAACAGTGGCAGATGTTTGGGTGCAGTTGGAATGAAGGAAGAGTTGTAGCACAGACTCCTTGGAATGTAGACCCGCTCAGCGTTTTTCCTGTCCAGGTGTCTGGCTCTCGGCTGCTTCAAACTTTCGGCCTCCACTCGCTTTCCTGTAAAAATCCGACTGCTTTGTTTTGGTGTGGTTCTGAGAGATGACTGAGAGTGGAGTGTGAGTTCCTTGTCACAAGACTACTTGTGTAAAGAGTTCTCGGACAGACGGTGTGTGTGTGTTTGAGTTTGATCTTATCGTACAGTCAGGGACGCAAGATTAATCATTAAATGTTTTCCTGCTGAATTCCCACCTTCTAGCGGGGTGTTTATAGCTACAATATGTCGTGGCTCCTGAGGACTGGGGCTGCAGGTGTGTGTGTGTGTGTGTGTGTGTGTGTGTGTGTGTGTGTGTGTGTGTAAAAAAAAGTGTGAATTAATAAGTAGAGGATGAGATTTTTCTGACAGGGCATTGCACTCCCCTTAGGGGTCTGAGGAGGATTTTTCACTGTGTTTGTGCCTGTTACGGCTGTCTCAAGCTTGTTAGAGGACAGTGCCTTCACACTCCTCTTAGGTGCCTAATGGAACCCCAACATACACACACAGACTCACTCACACTCCTGTTACTGCATACTTTTGTTAAGGATCTGAGGAATTCCCAACAAACACACACACACACACACTCAGAGAAATCCTAGAATCACAGACTCCTTGGGGGCCTAAGCAGGCCCCAAGATACACACGCACACTCATTCTCTGAGAAATCTTAGGACTTTACACTCCTCTTAGGGGCCTAAAGAAGTCCCCTCCACACACACACACTCATTCACACTCAGAGAAGTCTTAGAATCTCATACTCCTCTTAGGGGCCTAAGTCTGAGTCCCTTGCACACACACATTTCTGGGTCTGGTCGTTTGTTTATCCAGAACACAGCACAATAGCACCGTTCCTTCCCTCCCTGTGGCTCCCTCCAGCTCCTCTGCTGTGTTCTGCACTAACAATAGCAGGATGTTGCTTTATTACAGATGCCTGCACTTCCTGAACGCTGAGGGCTGGACAGGAGAGCCGACCAGGTTGTGTCACCTTATTTAAGTGTATTTGGGGAATAAAAGGCCTCTGAAGTGAACCTCGAACTGTCTTCAGGCGTAATCATTTGAATATAGTTCAGCACCTATTGTTGGTGTGAACTCTGAGGCCCTGGTTGTTGCTCACTTTTATTTTTCGATTGTTTAGATCGAGTCCATTACCTCAGCATTGGACGTTCCTCAGTTCTCGAGTGTAATGATCCCAAATACCCCCAAATAAAGTCTTATTTCAGGCAGTTTTGGTCACGTTTCGTTGTGGTCCGCTTTGTTCTGTGCTGTGTTCACAGTGACAAATAATCCCTCACTTTCACTAAATAAATTTGAGCATTACTAATGTGGTGAAAAATTCCAAATCATGGTTTTGATTCATTACCAACCCTAGTTCTGTGCATCTAATGAATTTGCTGTTATCTTAAACCCATTCCTATTGGACTGTGTTGTCTTTGCTTTTTGATTTATTATTTAAACCAATCTCTGATCCTACAAACAACCCTGAACCCACCCATAATCTCTTTCGAAACATAGTCTACTCTTAATCTTAATTCTCAGCCCTAAACCTAACCATAGTCTAACCCTTACCTTAATTTGGGACAGTTTGCTGAGTTGTCTCAGCTTGTTACACATGCGATGTAAACGAGCTGTGTGTGGGCGCTCGCGACTCTCATGTGGAACGCCATCACTCACAAGAAAGCTCCAGTTCAGTCAAATCTTCCCCTTTATTATAGACAAAACTCATATTTTAGTTGTTAAACAACAACCACCAGTGTTTTACTCACTCTACAGCTATTTACTTGATGTTATTCCGTCGTCCATGGCATTATTGCGATGCGGCTCCGAGTTGTGGGGCAGAGGATTGTGGAAAATGTACTTCTCTCCAGAAGACAGAAGACAGAATATATCGAGATATATATCGTGTATCGTGATCTAGCTTAGAAATACTGGGATATTATTTTAAGGCCATATCGCCCAGCCCTAGTTGGTAGCATAGCGGTTAGGTAGTTGACCCAGTGATTGGAAGGTCCAGACCGGTAAATGGTACCATGAGCAAGGTACCGTCCCCAAGCACTGCTACCTGGTCGCTGCCAAAAGCTGCCCACTGCTCCTTCATGGATGAGTCAAGGTCACATTTTATTGTGGTGTTCACAATGACTTCAATTTGATTTTAACCAGGAGTGGGTAAATTCCGGTGCTGGAGGGCCATTATCCTGAAGAGTCACCTCTGTTGAGTATTTACCTGAAGTCAAGTGTGATGGAAACCTTGTGGATCCTGTTGTTCTAGGGCTGAAATTACCTTGATCACTCGTAATCTAAATCTGTCCATAAATTACTCTTAAGAATTTGCTGTGAAACAAGTTTTGAAGCAATGTCACCAGTGTTCTTCCAGTATTCTCACTCTACCACTAACTTTACCATACTGGAAATATTCTAATGTATTAAGACATTTCAAGATAAATGCTTAGAAGAAATAGTTCTGGAACGTCTCCGTTATGCTGAGAGAAAAAGCACGAGACCCAGTGATGTGAGCTTTGCTCTAACAGCAGTTTTACTGGAAGGTCACATACTCCGCCGTCCCAACCACAGTCAGTTGAGCATGTAGTTACACACACACACACACAGACTCTGTTTGGTCTGTGTTAACCCGAGCCAGCAGCCCACAGCCTCCAGGTCATTAAAGGCTCGCCAACTTGATGAATGCCTTTGGCTGCATGCAGCTCATTACCAAAAGCCTCTTGTTCTGGTGATGACATCTTGCACCTGGATTCCTCAGGCAGGGAGTCGACCCGGCGGCCTGTCAGTCTTCACCTCCTCATGTAGTCTCAGCTTTAACTGCAGAGAGGAAGAAGGACTCTGATCAGGTCCTTTTTAAGCAGTGCAAGCGGAAACTTTGAGATAAAAAGATATCTTTCAGGGACATGTTTGGTTATTGATGGACGTGTAGATGTTTTGTGAGGACTCACTACCTGTCCGAAGTCTGTGTAGGTTCTCAGTCATCCAAGACATGGTGATCTTAAGAGCTTGAATCAAAGGCAACTGGATTTCTTTAAGACCGTCCGATTGGCTTCTTCAGTTCCCAGAATCTGATCTATTCCAGTTATTTATTCTCAACCAGGGTTGTCATTTTGAAGGTGGTCCATCACACAAAGCAAGTGTGGATCAAGGTGTGAGTTATTACTTTCACCTGAGAATAGGTGTGATATGTTTATAGATGGTTGGACTTCACCTTTAAATCACCGTTTAAATCGAAGGGATCTCAAAACATCATGTAGGTGGGTGGTACTTGGTGGCAGTTTGAGCCACCACCTCTGTTGGGCGATGGTTGTTTTAGTTGGACGTGGATGCCCTCCTTTTCTCCGCTCTCAAACCATCTGTCATCTCTGTTCAAAATGTGAACATATCAGTGCTCACAAGTGTCCCTTCTCCTTTAAGTGCAGATCTACAGCTGAGTCTTCTCCTGATGATCTGCTCTCCTGTGTTGTGCCATAGGTCTATGGAGTGGTTTCTTGGACTCTCCTATGTATCCCAGCATTCCTAACAGCATTGTACAAGAAAAACCACGTTGGTCAGTTTGTGTTTTGTCATTGGGATGAACCAGCCTCTGTCTGAGGGCGTTGGTGGATCTAAAATGTACTGGGATGTTATGCTTGGGGTTTCTCAGACAATTCTGCCATATGTGAGACTACAATGTTGACATGTCTGAAGTGCTGCAGTAACTTTCCTGGGCTGTTTAAACATTACTGTAGGCACCAGATGACCTACATGGGCCCCTGAGGAACCCACGTTTAATTTACTGCTCTCCACGCCACTGTAAATTCCTAACAGGAAGTCATGAGTTTGGTCAGCAAGGTGTGTGTGTCTTTGTGACCTTAGTCAGAGTCTTGGTGAATATTTAGAGCGTGTACGTCTATGGGATGGAGGAGGAGCCGGCAGCAGCTTCGAGTTTCCTGTATCTGCAGCGACAGGTTGAACAGTGCTTCCGCAGACAGGAAGTTACAGGGTGGAGTCTCAGCTCTTCCATTTGTTTGTTGTGGGGTTGGGACTGCTTGAGAAGGAGGAGAGGGTAGATTTATATTAGGATATTTACATTAGAATGTGACCTGCAATTTCTGAGTCCATTGGAGTTCTTAGAGGTACCAGGCAAGTGCTGACATTGTAACCACAACATTAGATTATATTTTGTACCAGGACTACACTAGGTTTTAATGTAGGGCTAGGTTGGTGTTTGGTTTAGAGTTTGGTTTACAGTTAGGATTTTTTGCACAAAGGTTGGATTTAGATGATAGATAAATTGATGGATGAATGATGGATAACAGTAAAGATGATAAGGTAATACATTATGGTTAGTTTTAGAGTATTATTCTTGGATTTAGGGTAAGGATTAAATTAGGATTATGTTAAATGTGGTGTTCACGTTATTTTACGACTTGTTTTGGAGTTGAGATTAGGGTTAGATTATGGTGAGGTTTATGATCTGTATTAGTTTATAATTAGGTTTAGGATATGGATTAGATTATGATTTGGTGTCGAGATTGTGTTATATTATGGTAAGGATTAAGGTTAGGATAAGATTATGACTAGGTTTAAGGTTTGAATTAGATTATGGTTAGGTTCAAGTTTAGGATTAGATTATGACTGGGTTTAGTGAGATCCACGTCGCTTTGGGTGTAGTTTGTAATATACTGAAACTCATAGGAATACGATGGGAAATTCCAAACATTTCACATAAAACATAAGTGTGTGTTGTAAAACGGTTGCTCAAACACATCTAGTCTCCATCACACTGAGCTCAGACTCGCGCGATATGTGCTGTTGCCATGAGACGAGTTTGGACTAATGACCAGACACTTTGGTGTGACCCAGTTTAGCTCCAGCACCTGATGACTGGACACAACCATGTGGTTATGAAGCCAGTCTGTAATTGAACTCCTCTATACTCTTTGCTGACCAACACTGCCAACCGCCGGCCTTTGGTTTATGTGCAAAATAAAGCTCAAATGGCTCCTGAGTGTGCCATTGGAGAGAGTGAAAGACGGTTTGGATCTCATAAACTCAGTTTGACGTACTGTTTAGGCAGCACGTCTCGTTTGGCTGTTTACAGACTGTGTTTTAGGAAATTTAAGAGCAGACACTTGCACACACACACACTTACAACCGCTAAAAAATACACACGGATTAGCCTGCACACTCTGTAATTGTCTCTCTTTGGCTCCTGGCAGTCTGTCACTAATCAGGGGTGTGTGAAATTTCACATTAACACACATGCACGCACAAAACCCGTGAAGCGGGTAAGAAGCGATTCCTACGGTTCTGTAAATGTTGCTCCGTATTTGCCTGATTTTCAAAATAAACCGGTGCACGGCATCAGCTCCTGACCCCCTCGACCTCCCTCTTTTCTTTCAGCCCTGGTTTTTCTCAGCCTAAACAGACTCGGCTCGGCGTTCCCGCTTCCTGTAAAGCGAGCGGGGAGGCGTGCTGGCCGCTTTACAGACTTCAGAAGAGATTGATGTGAAGTTTTCATGAGCTTTGGTGGTGTTCTGACTTCAGTAAACACGTTCCTGTGCAGTGTTCATTCTTTCAAGCTGAGATTTGGCGCTCAGACACAAAAGCCACCTGTAGATAAGGCTGGACTGGCTCCAAGTCAAACCGCAGTGTTCTTTCTCTCCTCATAGCAGGCGAAACCACCACCTCTCAGTGACTCCTCTGAAAAACAGGAGCAATTATTTTTCTTGTTAACGGCCATCTGACTTTTATTAGTGACTTTAATAGAGCTTCCCCATGCTCCTGTTTGTTAAGGGCTTCTTACCGAGCCAGTCTGGAGATCTCGGCTGCTAAAACCCTGAGGAAAGCAGCCCCACCTCTGAGCTCGGAGCTGCTCTGGGTTTCTCACGCTGAGAGTTTTCTCTGTCATGTGGAGAAACTAGGTTTTTTGTCTGCGTATCAGGCCCTTGAGGAAATTACACATTTATCTTTACAGAGCTATAAAATAATGGTTTGCATATCAAAACAGGATACCAGGATATAAGTCAGTCATGCAAAACTTGTACAGACATGAACTTGATGTAGAATGTTGTCAACAAAGACACAATATTACTTTTATTTTGGTCTGAGTCAGATATTCTCTCTACTTAGCATAATAAGTGCCTGATAAATGTCATAAAAACATATATACAGCATTTATCAGGCTTTCTTTTACAGACTCTATTTATGTCCATATTACAGAGACATTTAAATAACATTCTAAAGAAGATTCTTGAGGGATGGACGATGATATCGGAATCATATCGGCCTCGGCTGATAATTGCTTTTTGTTAAGTCGTCGCCATCAAACCCATGCTTAGATTTGCAATATTCAGCCGGTATTTTATGACGCATTTATTTTACATTGGAAAGGTAGTGTTATGCCAGGCATGTCCAAAGGTCGGGGTTGTAGCTTAACCGCTCTCTACGCACTAGGCAGTGCACATGGAGTGTCATTCGCACCCTATTTCACTTGGTACACCACATAGGGCGGGTAATGACATTTTCTTAAAATGCTGTGCACTATGCTGGAAACGCTCCGCCTTCGTGCGACTCTGCTTTCTCGCTTGCTTAACATGGCATTGTGTTAGAAATGTTCAAGTTATGGTACTGTTTTTGTGCCGTGTAGTGGAACTTTGGCAAGCAAAATATCTTGTCAACTCTGCCTTCTTCGTTTAGCAGCATCGGCGTCTGCCAATAATTCTGATATTGTGCATCCCTAATTTTTTTCTTCAAACACACTAACACAGGCTTCATATAGTTTCTGATTTTCACCACTGTTTTCTGTTTTGAAATTGGTTCTTGGGTAAGCACAGAATCCTAAAAAATGCCGAAGATTTTACTGTATGCCTTTTTGTGTCAACCTTTAGCTTTCTGGGATTTCCTGCCGTTGTATAATGTAACGTTATTTAAGTGTCTAAACATACCAAAGAACAAATGTAAGAAATAAATGGAAGCAACTTGGTGTTGAGGGTCTTGCTTAAGGACTCAATACTGGTGGTAGTGCTGGTGTAAGGAAAGAGCTTGATTTGCACCTACAACCTCTTGGTTCATAGGCAAGCACAAGGCTATCAAAAGGCAATAAATAAGATGTTTTTGTACATGTTTCACTGAACATGGCTAATTATCTGCCGTTACTGCTAAGCTAAATCAGTGTGGAAATGTGGAAATCAAATCAGTTCCTCATTTTGGGCCACCCAGCGTTTTTGCCACTATCGAGCGGGTAATGATAGTGGGTCTTGGGTCTTTGCCAACTCCATCACAGTATGAATGTGTGTTCTGTGGCTTTGGACCCAAATCCAATTCATCATCAAAACAGAAGGAGGGAAAAATATCAGAAACAATTATAGTCTGCCAAATGCCAATTTGAGCCACAAGGACTAATATCTTTTGACGAATATTTTATTCCCTTATTTATTTGCTCATTACGGACCTTTATATAACAAGTAATTTTAATAGTCAGGATTTATGTTGTGCAGTTGACCACATGTTTTGCAGACTGAGCCTTATATTAAATGAGACCATACAATTAGGTCCTATTCCTATGTTCCAGTTTGGTTACATCATCATAATTCTTTAAAAAAAAAAAAAATACACATAACACAATACCATTTTTTTAATGTCCGATGCCGATACCGATATTGTAAATTTGGCTATTTGCCGATACGACACAAATCTGATTTTTTTTTACAAAAAACAAAACAATACTTAAAAATATTTGAATGCATGACTGAGATTATTCTGTTATGCTTCAGGAAATACTTGACTGCTAAAACATTGTAATAATTACACAGCCATATGTATATGCAAAATTATTTATTATTAAAATAACATCTCTAAAATAACATCTCATTATTAGTTGAAACACAGTTCTCTAATTTTGTAACGGTCCCTAATCTTGCGGTGCTAAACCATTCAGGAACATGGAGATTGTGAGCGAGAGCTGGTGTAGTTAAGGAAATTAAACAGTACAATCGTGTAATTTGCTTTGCCGTTGTAGTGTGTTGCGTTGCTTGTTCTGCTCACTGTCATATCAATGTGTAGGAATTAGCATGAATGTCGAACAATAAACCAGATTTACTGCAGCGTCCCTTCCGTTGCAAAAGGAATTGAGCATGTGTGTATTTTCAAATCAGCTCTATAGGTCAACTGAATGCCACCGATACCCGATCCAGCTATTTGAGTCGTAATCGGACTGGTGTCCGATCCGATACCTCTTAAAAAAAAAAAAATAAAGATCCTCTCCACTGTTGCCCCAGACATTAAGAATCTATGTATCGTTTGTTCACTTGTTTTTCAAATTCAAAGCAAAACCTCGTTTGAATCAGTATTTAGTGGAAAAAACACACTAATTCCATTTTGTTTTTCAAAACGGCAGGCTTTTACTTTTTCATTTAAGCACAAAATGGGAAATTGGAAAACTACTGGAATTTTTGTTATTATTGAAAGATATATACATAATTCATAATTTATTTTCCCCATGCTATATGAACCATTAGCAGCCTTCCATTGTTATTCACTTTAGCGTTTACTTTACCCTCACTAGATGACCACTTGGTGTTCGAATCAGACCAGGTCTGTGTACGTTTGGGGTGAAGTGAGGCTTAGGTTGCTGCCTGTTCTTTGGCTACAGGCTTGTGTGTTGTGTTGGGAGTAACAGGATGCAGGGGAATTCTGGTGTCCTGCCCCTGCTTTTGGTCCTGTGTTAGCGTCTTTGTGTCCAGACTCTGCCGGAACTGCAGGAATGTTCTGGAACATCTCAGACTTGAGCCGCTGATGTTACCTGTGCAGACATTAATGAACTTTGACTTGTGTATCTTGACAGATCAGGTTAGCAGTAAGTCTGCTACGGCTCACACATCCATCAGCTCGTGGTTGGGAAACTGTGGAGATTATTCTCTTTAATCTTCCCCACTGTTTATATCTCGATGTTCAGGGGAGCTCATTCTTTTGAAAAATGGGTTATAATTCCCTAACGGTGTGGTGGTTTGTGTTCCAGCAGTGCTTCCTCCGATTGTTAGTTAGAAGTCCTGCAGGGATTCGGAGAATTGTGTTCTTTGCTGTTTATGGATGTGGCTTTTCCATGCTTGATGAAATTCATAGATGAATGT
The DNA here is from genome assembly GCA_032718565.1 of Distichodus sexfasciatus. Lineage (NCBI taxonomy): Eukaryota > Metazoa > Chordata > Actinopteri > Characiformes > Distichodontidae > Distichodus > Distichodus sexfasciatus. The sequence continues at coordinate 675,283 of JAVGVS010000126.1, forward strand.
GGGGCACTTTTTAGGCAGCTGAACGGATTGCAGTAAATTTCCTGTGGTTTCACTTGCCCGGTTTTCCAGCCTCGAAGCCTCACTGTAGTGTGTGTGTGTGTGTGTGTGTGTGTGTGTGTGTGTTCTGAACTTTAACACTGACCCCGACTGGTATATTGATGCATATTTTTTCATATTTGTGGTGAAGCCATGGATATTTAGTCTGTGGAATGTGTAACGTTTGGTGTCCATGTGAAGTCTGGAAGTGAAGCATGTGTGTATATATATATATATATGTGTGTGTGTGTGTGTGTTCCAGTAGTGGTGACTGTCTGTGTGTGGGCAGTTTTGTGGGTGTTATTACTGAGAGTTTCCCAGGCGGGTTCTGTTCCAGTCTGAACCCACAGTGATCCGTTCCCGCCCTCCAATGCCACACCACACTCATCAGTGAGACTATAGCGGCAATTAAAGATTATTTTGGTAGTCGATTAATTTGTCTCTTTTTTTAAATTAGTCAATTATTATTTATGTCATACGTTCTTGTTGACTTCCTGTTCCAATGCATAACATGCACTATATTACTAAAAGTATTGGGACAGCCTTTACACATACACTACCAGGTTTGGACACACCTTCCCATTCAATGTTCTATTCTTTATTATCATGACTATTTACATCGTAGATTCTCACTTGAAGGCACTATGAATGAACACATATGGAATTATGTAGTAAACAAAAAGTGAGAAATAACCCAAAACATGTTTTATATCTTAGATTCTTGAAAATAACCACCCTTTGCTGTGATCACTGCTTTGCACACTCTTCACATTCTCTCGATGAGCTTCATGAGGTAGTCACCTGAAATGGTTTTACAACAGTCTTGAAGGAGTTCCCAGAGATGCTGAGCACTTGTTGGCCCTTTTGCCTTCACTCTGTGGTCCATCTCATCCCAGACCATCTCGATTGGGTTTGGTCAGGTGACTGTGGAGGCCAGGCCATCTGGTGCAGTGCTCCATCACTCTACTTCTTGGTCGTATAGCCCTTACACAGGTCATTCATAGTTTTGATGCATTTAGTGAGAATCTACGATGTAAATAGTAATGAAAATAAAGAAAAAACATTGAATGGGAAGGTGTGTCCAAACTTTTGACTGGTAGTGTACATGAACTTTTATGAAATCCCATGCTTAATCCATCATCTTTAATATTAAGTTGCCCCACGCTTTTGCAGCTGTAACAGCTTCAAATCTTCTGCGAAGGCTGTCCACAAGGAGTGTGTTTATGGGAATTCTTGACCGTTCTTTCAGAAGAGCATCTGTGAGGTCAGCCACTGATGTTGGACGAGAAGGCCTGACTCACAGTCTACGCTCTAATTCTAATTCTGTCGGTTTGAGGTCTGAGCTCTGCGTAGGTCAGTCAGGTTCCTCCACACCGAACTCGCTCATCCATGACTTTATGGACCTTACTTTGTGCACTGCTGCACAGTCATCTTGGAACAGGAACAGGGACCGTCCCCAAACTGTTCCCGCAAAGTTGGGAGCATTAAATTGTCCAAAATATCTTGGTATGCTGAAGCATTTAGAGTTCCTTTCACTGGAAACAAGGGGCCAAGTCCAAGCCCTGAAAAACAACCCCCTTTGGAACTCCTGAATTCAGTGATTTGGAGTGTGTCTCAGTATTTTTGGCAATATAGTGTAACTGAAAAATCTTTATCTTAACAAGCATTATCAATGAGGCTTTGTTTTCTGACAGATAAACATCATGATACTAACATTATATTCATTTGTTGGACATTAAAAAAACATATGCAAAGTAGCAATGAGAGAGTCCAGCATAACTCACTAAAACTTAAAGAAATTTAGCAGGCTGGAGTTGACATCACACCTCCAGGTTGCCTACGGTGATGTTCATGCATCGAAGTGAAAGTGACAGATTATTTGTCATTGTGAACACGACACTCCACGGCACGCAGTGCACCGCAACGAAACGTGACCCGAATCCGTGAAGAAGCAGTGGGCAGCTGACATGGGCATGGTGTCTTGCTCATGAGGTCTTAATTGATACCTTTACCAGTTCGGGATCCAAACCGCCTGAAATCCCTAACCGTTACACTACCAACTGCACCGTCACGCTTCTATGAAATGACGACTCGGCTTTACGGGTATTCATAAATGAATGTGGAAAGATTGTCCAGTTGAATGGATTGCATTAAATTCCTTAGATTTCACTTGCCTGTTTTCCTAGCCTCAAAGCTTCAATTTTACAATGTGTGTGTTTTTTGAGTAATTGAAGAAAATCAACAGATTAGTCTGCATCCGACTTGTTTAGGTTTTTTTTTTTTCTTGTGAAATGCTCCTAGGACAATATTTCCTCAATCATTTGGTCTGATACCTACTTTTATGATACTCTGGACCAAGGCACTAAAGGTTGGTGCTTGGCTTTGTCTGACCAGCACTACCACCACTAAGCCTCAGTCTCTGAGGAGGCTGTCCCCGTAATTAGGAAATAGAAGGGGATAAGGGCGTCTGCTAAATGCCATCAATGTCAAAACGTGTTTGTGTGTGTTTGCTGGTACTGATGTTTTCAGCGTGTGGTAACTAATGTGTTGGGCGTGGTTGTGTTTGTTGGTGTGGTTTGGCTGGAGTGTGTATAGATGTTTGCAGGTGTTGTCTAAGTGTGGGTCATTTCTTGGTTGAAGCTCACACACAAGTTCTGTGCTAAGAGTGTGTGTGTTACTCGTGAGATGTGCTGTAGTCTTTCATCCTGACGTGGCTCTGACCAGACCTGGTGACATCACTCTGTCTGTGATAACTGGGTGTGTGACTTGGATGGTGTGGTGGTGGCCTAGTGGTAGTATTTCCACATATTTAGGGTGTAATGGTTCTGAAACCAAACAGAAAAATCCTGATATTTGTGACTCTGCACGGCAAAACCAGTCGCTTGTCGCAACAGAGGTTTCCGAGAAAAACGAGCGTTTATGTTGCGTGGGGTAAAAGTTTGGATTTTTTGTTTTTAGTGTTTTGAAACAGTGGAAGGTCTATACTGTACTGTTGTGAATACATTTCGCTGAAAAACTTACCCTTTCCATCCTAAAAACGTGACTTTCTTGAGGTGAGGAATTCAATTCCAGCAGAATGTTAAAAGTTTCTGTTTTGACCGCTCTACTTCAGTATTTACGGTAAATCCACTGGTTGACTAGCGTGAAGATATTTCTCCGGAATCCATCTTCATCTCCCGAGTTCAGTTAACCTAACGCAGGTAGGCTATCCGTGTGGCTGTGGATGCAGCGTAGGCTACCGTAAATGCAAACGTAGCCGCGACCGCACCAAGCGTCTGTGAGTGCTACGTCGATAGTCACCTTCAAAGGCAGATTTCTTCGTTTCTCACTTGGCGTGACAGGAGAAACCTGACTCCCTTGAATGTTGATATCTCAGTCATATGTCGCCTGATTCATTCGATATAGGTATCGTTTTGAAGGTTGATTTATGCCCTTTCATGAAAACATAATAACTCAATTTTGAAAATTTGCGAAAAGCGACTGGTTTTGCCGTGCAGAGTCACATTTATGGCACAGTCTCAGATCACAGTTGGGAAGACAGAACCGCAATGGGCTCCAGCCCACAAAACAAAGTCGTAAAACAAAGTCAAGAGATTTTGCTCGCAAACGTTCCACTGCATGCTTTTGAGTTTTGGCACAAAATAACGCTATACATGTTAAGACAGAAGATGCGGGCCGTATAAAATCCCACCCTCAGAATTTGAACATGCCTTATGCAAGCACTACTTTTCCAACGTACAATAAACCGCAGTTATTGGCCGATTCTGATTTTATCGTGCATCCCTACCTTTAACCCCAGAGTGCCCAGAGAAGACTGTCTCTGTAAGCAGGAACTGAATGAAAAGTGTGTTGTTATTTGTCATTGTAAGCACAGCACAGCACCCAGTGCACCACAACGAAATGTGACCTACTGCATTTGACCCATCCATGAAGAAGCAGTGGGCAGTTGACAGGCAGCGCTTGGGGACAATGCCTTGTTCGCGGGTACCTCAGTGGTACCTTTACTGGTCTAGGATTTGAAACAGTGACCCTCCGATCACAGGGCCAAATCCTTAACTGTTACACTACCAGAGCCTAGACAAGTCTACAGCTGTGTTCCTGTAGCACCAATTGGTGTTTCAGTTCGGCTGCACTGCAGAAATGTGAAGTTGAAACCCAAAGTAAGTTTTACACATAAAGCAGGCAACAAATGTGTACATTTTCCTAGCAGTCTGTGTGAACTCTGCAGCCCCTGATGCTGGCACTGTTTTGGGCCTGTGTTTGCTCTGGTGTGAACGTCCTGCTGGTCATGCTGCTGCAGGTCAACTATGTGTTTGATAAGTTTCTCAGCATGTCTCACCCAAGTGAACGCTTGGCCATATTGACAAAAATCATAATGTAACATTTGCATTGAACAGGTGGTCTGTTTTTATTAAAAGAGAAGATTGTTTTTCATTTAATTGTCGGTTGTGGACAGGAATGAAAATGTCAGTGTTTTTCTTGCTTTTTTGTGATTTGATATGAATGGAAGTTACATCAGCCTATGATATTTGTCTCATGTCGATTGATGCCTCTGGAGTTGAACAGACTTTTGGACAAACCTTTGTCTATTAATTTCATACGCTATCATTTAGTGATGAAACTGATGACGGCATTTGGTGCCCCTGCATTGCCCGTCAGTGCTGCAAAGCCTGCAACGTGCAAAAACAAATGAAACAAAAAGGAATCAAAACCACACTTCTCAATAGATTATTTGCTGGAGTGCAGTGGAACACTCTGGGCCAAAACGTTACTGGATTTCAAAGTAAAGCTCTTGTAAAATGTTTGGTTTGGTCAGATGTAGCGAGCTTGACGTAAGAGCGTGTCAGGTGTTGGAGAGCTCAGCCGGTCTTGCCCAAGTATGGCTTAGTATGACCTCACATCAATATCATGATTGATTGAACACGTTTACTATGATTAAAGTTAATGTACAATTATTTTGTATTGGGTTTTACACTATTAATGCTGGGATATTTCTTCTAATGAAAGAAGGCATATAAATGCTTTGTGATTTTAAAATAATTGAGGAAAACACACCTCGACTAAAGTGGTCAGGGAGGGGTGACATTGTAGTATGTTTTTAGAGACGGTAATCGCAGAATCGCCCAAATAACAGACATGGACGAGAATGTGCAAGATTATGTTGATTTGGAGGTCCTGAACATTAGTTTTGATGAATTTTTGATTAATTGCCCAGCCTAAACATGCTCATCATTCTGTTTCTCTCTTTCTCTTTGAGGCAATGTGCTGGTATGTGCACATGTCGATTCCCAAACAGTGCTTTGTTACAACTGTGGTTCCAAAGCGATGCAAGGTTAAGGGTGAAAACTTTGATGAGAACGTTGTCATGGTGACTTCAGCTGTGACGTCTGAGTGCAGGCTCAGTCCAGCAGCTGGTGACATGTAGCAGGTCTGTGATCTCTGAACCGACCGATAATCGAGGCCTTCAGTGTGACACCGCTCATCTGGGGTGGATGGTTAATCTCAGTGACTGCAGCACAAAGCTCAGATTCATCCACTGTAAATGAATGAAGGAACTGGGATTGTTCACTTCTGCCATTGTTAGAGATGATCTCACTGCTGCGGCTGTCCTTATGAATGATCTGTTGTGTTCCAGGATTTTGGTCCTCCTCTTCCTCCATAACCACAGCTGCTCTCTGTCTGTAGATTGAATTCAGTGGCATTGTGGGAGATGTTTTCCCTCCATTAAATGTGCTGCTCTTCTCTGTGTCGTTAGGGTGCTGGGCAGGAGAAGCTCGGGATTTACATCAAGTCCGTTGTTAAAGGAGGAGCTGCTGACATGGTGAGTGTTGGGTCTTTTAGCACAGTAAGGCTAGTGGGGGAACTGGTTAGAGTAAAACCTTTTAACCAGTCAGACCATATCAGCTTCAGAGTATGCTTAGAACAAACACACTGTTGTCTCTCTCTTCTATCTATCTATCTATCTATCTATCTATCTATCTATCTATCTATCTATCTATCTATCTATCTATCTATCTATCTATCTCTGTCTCACTATCTGTCTGTCTGTCTGTCTGTCTGTCTCTCTATCTGTCTCTCTATCTGTCTGTCTAACTCTATCTATCTATCTATCTATCTATCTATCTATATATCTATCTATCTATCTCACTCTGTCTCTCTCTCTCACTTTGTCTCTATCTATCTATCTATCTATCTATCTATCTATCTATCTATCTATCTATCTATCTATCTATCTATCTCCCTTTCTCTTTTTCTGTCTATCTCAATTTATCTATCTCCCTTTCTGTTTTTCTGTCTGTCTGTCTGTCTATCTATCTCAATTTATCTATCTCCCTTTCTCTTTTCCTGTCTGTCTGTCTGTCTATCTATCTTGCTCTATCTATGTCTGTATGTCTATGTATCTATCTGTCTATATCTCTCCCTCTCTCTGTCTGTCTATCTCCCTCTGTCTTTCTATCTTTCTCTCTTTCTTTCTGTGTGTATTTCTTGTTTGGTCTTTTAATGTATTTGGTTGTGTTTTGTGCTTTCTCCACTCTCACTCTGTCTGGTCTGTCTGTGTATGTGTGTGTGTATTGATCACTCTCTCTCCCTCTCTTCAGGATGGCCGCTTGGCTGCAGGTGACCAGTTACTGAGTGTGGACGGCAGGAGTCTGGTTGGTCTCTCTCAGGAAAGGTACTTCAGTCTCCTCTAACCTCTAAACGCTGCCTCGAGCCAGCCGTCCAACTGTCTATTTTGGGGAGAATTCGGGACTAAAGCCCGTAATATCCTGCAGCTCTGAGGGGGAACAGGAGCGTAGCAAACGCTGGCCCATTTCATACACAAAAGTATTTAAGATGTTAATGCAGTCTGTGAGGTTGCATGCGAACAAAGGAGTGCGTAATCCTCTGCCTCTCCTGTGACCCTCGGCGGTTTGTCAAATAACCCTCAGCAAATCTCTTTCGTGGAATAAGCCCTCCCGTGTCGTTCTGGCACCACGCGTAGCCCCTTTCCGCTGAGTTCTGATGTTCTATAAAGGGCTTGTGTACAAAGGCCAGGATGTTTTCCAAGCCAAAACGGTTCGGTTAGTAATGTGCTTATTTATCGGTCGGTATAATCTCAAGTTTATCCCATTTGGTGTGTAATTAGATGAAGTCAATGAGTTGATGAAACCAATGATTCACATTGGATTAAAAGCACATGGGCGTTATGTTTTTACGATCATATTTGATCTGAAAACACAGAATTTGAGATTCGTCGTCATGCCAAGCGTGGTTTTGGGGACCTTTTTTTTTTTAGTTTCTCCAACGGCAAACCGCATGTTCGTCATACAACTCGCCACTGTTGTGTAGGGAGGTTTTTAAGTAGATTCTTTCTTGGGCTTGCAGTAGGAAGAGATGTTTTGGCGAGCTCCTTCTCCTCTTTAAAAATACGGTTAAAATGGATTGCATTGTCTCAGTTTGTTGTTCTGCTTCTGAGTCTGAATGTTTACCCTCAGGGCTGAAGAGTTGTTGACTGTCTCCCTCTGTCTTTTTATTTTTCCATCAGTCCCTCCCTCTCTTGCTCTATCTGTCTGTGTCTCTGTCTATCTATCTCTGTCTCACTCTGTCACTATCTACTGTATCTGTCTATCTGTCTGTCTATTTCTCTCTCACGCTGTCTTCGTCTGTCTGTCTGTCTATCTATCTATCTATCTATCTATCTCGCTCGTTCGCTCTATCTCTCTCCCTCTCCTTCTGTCTCTCTGTCTATTTATCTCTCTCTATGTCTTTTAAATAGATTCTTCCTTGTGCTTGCATTAGGAGATGTTTCCGTCTCCTCTTCAAAAATACGGTTAAATGGATTGCATTATCTCAGAGTTTGTTGTTCTGCTTCTGAGTGTGAGTTTTTGTGTTTTTACCCTCTTCAGGGCTGCAGAGTTGATGACTCGAACAGGCTCGGTGGTGACCCTGGAGGTGGCCAAGCAGGGGGCCATTTACCATGGACTGGCCACTCTGCTCAACCAACCTTCACCCATGATGCCACGGGGTACAAGCCCAGAATTTTCACTCAGTCCCATAGAAGCAAATATACTAGTGCATCTTTAAAATTAGAATGTTATGAGGATGGTTTATTTTCATACTTGACAAAAGGTAAAGCTTCATATATGCTGTTCATAACACATAGCAAATTAATTTGATCCTTTTTTGCTGTAATGTTGATAATTATCAATGAGATACTGAGTTTATGACTTTGAAAATGAGGCTTGAAGTGTTTCGTTTTCATAGCGAATATAACATATGCATCTTAACATTTTACAAAAATTAAATTATGAAAACAAATGACCTTCAAATTTTTGAGGTGCACTAGTAGTGTAACCCCACATTTTAGATCGAGATCGGCACCGGACACAATTGTCTTGCCAAGTATTTTAGTGCTTTTCAACCACGTCCTCCCCTTTGTTGTCCACAGCATCTGACCGCAACCGTGGCGATAAGGGCAAGGCCAGGCCGAAGAGTGAGGGCTTCGAGCTCTACAACAACTCTGTCCAGAACGGATCTCCGGAGAGTCCGCAGGGCGCTTGGGACACCTACCCTGAACCAAAGAGAGAGGAGAGACTCTTGAAGAACCGGGCAGATCACCGCTCCAGCCCCAACGTGGCCAGTGAGTGTTTCCACTGTCAGATGCTTCCCGCCAGTTCTGCTGTATGAACTAATCAAACCAACATGCTCAGATGTGGGTTTTTTAATGGCTTGTTTTGTCTTCAAGCAGATCAAGCACAGAGTCCGGGTGGCAAGCCAGTGTACCCTGGAGCACCGGGAAAGATCACTTCTGTCTCCACTGGCAACCTCTGTCCTGATGTGAGTAAATATTATCATCTGCATGGATAGAATCATCCCAACTGTCTGTTATCTTCTGATTACATAAGGGCTTACCACATCTAAGCACACCCTATTTCTAAAAGCCGGGTGATGTGACAACGCAACGCAGTAACTTCTACCCTTAAAGCGTGTATTAGATGTTTTGGTCCAGAGAGGCTTACATTTGTTGTTAGCTTAACTTGGGGTTTAGGGTTTTTCTTAGGAACCCAAGACTAGTGACACTGTTCCAGTTCAAGAATTTAAGCTGAGATTTAAATCTTTCTAGGCACACCTTCTTATGTCATATGACATTATATAAATCGCCCCATCACTCAGTTGAAGCTGTCACAGATCTGTAAGTCTCAGGGTTATTGAGGGCCATCTTCTGTTTCTAATCGAGACATCAGCAAGCTGAAAATCCGAATATTCACGTCTATGCTTCATGCGCTAAAGCCACATTATTTGTGGTTAAAAGCAAGTGAGCTAAAATATACCTTTTATGTTCAGTCTGCTATTAATTCTCATCATGTTGCTACCCACTGTGACTGATGAGCTAATAAACTCCGCAAGTTTCATACTCACACACACACACACACACACACCCTTTGTCAACACACGCTGCTTTCTGTGACCGCAGATGCAGCGAGTCAGACACAACCATTAGCAACACACTAACTGAAACATTCTGCCGAGCTGTTCTAAGAGATTTGTTTTGCATTTCGTGGGTTCTGCCGACGGCCCTGAAACGGCGGCGTCAGTCATCAGCCGCTAATCATCTGCCTGTACAAGCGGCCCCGGCAGCGGTTGAGGAGAGCTGAAACTAAACAGGGTGAAATGGCATTTAGCTACTGGCATTCATGCTGTCTACTGCTGGAACCAACTGCCCATCAATATCCATTCTCCCTTGACTGTAGCCAGAGGCTAAAAACAGCACTACTCTCTAATCCGTTTTAGGGCTGAAACCAACAATTCTTTTGATAATCAATTAGTTGTTTTTTTCTTTTTAATTATTTGATTAGTTGGTTGTACAAAGAATCTACACAGTAAAAAGCCTATAAACGCTCACAGTATAAATTCTATTACTGTAAAGCACATTAATTAACCTCTGTGAAAGCTAATGTCCTATACAATTAACCTCGCCTTGCCTGTAGGAGGAGCCGTCTCCGCCCCGTCCAGAAGCATACCCCATCCCCACGCAGACCTACCCCAGGGAATACTTCACCTTCCCGGCCTCGAAATCTCAGGACAGGATGGACCCTGGGCCCGGCCAGCCCTGGCAGAGCAACGAGCCCGAACCTCTTCCTCCTATGGACAACCATCTTCATCATCACAACAGCATGGTGATGCAGGTTAGTGTGAATTTGTGAAGGTTCAGCTCAAGTTCCTGACCTGCAACGTCATATGCCTTTGTGCCTTCCGACATGAAGGTATAGCCTTTGACGTTTTCTCCATAACTGAGATTGTGCCTGACTGGAGTGTTTTTGTGTGTTTTTCCCCGCTAGAGAGTTGCACGTTCTCAGGAGGAGCTCTGCGACATGCCCAGCGGCTACTCAGACCGCTTACCCGAGCGTCTTAGGCAGGACGACATTCTCCACCTGCAGCAGCAGCGCGAGGCCGAGTATCAGCGTGAGCGTGCTGCGGCCGGAGAGCACTGGAACCACCAGATCTCCTCATCCGTTGAGTCCAGCACCTCTAGCCAGGAACACCTCAACTACGCCGCCTCCGTCGCCTCCTCCTCCTCTGGCAAGCCTCCGACCGCCCACAAGTCTGGCCCGGGGCGCTGGAAGACCCCCCTACCCCCCCACGCCGGCCCTCCTGTGGGTGTCTCGCAGCCGAGCCGCACCGACCTGCCCCCTCCGCCTCCTCCCCCGCCTCCAGCCCACTACGACTATGACCCACAGACCGACCTCCCGCTCCCACCTCCACCTTCCGTCTCCCAGCAACAAGCAGCTGCCGCTGCTGCCATGGCTGATCGCAAGAAGCGAGAGGAGCAGCAGCGCTGGTACGAGAAAGAGAAGGCCCGGCTTGATGAGGAGCGCGAGAGGAAGAGAAGGGAGCAGGAGAGGAAACTTGGGCAGATCCGTAACCCTGTCGGCCCAGTCGGCCCTGTCGGCCCTGTCCTCCACAACAACCAGCACGGCCCGATGCCTCCTCCGCCTTCTCAGCCGCTCCAGCCGCACCAGCAGATGGCCCCACCACAGCCACCAGTGTCCGTCAACCTCCCACAGCCCTACCTGCCCCCTCAGTCGCAGCCCCCTCGCCCTGAAAAGCTCTCCACCCTGCCTCGCGCCCCTCCTCCTCCTCATCCTCAGGACACGGTGATCCGCGATCTGCAGCCCCAGCAACAGCCTCGCACCATCGAGCGGCGCGACCTGCAGTACATCACCATAAGCAAGGAGGAGCTGTCGGCCGGGGACAGCCTCTCGCCCGACCCGTGGAAGAGGGACGCCCGGGAGAAGCTGGAGAAGCAGCAGCAGCTGCACATCGTCGACCTGCTGGACAAAGAGATCCAGGAGCTGCAGTCCAAGCCGGAGCGCACGGCCGAGGAGAGCGACCGGCTGCGCAAGCTCATGTTGGAATGGCAGTTCCAGAAGAGGCTGCAGGAGTCCAAGCAGAGCGAGGAAGACGAGGAGGAGGAGGATGACGAGGACGTCGACACCATGCTGATCATGCAGAGGCTTGAGGCTGAGAAGAGAGCACGGGTGAGCTTGCCGTAGGGGTAGAGAAGTGCTTGGAACGAAGAGCGGGCGCTAGGCAGTGAAGGGGAAAAGAGAAAGCCTAGTTTTCTAAACCTGGCATGCGATATAATGTCAAATACTTTATTAAATAAAAGCGAGCTGCTGTTTCTAAAAGCGTTCGGTCACTAACTCATACTGCTTTCTGCTTGCTTTTTCCGCCAATAAGGTGATGGGAATTTCCAAGTTGTGATAGTCTGAATTACTTGGTTAAACAAATCTTTACAAACAGGTTTCTTTTCAGGTTCAAGTAATATTCTGAAAAGCATTATGACATTATATCACAGTATTATGACAATATCCTGATCAGCCATAACACAACTTATGGGAACAAGTGAACATTCTGTCCTTGAAGTCGATGGGCATGCGTAAGAATTTGAGTGAATTTGTCAAGGGCCAAATAGCAATGACTAGACGACTGATCAGAGCATCTTCAAACTGCAGCTCTCGTGGGATGTTCCCCATCTGCAGGACCTACCAAAAGTGATTCAGGCCCGTGTCGTGTGACCTTATCGTAGCTCATGTTGTTAAATAAAGTAATACTGGTTCTGATAGAAAGGTGTTGTAATACACAGTGCATCACAGTTTGTTTGCTATGGCTGATCAGTGTATATGCCATATTGTCTTAACTTTTGTGAAGCTTTCAAAGTTTATCACGTTTTATGCATCCGTGTAATAAGACAGGGATTGACAGTAAACAGCGGAAGTCAGATCACAGAAAGTCTCAGTCAGGGTTCTACTGGTGGAGCTTGGTTGTTCAGATGTTAGAGTGAATGTTTTTGCAACGTGCACCTGCAACATGCTTACATCATTGCTTTGCCATGCTGAGCTGCTGCACTAGCGAGCGGGAGGGGCTTCAGGACGCCAAGCAACGGCCAGCGTGCCGGTGCTTGATCCATGTCCGTCAATCACGTCCAGACCGCCAACCTCACGAAGTTTACAGCCTGACGTTAAAAACCATATTGCCCTTGGATCATCTACACTAAAATGACTAACTTCCTACTAAAAAGAACACAAGCAGTTCAGATCTAAGCTTGTTTCACCAATGCACTAACCCACATCTGTGGTCAAGCATAATCGTTTAGCCCTACTAAAACACTGCTCACTGTTCCACTAATTACCCTTGAGAAAGCAGCTTGTGAATGTGGCTAACAGTGAAAGGAAGCTGACCAGTCGTGCCACTTGCTCCGCTGGCTTTCATTTCACAGTTAGCCTCGTGTGTTTTTGGTTGCCCTGTTCTCATAAGATTAATATCTTAGAGGCTGCCAGTCAGTCAGAAGCTTGAGAGATCGTAAATTCCTCTGTGGTTCCAGAAAAACTGACCAGAATGTAAACAGTATTAGTCTTGTATGGTGTAACCCATGGCTGGGCAATTAACCACAAATATAGCAAGGCCAACGTTTTGAACCTGAGTTAATTTGGCTTTTTGGTTTAAACTTTACCTCATATATGTATTTGGGAACTGTCCCTTTAAGAAAGGGCCCTACAGGTTTGTTCTCCAGTTAAGTAAAGTAAAAATGATGCTAATTGGGACACTCTCTTATAGGGGTACACGATTCAGAAAGTCTCACGATTCGATTCGGTTCGGTTCCGATTCTTGGGCGCACGATTTGATTCAAAATTGATTCACGATACATAAATGATTCACAATTTAAAACATAGATAAATTTGTTTACAGATTGTTGTTTTGAGTTACTTTTGCCATTTGACTGTGGCAGGTCAGCGAAAAAAAAAACCCACTGAATCAAATGTGGCTTAGGGTTAGGTTATGAATCGATTTTTTTGGAATGCATGAATCGATATTGAATCGACAGAGAAAGAATGGAGATTTAATTGATTTGATTTTTTGCACCCCCCTATTCTCTTAGTCATATTGCCCCTCACATCATTTTGAAAGCATGCAACCTTCAATTTTGAATGGATTTCTGTTGCTGTCCAATATTAGATTCCACTTGAGTGTATTTTATAATCCAAAGGTAAAAGATCATTAAGTGATGGCATAAATTGACTTTAACTAACTGACATAAGCATTGGCTAGTGGCGGGAATCCATTAGATGGAGGCTTGCAAGTTTTTAAATGTATTAAACCACAACAAACCTAACTGCCCAGTTTTGCCGTAGCTTTCTAAAACAAACTCCTTAACTTTCTCAGAAAGCCTTCGTGCTGCCAACTTGAAACTCTCACTGTAGCTCGTGAGTGTGCCCTCCATCCAGTGCCCAAATAGGCGAAGTGTGAGCAGGACTTCAAGTTTCTCCCTTTTATAGTCAGAATAGCTGGAGCCTGCCGTGAGTGGGGGGTCGCAGAAGGATGAAAAATGTCTCCTGAGTTCAGGCGGTGCCTGCGGCAGGATGCCGGGGAAATTCCTCTCCGGCTCTCCCGCGAGCAAGCGCCTCTCGGCTTCCACGCAATGCGCTCGTGGAGGGCAAGCAGGCGCTGCCGTTAATCAATCCCATACTGCCCCTGGAATGCTGCTGGTAGCGCAGTGGTCCGCCCCAACCCACTGCGCCAGCGCTGTCTCTTTTATCTTCTCTCTTTTTTTCTACTTCTAATTTCTTTTATGGTTCTCTCTCTAATTAACCCCCTCCCCTACTCCAAACTTCTCTGCCTCCACTCTACTTGACGAGTTCTTTTTTTCCCCCCTCCTCGCAGCAGCAGACTGCTGTGCCAGCAATCTCTGTTCTAGACTTGGTACGTCCTTTATGCTCTATACCTGTTTCCAATCCACCTGTGTCTCCTCTCGCTCATCATCTCCCCTTCCTTCTCATACGGTCGTGGGGCGATTCTCTCTGACCCCCACAAGGGTCGTGTTCCATCTCATGCGGGAAGGGGGAGCTTCCACAAACCAATTCATCCAGGGATGTTCTTTGTCACCTTTCACCTGACTTCACTGGAAAACCTCTGCTTTGGAACGATAAGAAATAGAAGCCTAAACCTTAGCTCATAATAATAATAATAATAATAGGAAGCACATCATTAAAATAACCAGACGTTAAGAGACTTCATGCATTAGTTTGGGACTAAATTGACTTTGCTGCGGCGATTTCCGAAGCCGGCGTTTCAGTGTGGCTCTGGGGACAGGACAGGGCCAGTCGCTGCATGCTCTCTCTGGCCCCACCTGCTCCCCTGCAGGTCTGATCGCATGTTAGGGCCTCCATCCGCTCTCTCTTTCCCGCTCCACCAACACTCATCTTCATCGGGCTGTGTCTGTGTGTGTGTGTGCTGCTGACGCGCTGCATTGCATTTCCGCCACTTTTTTGCGCTCTTTTGTCTTGACTCAAGCCGACTCTCCCTTCAATTTCCGTTTTTCACTGGGATCCTGTCACATCACAATACGTCCAGAATGTGAAGAGTTGTACAAAAGTTGTTTGTGCTTTTATTTATTGGGACAGTGAGTGTTGTGTGTGTGTGTGTGTGTATTTTTTTTGGTTGCATGCTGCTGTTCTTCTGCATGTCTTGCTGCTGTATGTGCGCTTAAGGGCTGCAGTTTTGGCCCATTGAATTCGTCATTACAGTCCAGACTCGGGTCACGATTGAAAAAGAGTCTCAAGATCCCTAGTTGAATCGTTCTAGTCCAAGACTAGTGTAAAGTAGGGCTGGAAGTTGTTTGGCATAAATTCTACATTGCATGTTTTTTACAGTCACGTTCTGGAACATGAGTCGAAGAAAAACCTTTGGCAAGTTACTAAATAACACTTTTATTGCTAACTGCTAATTTGTTGTTAACGTAATGTTGTAGAAATCAGTAGTAGTGACCTGACCATGTCTGTGTCTGTGTAGATTCTCAGTCAACCAGGACGTAGTGGTCATGAGTGCCCCACAAGTTATTTTTCAAAATGTAGTCATTCAGATAAGAGATGAAACGGACTTACAAGACGTCCAGTTGCCTTTCAAAATTAAGCACCCACGAATTGACGTTTTTCTGCAGTAGACTGCATGCTATACCACCCGGCCCTGGCGAGCATCAACTTTATCTTTCTACTTAATATACCATCTGATTAGCTGTTTGCCAAAGCCTTCTTGATATGAATTTGGTGTGTTGAAGAAAAGTATTCAATCTTAAAGAAGAAAATTAAATTCTGCTGGTCTGTTGTTCTTTAGGTTCTTTAGGAGTTTACATGTAGAACTGCACTTTTCCTCCGTGTGTACAGGGATACAAGTTAATATCAACGTAATAAATTCTGTTATATGCTAAACCAGTTTGCTACCTTAAATGCAAAAAGGTTACCAGTAGGATTGTTAAGAATCGAGGCCTGCTACCAGCTGGAGATTGAAAACGCTCTGCGGTTTACGGTCACTGTGTATTTATGTGTGCGTGTATCCAGCTGCAGGACGAAGAGAGACGGCGGAAGCAGCAGCTGGAGGAGATCCGTAAGCGCGAGGCAGAGGAGCGCGCTAAGCAGCAGCAACAACAGCAGGAGGAAGAGCGGCGCTGGCGGGAAGAGGAGCGAGCCAGGAGAGAGGCAGAGGAGAAGGTACAACAGGCAGAGCAGCCGGGGAGGCACTCAGCTCAGAGCTGCCACCTGTAGCCGCAAAGAGGAATTACACTCACAAACAAGATGCCCGATTATTTTGATGATAACAGGTGTACAGCACTTGAGGGCATGTTAGAGTAAATGAGAGGATTTTGTTTTGTTCTAGGTTTGCAGTTTAGCTTTCAACATGGTTTTGAGAACATTTTAATGTTTACTTTGTGAACAGACAATTATACGCTGTTTGAAATATTGCTTCAGACCTTTGATGCATTAATGTATTACTCGTTAATACACCTTAGCCTGTAATTATAACCATTGATTTGTTAACATATACCATAATAATTGGAGTTTACCCCACAAACACTGCATTTTCAGTGTCATATCTCCAGCTTTCGTCTTGGTCAGAAGCAGCCAAGTTGTTGTTTATGAGTCAGCAATGACCTTTCTCAAGGTGCTATCTGAATTTCTTATGGATGAATCCACCCGACACTGTAAGTGGTTAAGAGAGGAGGCCCAAATGCCCATTGTTACCCAGTGAAGATTTGGTTGTGTGCTATCTGGACGGAGTTCCGTTTTCCACAGTCATCGACTTCAGCCAGGCTTCGATATTTTAAATGAGATGCCAAACGTCCCGCCAGTTCTGATGGAAGTAAATTAAGTTGCTGTAGCACATCCGTGTTACTTGTTTAAGTTGCTTTTGAAATGTTTTCAGGGCGATCAAATTACCAGTGGTCTGAATTTCCATCCTTCATCCCGGATTGCCTGGTCGGGAACATCTCAGTATGCGGCCATTCCCATTCGCATTTACTTGTCTGTGTGTCACTTTCAGACCACTGGAAATTTTAACGCCCAGCTACGGCGTCCAATTGCATGTCTTCACAGCACACCCTCTCCTGTGTTTGTGACGTATCCTCACCGCGCCCCCCCCCCCTCCACCTCCCCCCAAAAGCATGGAAATCACTTGTCAGATTTTATACAGAGTCCAATCTTGGGGAAGCCATCGTCATTCCACATGACATTGCCCGGAACCGCAGTTGGGATCGTCCCGCGCCGATGTGCCGAGACCGTCCCAGACCTTCCCATTTGCTCATCGGCCACCATCCCCATCAAGCGCTAACCCAGGGGATCCGTGTACAGAGACCAGAGCAGCTTTAACCTCCGCAGAACCACCAAAAAAAGGCTTCGATCAAGTTTTTAATCCAGACCAATTTGTTCTTAGAGTTATTTCGTGCTTCTCTGGCGGCTCCTAGTGGAACCAATAAAAATAGCGCCAAATCTACAAAACTTTTCTTGCCGTCCACGAGGAGCCGCCAGAGAGGAGAGGATTTTATTCTAGTTTTCAGTCAAGCCCAGAATTATTTCTTGCCTCTCTGGCGGCTCCGAGTGGACCCAGTAGAAATAGTGTAAAGCCCTGATTTGGATCTAATATATAAATGATCAAATATTACTCAACACACGTCTAGGAGCTAGAAACTAATTATGCAGTTTGTAGCTTGTCAAAATTGCACAATTTGTTTCTAACTCGTGTGTTCTGTATATTCTTTGTAGCTTCTCAAAATATTCGGACATATCATTTTGGAAAACGTGATACAGGAAAGTTTACAGCCAATAAATGGCGAAGCTGAAAATCTTGCAACTGAGGTAACAGTCAAAGCATTTCGCGCTACCCGGAGAGGCAGGTAGAGGAGCGGTCAGAGGTTTGAGAGGCTAGCTGAGGCAGCTCTAACCGGCTCTTCCCCTATTCCCCCCCTTCAGAGGAGACAAGAGGAGGAGTACTACACCCGCCTGGAGGCGGAGCGGCGCCGGCAGCACGAGGAGGTCGAGCGCAAGCTGCTGACGCCGGACGAGCCTGGTCTGTGCAGACCTCCTCTCCCCCGGGATTACCAGCCCCCCCCTCCCGCCACTAACACCAGCACTACCACCACCGCCACCACCCCTCCACCCCCGCCTCAGAGAAATAGCTCCTACCTCAAAACCCAGGTCGCCTCCCCCGACACCGTGTACACTGCCAAGTTTGTCTCGTACAATGACGAGGAGGATGAGGAGGAGGAGGAGGAGGAGGACGCAGGCGTAGCAGGTCAGGTTAAGCTCTCGGCCACGCGGAAGTCATACGGCGACCTCCCGCCCGCCCATAAGCCCCAGCCGCCTCCTCCCACCGCCCGCAAGCCCCGCCCGCTCTCGGACGGCATCTTTCTGTCCAGCTCCTTCCAGCTGCCCGAGGCGGCCAATGCCAACAGTACTGGGCCCAAGGCAGGGCAAGCCCCTCCCCCTCCCGCCAAACCTGGCTTCGGCCCCAAAGGTAGAGACGCCGAGGAGCGAGAAGGAGGCCCCCATTCTCCGCCCGCTCCTCCTCCCGTTTCATTTTTTTTATTCATTCCCGTTCGTTTTTTTCATCCGTTTTCCTGTTTCCATTTTCTAGCGAGAGTCAATTCTCTCCGATTTTTCCTCTCTTGAAATTCCGTAGACTATTTTTTTTTTGTTTGTTTTTAGCCAATCATCTTCCGTAATTCCCTCTTTCTCGTTTCCCCATCACTATGTGTTGTCTTCCTTTTTTCCCTTTAGTAGTCAATCCGGTTTGTTTCCATTTTTTTGGTCACCTATTCAAATTCCTCTGTCCTCCCTCACCCCCAGTCCCTCTTTCTGCAATCATACCTGACGGTGTAAAAGCAAATTGATTCCGCCCCCCTGTGATTCGCTCCAAATTCGATCAGAGTACTGTTGGTTTTTCGCCGGCCGATCCATCTGTGTGTGGTTTGCTTTTGGGCTAGGCTAAGGCCTCAGTGGGGCGCCTGCGCGTTCCAGAAACTGCTCAGGGAACAAGACACTGGCTTCTTGTGGCCGGCGGCGGGGTCGCACCAGCAGCCCTCCTCACGCCTTCGCACACTTGGCAAAAAAACAAAAGGGGGAAAAGATCTGTTGCATGAGGAGCACTTTTTTTGCGCACGGCTGTTTAAAGAGTTAAGAGTTTGACTTTTTCATAGATCAGTCATAGAAGTTGCTTGACTCTCTTTTACTCTCTGTTGCTACACTGAACAAGAAAAGATTTCTGACCATTTTGTTTAGTCAAACATTAACTGTTTTTGAAACAATCCTATTAATTAATCTTATATAAAAATGCATATTTTAGCTGTTAAATATTTGAAAGAAATTCAAGAAGGTTTATAAAGCCAAAAGTTAACTTTAATTGAATTATTTGAATGGAGGTCAATAATAAAAAACATAAATATAAGCGACATTAAATGTAAGAAAATAAATGTTATTTGTTTAGACTTATTCAGTTTTAAATTAATTGATTTATTAAACTAGTTAATTACATATTTACTTATTTTTGTTTGATTGAAATTGAAACTTTTCAGTGTTGTGATATCACTGTTTATATATAAGATGTAAATTGACTTATTTGGAGTTAAGTGCTGTTCACTTAATATCAGCTTCTTTTCAGTTAAATTTCCTGGTTTTAATTTTATCCATCACAATTTTTAGCCATGTTCTGTTCAAGCCAATCCTCCACAAATTTGGCCCAGCAATCGAACAGAAAATCCCGAAAGGAATACATCATGCCGGTTATGTTTAAACAGCCTTGCACAAAAAAAATCGTTAAAAAGCCAACAACCCGGTCTAACAAAGATGCCCAGTGTATCTGACCTTGCATGTAGCGTGTGCACAGCTACTTAACGTCTCCCCCACCTAACGTCCGGCTCTGCCGTCCAGGCTGCATTTGTCCTTATCGAGGGACAAATCTCTAACCTTGCTTTCTCACCTCAGTAATAAATTCCCCAACCCATCCCGCTTAGGCTGCCCAGTCGGATCTGGCCGTGAATAAATCGCTGGTTTTCTGCTCGCGCTTTGCTCTGCTCTGCTCTCCAGTTCTCCCACGTCGCCGTGTCCATGTCGCGCCGTCTGCAGCGCTGCCCAAAGCCAGGCAGTAGGAAACCTCCAGCAGCATCGCCGTCAGATTTACAATTGGTTCGTTAGAATAATTTGGCGAGAAGGATAGATTACGATGCTGGTTTGGAGTCCATGCCCATGGCTGTAGGTGTGCTGCAGATCTCACTCCTGCTTGTCTCTTGCTGCTCTGTTGGGCTGTCTTCTGTCCCTTTGTATGTGTGTATGTTTGCAGCATCACTCCCACACTCCTCACAAGGACCCGAAATTCCAGGCCGTCCCGTCTAGCCTTCCTCTGTGGAGGTTCATCTGTCCGCTGGTGGTGTTTATGTTCCGGAAAGGGTCTGATTGGCTGAAAGTATTCCAAATCTGTTCCACCTTGTGGAGTATCAGTTTCTCCTCTTAATTCCCAAGCCCAGTTTGGGCTGAGCCTAGTTTTAAGACCCTTTTTGTTCCCGAGACATTTACCATCAGCGGATTTCCAGTTTCACGCATGTCACCGTGTCTGTCCTTCCACACACGTCGATATACACACCCACACCTCGTTTCATTTCATCATCACCATCATCATCATCATCATCATCAACAAATTGACACATGCGTTTGGATTGAGGTTGTGGCTGCCACAACCGTGATGAGGCGTCAGATTAAAGTCCCGGGGTTTACAGGAGGAGCGGGATGTTCCTCACCCTGACTGACAGACAGACAGACACACGGACACGTGAGACTGCAAACTGATGCATTTGTTGAGTCAAAGGTGGAGGTCACTGCAAAGGCCGGCGGTCTTAAATCTCGTTTACTGCTACTGTGTTACAAGCCCTGAAATAAGAGGAATGACGTCTCAGCACCATTAGTTTGAACCTAAATAAAGACTTGGGTTTGCAGACCCACTTTTAGACTCCAGTTTTAAACTAAATGATATGAGTTTAATGCCTTTAAGCTGGGTTTAGACTACACAAATCTTCACCTGATCGGGTGAGTGTGTGTGTGCCCTGTGGCGTGTTGCCGCCTGCCCAGGGTTGGTCCCTGCCTTGCGCCCGTAAGTTGCCGGGATAGGCTCCGGTCCCCCCGCGAGAACCAGTTGGGATTAAGTGGATGAGTGCTGAGAGAAATTAATCACGGCTAAAGCATCTATCTTAACAGAAATGAAGTACTGAACCACCGGGATTCAGGAGTACATCTAGCCATGGAAACCCACATAAGACCCACATTGGTGCTTTTTGTTTAAGTCACTACAGCAGCAAGCTGGGGAAATATTGAAATTTGTGGAAGTTCTCAAGCCTATGTACTGTAATACAGTCTAGAGGTTGGCAGGTGTTGGTTTTCAGGGCTGATATCGATACCGATTATTGCTAGTTAACAAGGCCGATAACAAATGTGTGACTCTGCACGGCAAAACCAGTCGCTTGTCGCAAATTTTCAATTTTCATGAAAGGGCATAAATCAAGCTTCAAAACGATACCTATATGGAATGAATCGGACGACATATGACTGAGATATCAACATTCAAAGGAGTCGGGTTTCTCCTGTCACGCCAAGTGAGAAACGGAGAAATCTGCCTTTGAAGTTGACTATCAACGTAGCACTCACAGACGCTTGGTGCGGTCGCAGCTACGTTTGCATTTACGGTAGCCTACGCTGCATTCACAGCCACACGGATAGCCTACCTGCGTTAGGTTAACTGAACTCGGGAGATGAAGATGGATTCCGGAGAAATATCTTCACGCTAGTCAACCACTGGATTTACCGTAAATATTGAAGTAGAGCGGTCAAAACAGAAACTTTTAACATTCTGCTGGAATTGAATTCCTCACCTCAAGAAAGTCACATTTTTAGGATGGAAAGGGTAAGTTTTTCAGTGAAATTTATTCACAACAGTACAGTATAGACCTTCCACTGTTTCAAGACACTAAAAACAAAAAATCCAAAATTTTACCCCACGCAACATAAACGGTCGTTTTTCTTTCCGTGCGGAGTCACATATTTGGTACCAATATGTGGGGGGAAAAAAAGCAAAATTTTGCGAACACCAAGCTCAGCTAAAAAACTCTCCTCCTGTTCTCCTCGGAGCTTCACGCTGCGCTCATATGTGAGTGTGCTGTGAGTGACGACAAGGCTGCAGCATTGATTGGCTACTACTCGTGTAAGAATAGCCAGTCAGAGACTGTGACTGGGACATGAAACAGTCGAGAGCAAACAACACAGGGAAGAGACAGCAGTGGAGCCACAGTAGCACATCTTGTAAATGACTTAATATCAGTGATGGTCAAAATTAAAGACCGATACCGATCGACAAAATGCCTAATATCGGCCCCCGATAACCGTCCTGGCCAATAATAAGTCGACCCTTACTACAGACCTCTGATCATTTACAAGATGAAGTCACATGAGATGTTACTAAATCTAGACTTACTAAAATAAAACAAAGACAGGGTTCCCACGCCTGTTTTAATAATGGCACGATGAAGTCCGTAACCAAAGCGGGAATTTGACCGTCAGACTCGTTTCTGTATTGCTTGTTGGTGCAAAATTAGCTACTTTTGCAACTTAGGGGCACAACTTTGCACGTGTGCCACTTAGCACTTTTCTAATCATTTTTAGTTCATTTCACTGCATGTTGTATAAGTCCGTATGCAGCAAATAAAGAATCTTGACATTTTGAAGGGCTTCCCCTTTTGAATGCATCTAGTTCGTTGCATTCTCTACAGACGATGGGATTTTGTTTTCATTTGACAATTTAAATCCAAACCAGAACAAATTCTTCTTCAGTAGTATTGATCAGTGCTTTCTCATGGGTTAGAGAGCGTGCAGCTTGATGGATAAAAATGTTGTATAAAACAATGTTAAACTATATTAATGTAAACAGTATTATTTCATTTTATATCATTTTACTAAATATATCAGTATACCTTTAAAACTGGATATATCGCTCAACCTTACCTCAGATCGTAACTAAAAGCTGCACAAAGCCGTCTAAATGTAAATTGTTCACTGGGTTCAGGCTCACTATGTCCATTTTTGTCCGAGTTGTGTGGTGTAAACTCAGCTTGTGGCTGGAAATCGACCAAACTAGTGTACTGCATTATACAGTCGATGAGTTTCGCGCTGTTACCTCCACCTTTGACTACCTGATCACATTCTCTGCTTCAGGTGTGCTTGGGAATGCTTCAGAACTAACCCAAAAAGCTTCTTCTAGCTGTCGCCTAACCAGTTTGTTGAAATGCAACCAGAAGTTGCTGGGTTCAAGTAGTTTGTCTGGGATGTTCTGGAGATCATTTTGAAACGTATCATTTTCCAAGTAATAATCGATATTGAGATTATTGCAGTGAGATTAGACGTCATTTTCCCAGCTAGACCACATACCGATTTAAACCCAGCAGCTTCTGTTTTATGTCAAGAGTGTTTCCAACTGCTATTCGCTCAAGGAGAAGATATATTTTTCTGTGAAATTCACTGTGTTCTGTTTTTCGCCATTTGCCAAAACCATAACAGGATTTAATTCGTACACTGGAAACACAACAGCAGGAGTTGTAGGATCAGGAGAAGTTTACAAGGACCCGCGAGAGAAATGGACGAAAGGGTGAGTGCAGACATAATGGTGCCATGGATCAGATTCTGGACACACTTACCATACCGCCATAACCATGCAGAAATAATTTAGGGCCGTAACTTCCTATTCTAGAAGCTCTTGAAGGTTTTTGGTTTTGCATGGTCTTTAAGAAACACACTCACTCTCGTTGCAGTGGTCAAGACCAAGAGAACACTATAAGCGGAGCTCCAGAGAGTCTGACCTTTAAAGAGCGCCAGAGACTTTTCTCCCAGGGGAAGGAGGTGTCCAACAAGGTGAAGGCTTCACGGAAACTCATGGAGCTGGAAAACGAACTGAACACGAAATAGTAAGCGGCAAAGAGCCTTAGCAGGACTGAATGCCAATCCCTGACCCAGCACTGGAACCCCTCCCCGAAACCCGGCCAGAGCTTCCCCCGAACTTCCACATACCCCCTCCTTTTTTTTGGTTTGTACTGAGTATAACTGGACCGGTGAGCGTGATTTAGAAGCGTTGCTGCAATAAGAGTGACAATTCTGCGTGATCTCCCTGAAAGGTATCAAAGATATATTATAATAAAGCACTGTAAAATGTTTTAAATCTATTAATGGTGAAATTAGATCACACTATTTTTGTTTGTAAAATGTTATTCAGAAAAAAAAAGGATGCATTCTCTTCACATATTTTTTTTAAATATCACGAAGTAATGTGAGATTTTTATAGTGGTGTTTTATGCTCTATCTGCATACTTCCACACTTTCTTTTCTCTCAAAACCAGTTGCTGATTCATTACAGACTGGTTTCCTAGATTCATGCCTCCCAGTTGTTGATTTTTAAGGGGTGAAGTTGGTCTGAGCAGATTATGGCTTTGTTACGATTGGTGCACATCCATTTTTATGTGCCCCAAACAGGTGTTTTTGCTGATGTTCATCTGTATGTTCACATCATTCTGTCTTACTCACCTCCTGTACGTCGAACATGAACACGGTTTGCTGTTTGGACGTTTTCCGCGTAATCTGGTTAGAACGAGGCGCAAATGTCAGTCTTCCTCTGGCTTCCAGACGGCAGTGATTGTTGTTTTGACTGTTGCAAATTTGCTATAGCAGGGGGAGCAACTGTTTGATTTTTTTAAATATTTAGAGTTTTCTATTTTCCCACTTTTAAGTTTTTTTATTATAAAAGTGACTTGATTGAACTGAATAAACGTTTGCAAAGTTGAGTGTCACATTGACCAGCTGATGTAGTTATGAGCAGATTTACAGTAGCATATGTTAAAGAACAAGTGATATGAATAAAGTGGTAAATGGAAATAAGACACAAAAAGCCTCGCTGTTGCTTAGCAGGTATTTATTTGACTCTGTGATGTAATTACACAGGTTCTTTTCTAATTTATAAATCCTGGACCGGCTGCAAAAAGCAAACACAGATTTGAATCTCTGTTTTTTCTTTCTTTTCTGACCCGCCCTATTTGGTTTAAATCAAATCATCCTGAGTTATTGTAGAATTTCCCTGACTTCAGTATTGGAGATAATTTGCATTGAAGGTGTGCTTGTATATCTCCATTAACAGTCTAGACTTGCTGGTGTGTGTGAGTGTAAATACTTTTTCAGAGTACACAAACTTTGTAAATTGAAACAATGCCTAAGGTATAGTGTCAATATCCCTTTTTTTCCCTGCTTCAGAAATGTACACTGACATATACACAGTCATATGGTTTTCATTTTAGGTTAAAGGAGAATTACTTTGATTCATTTTAATTGTCGTTACATGTTAGGCTTTTGTAAATCATAAATAAATGCAGATTTTACAAAAAAAACTTTGCACATGATTGTATTTATTGGAGTGAATTCATGTTTTTGGTTGAACTTCCTAGGATGGGTGAAGACCAAGATAAAGCTGAAAAAGTGTCATTTGGGATTCTCTTAATGTCTTTGTATCAAACAGTCTCAATTTGTCTTTAGGGATTCACAAATTCTCAAACCATACTTTTTGCGTTCATTTAATATTTTAATATTTTTTATTTTCAAATAGAAGACTTTGTACTGAAAAATGTGAAATCTCCGCTTGTTTTTCACAACCCTAGTCTAGAACTTGGTTCTTGTAGACTGGGTTGGGAAACAGCCCTGACAG
Organism: Distichodus sexfasciatus; assembly: GCA_032718565.1. Lineage (NCBI taxonomy): Eukaryota > Metazoa > Chordata > Actinopteri > Characiformes > Distichodontidae > Distichodus > Distichodus sexfasciatus. The sequence continues at coordinate 700,906 of JAVGVS010000126.1, forward strand.
AAAACAAACCCACACCTTGTCCATCAACCTGAGAGAAATCTGGCCCTAACCCTGTGGTGATTCTCTCAAACAATGAGACGTATTCATCATATAGACACACCCAGTTGTGGTCACAGTTATGTACCTGAAACCCTGCATTAGTGAATGTAAATATTGCTTTTGCAAAAAACTAAACAGTGTTTCCCAACTAAAGCCATGATGCTCCACCCTGCACTGTTCAAGCTTTTACCTGCTTTTACACACCCTGCCTGTTAAGCTTAAAGGGTTAAGGGTTTGGTTTTGAGGCACTGGATTGCCTACAGGACTTGTGAATTTCCAAACATTGTCCTAATAAAAAATGTTTGCTTGTATCAAATTATAAAAATGAGTGCGTTTTTCCATGAACAAACTAGTTGGTCCTTGTAGCAGCTTCTTGGAGGTGCTGCCGGAACTTCAGCACTGCCTGCTCTTGGTCCTTTGTCTCGATGGATCCTGGACGGAGTTTGCGAATCTCCTTCACCGCCTCCTCTCCTGAGATGTTCCTCACCTTCACCAGGTAACAAGCCAACATGGTGCCCGTCCGGCCCTTTCCATGCATGCAGTGAACTGCAACACCCTGCAGCATTGTCACACACTGAGTAGCAATTCAGCACATACTTAACGTGATTAATGATAACTTTTACTGTATAACATTTTAAATATCTATTTGACAGCATTCAGACTTTATTCTCATAAGATTTCGACTTTTTTCTCGTAACATTTCGAGTTTATTCTCGTAACATTTCGACTTTATTCTTGTAAGATTTCGACTTTATTCTCATAAGATTTCGACTTTTTTTCTCGTAACATTTCGACTTTATTCTCGTAATATTGACTTTATTCTTGTAACATTTCGACTTTATTCTTGTAACATTTCGACTTTATTCTCGTAACATTTCGACTTTATTCTTGTAACATTTCGACTTTATTCTTGTAAGATTTCGACTTTTTTCTCGTAATATTTCGACTTTTTTCTCGTAACATTTCGACTTTATTCTTGTAACATTTCGACTTTATTCTTGTAAGATTTCGACTTTTTTCTCGTAATATTTCGACTTTATTCTCGTAACATTTCGACTTTTTTTCTTGTAACATTTCGACTTTATTCTCGTAACATTTCGACTTTATTCTCGTAACATTTCGACTTTTTTCTTGTAACATTTCGACTTTATTCTCGTAACATTTCGACTTTATTCTCGTAACATTTCGATTTTATTCTCGTAGTTTCGAGTTTAATCTTGTAATCTTAGATTATTTTTTTTAAGCTGCCACTAAAACGCCGTCGTGACCGATCTTTGTGAAGCAGAGTACTTTCACGGTCTCGTGTGAGTGCGACTGGCAGCAAAGATGACAAGACGCGAGTTTTGTGTCATCGAAACGAGTCAGTTGTGAAGCTCCACTACTTACCTGTTCTTTGGAATTCGCCCCGTCCACTATCGACAGGAACCCGCGGATCTGCTCCAGGCTGGGTGGAGTGAAGTCCGCTATGGCGATGTGGTGCAGTGTGAGCTCCGGGCAGCTGTCATGATGCGGCGGTTCGGACTCGCACAGACAGACCAGGTGTCTGATGCCTTTCTCCAGCAGGAAGCGGTAATGCGCGGCGCACGACGGCCGAGCGAGTCCCGCCAGCTTCTGCGGTTCCACCCAGGAGAAGTTCGGCGGAGAGACGGAGTCTCTCGACATCTTTCTCCCCTCACACACCACACACACTCAAACAAACAAAAAAATCAGACTTCTCTCCACCAACTAAACCTGGGCGTGTTGATGAGGAGACGCATGTAAGCTCGAGAATGCTGTGGAGTGAGACGAGATCCGACGCGCTTCCGGTGTCGTGAAGATCTCTATGGACTCTCTGGTCTGACTTTAATGAGGTGTGGAACAGTCCGAGTTTTAGGAATGTACAGTAACATACAGTATACGCAAGGCAACAATAGTATGTTACACATTTAAGACAAAATGGAGTTTAACCCTTTCTTACGTCTGGTCTTCCGAACGTCATAGTTAAGGGATGCGTACTGTACTTTTAGTAGGTGCGGCCACTTTCAGACATAACTGAACAGGTGGAACGAAAATCTGGGTAGTCTAATGTTGGCTCACATCCTTCATGGGTCAACATTATGTTAAAATCTCTGCCTTCAACAATGTCACATTAATGTCATGTTTTTATTTTATCTGTTCAATAACAGGAAGAAGTTGGAAATAACTGAAACATCATAAGACGAAGTCATTATAACTAAACTGTGGTTATGAGCGTTAGGCGAGTTACTTTCAAAATGTAATACATTATAGATTATTTGTTACATTACAATATTACTGCCTCTGAATTGCAATGCGTTACTTTTGAGTTACTTTCACCAAAACAACTGCAACGTAGGACTTGGCCTTCTAAAATGCAAAAATATAGTTTACTGCAGTTCATTATACATCCAGTGGAGGGCGATGTGGTATAGCATAATGATAAACCGTAGGAAATCGATCTCTTCCTCGGCGAATTTTTCTCTTGTTCTCGCGGTGTTGTTTTTATATATATATAAAAAAAAAAAAACAGCACTAAACTGCTGGCTAAAGGTATGTTGAAACGTAAAGACGTTACTGAAATATGCAACGAATATAATATTACTCAAAATGTATTGGTAATGCCTAACATTACTGTACAGTAATTCTGTTGCTTTTGTAACTGTCAGCACTGGTTAATATGAGTAATTTGAGGTCATTACCTACCTCACAGTGGTGGACATGACTTTAGAAAGCGCAGGAGAGTGACATCCTGATTCGACAGTCCTGACCTAACTTTTGTTCTGACCATTTAAAAAATCCACTTCAGACTAAACTACAGAATGTCAGACTAACTTCTGCTAGTTTGGTCCTGATGTTTTAATTGCGGAATGGGAGCAATATTTATAGATATAGAGTTCAGATTTATTGAATTTAAAAGTAGGGAGGAAAAGTCCAGGTTGAGTCAAAGCAAAGTCCATGCCTGAGTGTTGTTCTCATCCTTTAAAATCAACTGCAGCCTGACAGTAATAACTGATTCACCTGTTTAACTGAAGCCGTTTTTACATCTTTGTTCTATAGCTGGCCGTCCTTCTTCCACACCCACTTTAGCAGCTTTTTGAGTTGTGGTGAGGCATAAGATTTATTCAGAGCAGGGGTCAATCAGACTGAAAAGCAAATTTGATTTTATATGGTTTAGTATTATGAAAATCTGATTATTCAGATACAAGGTCAATATTGCCAATATCACTCTGATGTTGAACAACAAAAACAGTAAAAAAAAGAGGCCATTTTCTAGAAACGATTCCAATAACTTAGACAGTAGTGCTGTTCAATTTCAAACATTTTTGAGTCAACTCCATTTTAATTTGATTTGTCTAGGGGTGCATTCCAGACAGTTCTTTTCTTGATTCATTTAACAGAAGGAAAGAAGTCTTGCCAAAGAATGTATTGATATTATGAATAACAAGAGATCTTGTAATTTACCAAAAAAAAAAAAATCATTTACTTCAGTTACTAAGCAAAGAATGACATTTTCATCTTCAGTTCACCAGTGATTCAAAAACATTTTCTCTCTGTTTAATCCATTATGTAATGAAATGAAAAAGGAACTCAAAAATTTTAATTAGCTTCCCACATTCCTTCATGTAGATTCCAGTGTTATATCTGTATTAAATGATGAGATTTTAAATGTAATTTGGAAATGTGATAATGTAATCATTATTCAGTTTTGATCAAAAGTGCTAACCAAATATAGTTAGCACTAAAAGCAGACACAAAATAAACAAAAAGACATTCATACAAAAGGTTTAATCCAGACATTAATTTCATGAATGTAGTCTGAGTAAAAAGGCAGGTCAATATGACTAACCCAGTGCTCCTACATGCCTGCAGGTCTGTGGCAGTGTTATGTGAAGGTCAGTAAGACTGAGGTCAGGAGGGTCAGTACCATCCCTGTAGTTGGACACGTGATCTCAGCACCGTTGCGTTTACAGCTCACAGGCGGAAGGCTTCTGAGCTCAGGGATCGTCGCTGTGTTGAATGATATGTTGTTCTGGTGGAGACAGTAAAATGGATTAATACTTATGAGCCTAATAATATACAGTATAGGCTTTCTGCATTCCAATCCTAGAGTTCCCCTGCGCTAGGTCTGGAGAACTGGAGCTGATGGTCTGTTATGTTAAAAATGCAGTAAGGATTTGCAGACTCAAAGACTGACTCCGAGCCTAGTAATGCAGAGTGCTAAATTTAGTATGCTTTAAAATGTTTTTCATATGCCTTCTTGCTTCCTAGCAGAATGTGTTTGGAATGTTAACATTCAAAACTGAAGTGTAATCAAGCATCCATTACAAATTTGTCGTCTTGTCTGCCCAGTCACTCTTACACTGGGATTATAGTGTATATGTGAAAGACTTTAAAATACTTGTAGGGGGAAAAAAATGTTCCACCCTGTAAGTGTCTCAACGTGTCATGCAACATTTGTACAGTGTAATGTTTTGAAGCTAAACAGTGCAAATGAAGGCCAATGAAGTCACCACTTAACCTATATTGCATGCTTTTGGACCGCGGGAGGAAACCGGAGCACCTGGAAGAAACCCACGCGAACACGGGGAGAGCATGCAAACTCCACACAGAAAGTCCCTACAGCCAACCCGGGGCTCGAAACCAGGACCTTCTTGCTGTGAGGCGGCAGCACTAACCACTGCACCACAGTGCCACCCTTTTCGTCTATTTTTAAAATATTTTCAAACTGTATTTTTCATATAGAAAAAAAAAAAAAAAACAAGCAGCATTTTCAGTTGTCAAATCATTTGCATAGATACAGCAAATAACCACCATAAACACTGACTGGAACAACGTTTAAGTGTCTTATTAATTCAGTACAATCTGATAAAGTAAATAAATACTTATGGCAAGTCTTTAAATGCACGTCTAAATGCATTTTTTCCACTTTTTGTTGCATGCAGTGCGTTTGTGTGTGTGTGTGTGTGTGCGCCCTGCAGTGTGATGGTCCCCACCTTGCACCTGTAGTCTCAGGATTGGCTCCCGTCCCTGCGAATTCGATTGGGATTAAGCGGATCAGATAATGAATGAATGAATGTTGTTGGATGCCTTTATACATTGTACACAGGTGCACATGAAAATAAATATTGTTCTGGCCAGTGTTAGAGAATTATTAAGGAGATTATGTGAAATTAGAGAAAAATGCTGAAATAGCAATGTGAGAACAGCAGTCAAATATGTTTATATTTATGGCATTTAGCAAACACTCTTATCCAGAGCGATGTTCATTTCCTAATTTCAGGGACAGTCTTGCTTAGAGACGCAGTGACCTCTAGTGCTGCAGTGGTAGTGCTGCAGGGAAAGATTCGAACCCACAACTTCTGAGTCCAGAGGTGAGTATCCTGACCATCATCGCCCACAAATGGTTTTATACATCGTACACTAGACAATAAAACTTGCAATTCCACTGCTTCCTGGAATTGCAAGTTTGTAACTTCAGTGTGACATGAACTTACAGCCGAGCTGACCACGTATGTGTTCTGTTGAACTCTGTTCAGCAGCTGCTGATACTGTGCGATGGATTTTTCATCCCACTTCTTTTCCTGCATCTTTATTTTCCAGTCTCTGCAAAGGAAATGAAGAACACACCAAAGAGTTTTTATTGGAAGATGAGATGTCAAATGGATGTAAGTACTGGGACAGAACTGTGAGTTGTGTTACATTTCGTTAGCTGCTCCCATCTCTGTGCTCAGGGCCTGTGTGTTGGGAAAACTGCTGCAGCTGCTTATATCCATGGCCGGGTAGTAGAAGAGGAAAGCCAGACACATCTCATTAATAGTGGACAGTCCCCCCTGTTGGCAGGATTAAAAAATAACACCTGCTTAGGTTTAAGAAATGGGTGGTAAGTGCAGGGGTAACTGCTTCTTATCCCTTGTTTATTTTTTTTCCACAAGTATTTTTAATGCTTTTTTAAAATGAATGCTTTAGTAATTATAAAGTGCTACAAACCCAGGTGAGTTCTGTTCGATTATCAGTGTCATAAGTGCATTCCACCAGCAGCTTGTCTCCCTGAAAGAGGAAAAAAATCAGAAGTTTGAAGATTTTTCTTTTTACTATTATCATTTTTGTACTGTAAAGCTGACTCGCAAAGTTATGTTTGCAATATAAACATTATGCCCAGGCTGTAAAATGATGATGTGAACTGCTATGAACTTGCAAACTTGAGATGCAATCTGGGTGCAGCTTACCATCTTAACTGCCTTAGTCTTTCCCAAGTTCACAGCTTCTTGAAATTCGAAATTGTAGTGTTCATTCACAGCTAAGAAATCAATCTGCACACCATTCCTGAAGATCGCAAGAGAAGACAAGAAACAGGAAAAGGCACAAATACTGTATATGTCAGTAACAGTTATATTCAGAGACCAGCAATTAATACTGTTTTATCAGTTCAGAACAAAATTTGATCATGATAAAATACTAGATGAAACCATAAATGATGTGCTGGGCACTGGTGTGTTCACTATGACAAATAATCCCATAGTTGCTTACTCATTTCCATTAAAGAAATATGGGTATATATTCATTGTTTCTCATTTTGAGATTTTCCCAAACCTATTAAACAATTATTCAGTCTCTTTCAGAGTGGCACTGGAAGATAATTTTGCTTATTTTAATATTTGATGATAATGCAGTAAAATAATATGAATTGACAAAAATACCAATATGAAAACTAGAAGCTTTCCCTAATTTTTTTCAGCAAGTTTTATTTAGCTTTTACATGAAGATTTTGCCATGTAATGTTTCTACCTTTACACTATTTCTTACAGGTGTTTGTGATAAAGTGGTCAGTGGTTTTGTTTGTTCTTTTTAATACAGCTCATACACAGCTAAAGTGTATCACAGCCGGACGTGAGAATGGGACGTTTCTGACAAACCCTTGGTCCATTTACTCCGTACAAAGCCGTCAGGTTTAAAACTCAAAGCCATTTATGTTGTCTGGTTTCATATGACTCACTCCATCCAGCTCACATTTCACATTGTCTTCTTTCTTCCCTCTCGATTACAGTTAAGTCCTAAATAATACGGCTTTCTTCTCGTCCCTCCTGACAAGAATGTCTAATCCATTCTAACACAGGCACAGAAATTTCATAATTACCATTAAACTGACTAATACTCATGATATGTACATACAGTACATCATTTGTACATATTTAATTTTGACTGGGTGGCGCAGTGGTTAGCGTTTCCACCTCACAGCGAGAAGGTCCTGGGTTCCATCCCTGGGGCGGCCGTGGGGCCTTTCTGTGTGGAGTTTGCATGCTCTCCCTGTGTTCAGGTAGGTTTCCTCCCACAGTCCAAAAAGCATGCAATATAGGTTAATTTGCGACTCTAAATTGGCTCCCGTAAGGTGTGAATGTGAGTGTGATTGTGTGAGTGTCTGTGTGCCCTGCAATGTGTTGGCGCCAACCCTGGGTTGTTCCCCGCCTTGTGCTCTTAAATTCCTGGGATAGGCTCCAGTCCCCCCACACCCCAGTTGGGATTAAGCGGTTCAGATAATGAATGAATGAATAAAAAATTTTGTCCGATATGTATATATATATATAAGTACTAGAAACCATTAAGAGTTTCAAGTGCAACTCCCTAGTAGAAGTTTCTAATGGTTCCTTATTAGAAATGGAATAATATTTCTCTGAAACCATTGCTTTTTTAAACATGGCATTAGGAACTTGATGAAATTTTGTAATACAATCACACGCGTCAAACCCACATAATGAATGATTATGGTAGTCATCGGATATTACGATTTTAATAATTGTCTCCCAGCGCGAATATCATCCCTTTGTTTTATTTACCTGAAATGGCCAACTCGCACCTTTCTCCCCACCAGGTGAGTGTGAAGTATGACTGCAAAGACCTGCATGTCCTGCACAGGCCCAGTGATAAGCTGATGAGCCAAAGACAGAACAACTTTAGCCATAACTCATCCTCCAGCTACATCATCCCTGCTACTGTACTGGTAAGCTAAAACTCCCTGTCCTAATCACACATTTTTTGAAACATGAAATCCTATGTGAGGTGGAAAAGGAAACTGCTTCATATTAATGTAATTGTAGAATGTTATATAATGTAGAAAGCATATTTTATACCTGTGAAATACTGCTGGTGTCACACAGTCCATAGGTGAGGAAGCTGGAGGCGTTGGGTGGAATTGCATAACCAGGAGCCACAACTAGCCCGGTCTGCAGAACTGCAGCGTCATACTGTCGCAGATTAGCCGTGTAGTGGAATCGCAGCCCTGAGTTGTCCATGCGATCTACACACACACAAAAAGTAAGACTACATTATAGCTACAGCTACATTTTCTTATTAAATGGTATTTCGATATGCAGTCATATAGTATGTTATTACTGTTTGATACAGTGCAAAACATCAAAATACCGATGGAGATTGTTTTGTTAGCTGGTTTGGTATCAAAATCAATTTGACGGTTTTATATTGTAATTAAAATGGTTAGATCGTAATTAAAATTATATGTAAGATGGCCTATTTTAAACTGGATAATTCCAAGAATCTATGACCATGTTTTTTTAATCAATGGATTTCAGTTATTGCTTTTGAAAAACGTTTTTACGTTTACGGCATTTAGCAGACCTTCTTATCCACAGTGACTTCCATTTCCATTACAAAAACAGTCTCTCTGGAGCACCTTCTGGTTAAGAGCCTTGCTAAGGGACCCATAGTAGTAATGCAGGACATAGGATTTGAACCCACAACCTCTCGGTCCAGAGATGACTATCCTACCTGTAGACCAGTTCAAACATGTTTGTCTCATTTGAGGGTCTTATTAATGTTGGGAATTTCATTACCTGGAGTCTTATTCTGATTGTTGTAATGAATTTCAAGCCTATAGAAGATCCCTGCTCCATCTCCCCCCATGGGAATTCCAGCCACCTCAGGAAGTTCAAAAGCCTGGAGATTACATCATTACATTTATGGCACACAGCAAACTCCAAAATGACTTCCATTTTCTAATTACAGGGACAGTTTTCCTGGGCAGCTTGGGGTTAGGGTTAAGGGTCTTGCTCAAGGTGCCTAATGGTGGTAGTGATGGAGGTAGGATTTGAATCTACAACCTGTACTGTAGGTAAGTATCCTACCACTAGGCAGTGAGTGAATGACCAAATAAAACAAACAGAATATAAGTCCAGATCTTGAAAGTTGAGGTTAACTCACCCCACCCCCCACACCCCACGCTGCCACTGCCTGATAGCATTCGGTTTGGTCTTGCTGTGTGTAGCAGGCGTTCTCGTAGGGTGTTGTCACCAACGGTGGGCAGCGGTACAGCAGCATGTGATGCACAAGGTCCACATTCTCTATCAGCGGCTCCACCTACAAACAGCGAGGTATTGGAGATCCCTGAATAAAGTCTGTTCCATGTCTCACAATGTTCCACCAAAACCATCTTGTGATAAGCCTGCAAATGCAGGGTGGATGCAAGATATTAATATGACAACTTACTCGATAGACATGGATTTTCTGACCAAGATCAGGGAGTCTCATAAGCTTGCAGTGATAGTAGGTGTTTTGGGCTGGAACTGTAAACTGTCAAAGGACAAAAAGTTATAAATCCATTGAAACTTCAGCTTAGATCTGTGAAGACTTAGCATTGATTTCCCAGTGAAACTGCTAAGTTAATATGTAAAATGTTATTTTTTACCCATTAAGTCAAAATAAGTTAATATATAACTGTTAATAATAATAGTGCTGAGGGAAAACAGTCAATGAGTTAACATGTACACCAAGTCTGCAAGGGGTTAGAGCAAGAAAACTGAATGAGTTCACTCTTTAATGTCCCCCAGTGGACATCAGGGCCTCATTTTGAATCTTAATTCCTCTTGAGGTTTCATCCTCATGTCCTTCATTGTCGTTGTTGTCCTGAACTAGTCCTTTAAGCCTGTGAGACTCTGTAAAGCAGCCTTCTGGTTGTGTCTGCTCTTAAAAAGTGCTGTGTAAAAATAACTGAATTGAGTTGAACTGTAATGAGGTCCTGGGTCTGCATGCATCAGGGCACAGAGAGGAAATCTCATCCTTTTCAAGTCCATTCGAAGGATGTGATATGAAACAGATAACACAAATCGTTTACCTTTAGAACAAGAATGTTTCAGATGTTTCTCTCCTCAGAGGTTTGATGCCCATATGCTGCTGTGAAAGTGTTTTTTTTCCCTCTTAATTTAAGTGAATAGCTCAGTGGACTGCCTCTGGTGATTTCCATTCAAATATCGTTTTACAGTGAGTATCAGATAACCATCTGACCCTGTATAATTCAAAACTAGTACACAAGCTGTACAGTCAATAAAACACTCCCGTCGCATGGTAAAGTGTAAACAGCACAAATGCAATTTAATAAGAGTACTTCCGATTCCTTAGGCAAAAACTGATTGTTCTGGGGAATAACGTGAGAAAATCTAGCTAGCTAGGAAGCTATCGAATTATCCCATTATTACTTATAACTTATCTTGTGAAGTGAAATTAAGCACTAGCAGATGATTATGCTTGATTTATTGTAAAAATGTATTTAATATAATATGTTAACTATATTAATAGAAATAATGTATAATTTTCACTTGTTCGTATTACTTAAATAAGTATAAATGGTATAGAAATTATTATTATGATCTTAACATAAATTTCACCCTTTCATGCGTCACATCATTCATTCATTCATTCATTCATTCATTCATTAACCGAACTGTTTAATCCCTGACAAGGTCGCGGGGAGCAGAGCCTGTCCCGGGACTATGGGTGCGAGGCGTGAATCAACCCTGGGCAGGCGCCAGCACACCGCAGGGCACACACACTCACGCAAACACGCTCACGAGGCACACCTTATGGGGCTAATTTAGAGTCACCAGTACCGCCCTGCATTACTTCAATGAGTTGAATATCATATATGGATCTGACCAGAAGGCGCAGAGGAAAAAACTATTGCAAAAAAAAGACCTATATTTTATCTGTTGGATATTTTAAACACAATTATAAGACTGTGAACAGTACATAAGCATCATTGTTATTCAAAAAAAAATATTCAGGGGGGAAAATGGCCTTACGTTGGTCATGGTCATGTCAAAGTACTTGCTGTCTGGAAGTGTAACTCGAGGCATATACTTCAGGAGGTTCACCTCCTTTGTGCCTCGCTGGCTTCTGTGATAGCTGATGTCATCCGTCTGACCGTAAGCATAGATCAGCTTAACTGGACCTTCCTGAAAAGAGCACAGAAGGCATCACTACATGCTGGTTTTTAAATGAGTGCAGAATCAAACAAGACAAAGTCAATTCTATTAACAACAATGTGAAAAAGCATGATGATAAAAATAATCTTCTTTAGTAAAATGTTCTTAAAAATGTTCTGTATGTTACATTTCAAAGTAGGGTTAGGTACAAATATTGCTTCCACATAATTCATTGAAAAGCCTTTCAGCATATCCCAATTCCATGTATAGAAAGCTGACATGATGTTTCAGTATCTTGACTAAACAGGTAGCTACAAGTGCTTAAACTTTAAGTGCTGTACTCAAACATGGCCTGGTGACATGCACTAAAGCACAAGTTAGAGACCTTCACATGGCAAACAAAAATAGTGAGTTCTACTCATACACATAGACAGATTATAGATCAGACAGGCATTATGAAATGTTGTTGGTTATACTGTATGCGACTCAAAGGCACTTGAACAGTTACAGTATGTATCCCACCGTACAGGAGTGAAAAGTGTGTGAAAGATGACACCTGAAGGACCCAATGGGGCAAACATTCCTACTTTTGTCCCTCATTGCCATAGTAACCAAGGCATTGTTGGCACTAAAAAATGAACAGATTATGTTCTAAAGTGATAAGAAAGATGATGTCAACGGCATAAAAACTAGAGTTGGCTTACTTTGATGGGGAAATCGTTTTCATCACAGGTACTGATGGATCGCTGGAACTTCATCACAGTCTGTCCATCTGCCTCAGTCAGAGAGAGGAGTATATAATCTTGTTTATAATCCAAAAGTGGCAGAGTGTTTCCCACACCTGCACTGTCCTTAACAGAACACAAGAGACATCCACAACACGTTGCAACACCTCATCCCTACATCTCTACGGTTTACTATAGAATATATTTTATTTATTTTAGTTTGTGTTCATTGTCTGTGACATTTCACTTATTTTACTCCATTTCATATGAATAACAGAAAGAGGTCAATGCGTCACAGTTTTCCTCCTAAAAATCTGGTGATATACAAAATATAGTGCATCAATCTTTTCCTTTTACTGATTATGAATTCTTACAGATATAAATATGAATTATATGTAATTACATAATACTGTTCAGACTGTGAGCACTGTCTCAATAAGCATGAATTCAGTTACCCTAAAATAGATGCCACCTGTGCCAACTCCGCCAATAATGATGTCTGCTCCTGCCATGCCTCCGTTAGGACTGAACCCGAATCCAACCCAGCCAGTGGTCCTCATGGTCAGCTCAAAGGAGATTATGTCTTTCACCAAGTCAAATCCCCACCGGAGCTGGACACTGTTAGCTGCGTCGAGGTTCTCGGTGAAGGGGAAAGCCGGATCCACATCAGCGCTCAGTGCACAGGCAAGAAGAAACAGGGGCATGAGAAGAGATAAAATGCCCATGATGCCACTGTTCGCACCTTACTAACTCTTTTTATATATAACTCTCAATACTGTACTCTCTCTCTTCCCAACAGGTCCAGTCTCTTTCAAGTTCCAGAGAAGTATGACAGCAGAACAGAAGTCTAAAGTGGCTCACAATGTCCTTTTGTAAAGTCTTCCTGTATTTGCCTCGTTCTTGCTGAGCTGAATCACCTCCCCTCTCTTTCTCTCCCTCTGTTAATCAGGTTTCGGTTCACTTGTTTTTTAGCCAATTGCTGGGAATGAAGGGGCTAAAATGTTTCTAAATTAATGGCTCAAATGACTAGTTTAAGCTTTGTCACTGAATGTGAATGAATAACACTGTCAAAACAGTAATGAGACTTGGAGGACTTTGTGTACTGGAATTGTTTATTAGAAATCATTAAACTTTAAAACTTAAAAGCATAAAGGGTTGTAAAAAAGAATGGAACACTTCTGGGAGATGAATAGGACTAAAATGATAATACCCTAATGCTATACATTACATTACATTAGTAATATGCCAGGTGAAGTTTGTAGTTTTTGGATGAGAATAAAACCAACATAAAATCAAAATGAAGCCATGAAGGTACCAGGAATATGCAATGAAAATCCAGTGTCATAAGTAGTTCAGTAATTAGTCTCTTTAATTGTCCCTTGTGTTATTATATTGCTGAAGCTAATGCAGAATCAGTAGATTCAAATTTGTGTTCCAATTTCCGTAGTGCAAGGTGGTTAGGGTTAGAGCACCGTCGCCTCACAGCAAGAGGGTCCTGGGTTCAGTCCCCTCTCTGTGTGGAGTCCAAACAGGAATTAGGCAGTTCAAATGAATGAATTAATGAAGGGCAGCACGGTGGCGCAGTGATCCTGGGTTCGATCCCCGGGTTGGGCCTTTCTGTGTGGAGTTTGTGTGCTCTCACCATGTTCACGTGGGTTTCCTCCGGGTGCTCTGGTTTTCTCCCACTGTCCAAAAAGCATGCAATACAGGTTAATTGGCAAATTGGTTTAAGATGTGAAGGGGAATGTGATCGTGTGTGCCCTGCGATGTGTTGGTCGGTCCTCGCCTTGCGCCCGTAGTTGGCTCCGGTCCCCCCACGACCCCAGTTGGGATTCAGGGGTTTGGATAATGAAAGAATTAATTTAATCACCAGTGATGTTTATTTATGTATTTAACTGAAATTGGCTGCATTAAAATTGAAAATTTCATACATAAATACATTTCTACTAAAACTAATTTCTACTAGTCTACTGAATGGAAAAAAAACAACATTTTGCTATACTAATTCTAAATATACTAATATGGATTTATTAATTTGTAAATTATAGATATATTTGTAAATGTTCATCTAAAGGAGGTGTGAATGAATTTTTTAAAATATTCACATAAAACGATAAAGAATTTCAGATCCGCATTTTATGTTAAATTAACCTGCGCCTTAGAATCACTTCCTGATTTACTCAGCTCCAAATATATTTACTGACGTATTAGTGCAGAAATATAATAGTTATGTACATTTGCATTCACATTAAAAGAAGTGCAGACCCATTTAATTTCGCAGTACTGCTACGAACTTAACACCTTCCGTACTAAACAGCTTATGTGACTACTTCGTAAAGTTTTTCTGAAAATTCTAAGAAAACATCGTTCATTCCTTCATTATCCGAACCGCTTAATCTATATCGGGTCGCGGGGACAGGACCGCAGTTTATCCCGCATCATTTTAGATTAAAAGTGAGAGTGACCAATTTAGGCCATTAGAGGGCTCCATCGAACTAAATATTACATAAAAGGCAAATTCACAGAACCAAGCCAGTCGTACGCAGACATGAACCACCCCCTTCCACACCCCAATACATAACCACCCACATCACAGGGGCAGGACCAGAAATTACCCCACTGTCAAAATGACCGCTGGCTAGTAACTAATTATTAACAAATATTACAATTACTTACAAATTTACAAACTCAACTCTACGTCACCACATTAACTCTTAGTTGGACTCTGCTTTAAGACATTTTCCCTTAAATCGGTTGTTTTACATTGCATTATCTGAGGCGAAGAAACGTTCATGAGAAATTACTCCTTATAGTATATAAGCGACTAAAGTAATGCCAAAGTATAATAATGATTAAATCTACCAACAAACATATTCTTAAAGTATTCTATTGCCATGCTTATTTTATCCGTACTACTTTTTCCTTTTCTAACCTTTTGTTTATTTAGAATTTATATTATATTATATTATATTATATTATATTATATTATATTATATTATTATTATATTATATTATATTATATTATATTATATTATATTATATTATATTAATATTATATTATATTATATTATATGCATATTCTGTGTGTCTTCTTCGTACTTTGAAACTGGAGCCATGTTGTCTCGTCTCTCTGTATACATTGTATATAGCTGTGATGACAATAAAGTTTACTTTGACTTTGATTTTATTATAGTTACATTTTGGAGCTACGGCTGTATTTAAATAAATACATTAAAATGTTAATTCAATATCCGTATTGTACTATATTGCAGCATTATTATTATTATTATTATTATTATTATTATTATTATTATTATTATTATTATTATTATTATTATTTTCCTGGGGATCAGCTGCACGCCACTCTCGGGCTGGCGCAAAGTCCGTGTGGCGTAGCCCCGCTTCCGGTCTGGCTGCTCCACTGCGGAATTCACGGCAATCTGGTCGAAGTCGCTCCGCTGGCGAGGCCGAAGCGCGGGATCTGTAGCTGCTCGTCTGGGCGCCTGTGTGTGGGGGGTTGTGCGTGTGTGTCGGGGTTAAAGTTGACGCGGAGCTGAGGTGATGTGTGAGAGTTTTAAGCCACTTTGACTGCGCTCTCGGGACGCGGCTGTTTTGGCGGAGTTGATTGAGTTGTGAGGCGGGGAAATGTCCGGATGAGGAGTCGCTCTCTCTAACAGCACACAGCTCCTGTAATGACACATGCAGTGACGGAATGGCGACGAAGGTGAGTAGCGTTTGGACGCGTGTTTCTCTGAGAACTTCTCTCGGTGATTATTAGCGCGGGGAAACGGAAACGTTAAACGTAGTGAGCGATAAGTAGCCAGACGCCTCTGCCCCGCGCCAGCGCCACTTACCGAGTCTAAATAAGTCGTTACTGAGCTCGTATATGATGTTTTAGACGTTGTTACATGTGTGTGATTTCGAGCCAAGAGGCTAAATCGATGTTTCGTCGTTTTCCTGTAAACATGGAAAAAATGTATCGCTGAGAGTCTTGTGACATTTCACTACGGGTCAGAGCTGACCGCAGGGCATCATGGGATGTGTAGTGTTTTTTAGCTGTTGCAAACGCAATCCACGCAAGTAAACCGCGCATTTCTGTTTGTTTACTGACAAATTCCGACCAGTTCCTACATATGTGATTTTTACAGCACTAATGTCACTGCTTTTTTTTTTTTTTACCAATCATGATTATATGTCTAATATGACTTTAAAAAGTAGTCAAACTTATTAAAGACTCGGGCCTTATTTGGCACATACAGTTGTGCTAGAAAACATAAAGGAAAACGCAAAACTGACTTTTCTTCATGATTATGCAAGTTAAAAACAGGACAGCAGACAGACAGAGTAAGCAGCAGATCTGTAGACCCACACATACACTTAGTATAAATGGTAAATAAACACCATGTTAGACGTGCAATACAAAGTAACATACACGAACTGGTATTCAAAATAATATTACAATTCATTTGGATATGAAGGTTGTCTTCTCAATGTTAGAGACTAACACCTCAAACTCAAACCAAATTTGTGATGTCATTCTAAAACCTCATCAGGAACACTTTCTAGGAAAAAGGGTGATGCATTCAGACAGAATACTTTCAGATCATATACTGTTGCTCATGCAGACTCGGACTTTGTCTATAAAGAGACTGGAAACTGAATAGATGTCTTAAATAGAGGAATCCTTCACTCTGCTAATACAGCCTACTGTGTGTGTGTGTGTGTGTGTTAGAATAAGGGTGGCTTTGTAGTCAGTACATTTTCTTTGCTCTCAAAGCTAGTTCCTGTATCTGTGTTTATGTTTACATTTTGTTTATGACTAATGCAGTCGGAATCAATTCTACCTTCTTTAAACCTCTGCACAACTAAAACAGCCAGAATGTTCTTTGTTGTTTACAGCTGATTAGATTTGTATGTGTAAGGAACACGTAGTCATTGACTGTTGTGTTTACTTTATGTTGACGCAGGCGCAGGTTTTATATGACTTCACAGCAGAACCGGGGAATAATGAGCTATCAGTGAGGGAAGGAGAGACGGTCACTATCACCAACAAGGTAAACTCATGGCTCACTGTGGCTGGACATCTGACTGTCCTTTTTGTTGTGTGTGTGTTTGTGTGAGACAGAATTTATTCATTTTCCAATGTCTCCACCTTCAACAACTGTAAAATCATATGTTTTCTTTTTGAAAGCGATAGGAAGTGTGTGTGTGAAGCTGAATTTGCTTGTTTCCTCAGAACATAGGAGGAGGATGGATAGAAGCACAAAACTCCAGAGGAGAGATAGGCCTGGTGCCTGAGGACTATGTGGAGGTAATATTAACTCAAAGCACTGTTCAAACACACACAGTAGCCTTGTTGTCCATTTTACACACACACACACACACACACGCATATTGATATTCATGCTGTGTGTGTGTTTGTGTGTGTGCGGTGTTTCCTGTAGAGGATGGAAACAGACACATTAGGGGGAATGCCAAATGCAACAGTCTTCGGAAATGAACTAACTGGATTGCTTATAGAATATTTAAATCATTTTTTCCATGCTTCTTGAGCAGTGTGCTGTTTGCATACTGTTTATGCGCTGATGCTTTAGAGCAGTTTGGTAATTGTTGTTGTAGCTTTGTTTTTTGCAAGATATCACAGACGACTTTTAATAATCCACATGTGTAAATATTTGTGGAATTTATCTGATACTTTTATCCAGAGCTCTAACTTATGTTTCCAAATTGAGCAAGAGAGTGATTATTTGTCATTGTGAACACACCACAGCACAGCACACAGTGCACCACAGTGACCTCTGCATTTGACCCATCCGTGAAGGAACAGTGGGCAACATTTTTGGCAGCACCCGAGGAGCAGTGCTTGGGGATGGTACCTTGCTCATGAGTACCTCAGTGGTACCTTTACCGGTCCAGACTTGAAATGGCCCAGTGGTGGTAGCCAGGATAGTGTTGAATTTGCACCTATGACCCCTTGGTCCGTAGTCTTTTTAGTTTATACTATCCTACCTCAAGTCGAAGGCAAAGTAAGTTTTGTTATCTCAGCTCTATACAAGGATACAGAGAGACAAGGCGACTAGGCTTAGGTTTTTACAGAATATTTGGGGCATTTGGTAGTGTAATGGTTGAAGAGTTGGCTCTGTGATCGGAAGGCCGCCAGTTTAAGTCCTGGACTGTCAAGTAAAGTACCATTCCCAAGCACTGCTCCTCGGGTGCTGGCAAAAAAAGCTGCCCATTGGTCCTTCACAGGCATGTGCAGAGGTGACATTTTATTATGGTGTACTGTCTGTTGTGCTGTTGTGTGTTCACAATGCCAAGTATTCACTCGCTTAGAATATACATGTATAAATAACCTATAAACATAAACTCTAAGCTACAAGAAGTAAATGAAAGACCATCAACAGACAATATCAGCCTTATAATTTTATTTTCCCAAGCATTGTCTTACTTCTGTGCTCTGTGGTTGTGTGAGGCATTGATGTGTTAAAGTGGGCTATTTGTTAAGCTTTAGTGTCTTCCACAAGATCTATTGTGTATGTGTGGTTGTGAGATAATGTGTGTGTGGTGGCCTGCTAGTAAGTAAAACTAACTGTCTTTAATTTTATAGAAGAAGTTCATTATGTCTCAGCTGTTACAGATAGACGCACTGATGATGAGTTGTCAACACTCAGTGATTTTTTTTTTTTTAACACAAAACGTTTTTTTTTTGTTTTTTTTTACAGGGAACAGGGCTGATAATGACAGTGAGGGAAATGGTACACAGTAGCCGACATTGCTAAAATTCAGTACATGACAGTTCATTTAGTTCCTCTGACCTCATCCTATAATGTTCTTATCTCTCACTAAAACAAGATAAGGGGGCAGGAACTGTAACTTGTGCTCTATGAGCAACTACGAGCAACTTCACCATAACCTAGAGCTGGGCGATACAGCATTCTCGATTTTGCTTGAGAACAATTTGATGACGATAACTATGATGAACGTAGAATTCAATCACACTTGTTCGCCCATTATGCGACAACGTGTTGAGGGACAATGTCTTTGCCGTATCACGTAGCAAGTGGGCGTATCGTAACGCCAGCACAACAGCCAATCACAGCCAACGATGCATATTTGCCCAATGCACAGGAAGAAGCTGCGTCATAAATATTAGCAAAGTGGTCGCGCGTGTAAAAAAGATGTCAAGCAACCAGGACGTCTCAGTGAGCGAAGGAAAGGATAAAAATGCAGGGTTTCCTGCAGCACTTTATAGTTAAAGTGGCTGCTTTGGCAACAAATACCTCCTGCCTTAACAACGTCCCCCACGGGAAAAGTAAAAGGACCTAGAGCTAAAAAAAGACGTTGTTTGTCAGTGTCACTTGTCTCTTGCGAGGCAATCAAAAATTACCCCAAACATCATTCCCCACCTTGCCCTGTTTTTCACAGTTTTAAATTGTTATATTGTCTTGTTAATTTCTGCTACTGTATGTGCAAATATTTTGAATACTTGAAAGTCAATAACTTTTCATATTTTAAGGGAATTTTGTGTGTAAAAATAAATCTTAATTGTTTAATATTGTTTGATTATTTTAACTTGTTTATTCACTTTGTATAAGAATACAAAAAATGAACATAATATGGCAATATCACAACCTACTGCTGCTTAATTTAGAATACAAAAACGTTTCAAATTAAATTTTCACAGTTTTATAATGTCCCTAAAATGTTTGTTTACTATTATCTAAAGTTAAATTAAAATAATGATAAAAAAAAAAAAGTATTTATGAGCAATAGTTATTTAAATAAAGTTTTGTTTGGGGTTTGTAAAATTCAACATTTTGACAGTGATTTTCTTTCCTCTTCTCTTCTTTTTTCATATCGGTTCCAAATATTGGTTATCGGCCCCATTAACTAGCAATAATCGGTATCAATATCGGCCCTGAAAAATCCAATATCGGTCAATTATGATATCACAGATGAAGTCCAATTAAAGAATTTGATGTAATTTACTATTAAATCTTTTTGATTTTGAAATAAAAGAGCAGATCAAACCTGCAAAGTATCTTATCAGAGAAAAGTTGAGTAAGTATTAACTCAGTTGCGTGTGATGTGCTTTGGGTGTAGGTGTTGTGCATTTAGTTTATTTCGTGGTGTGTTTCATATGGTGCAGAGTCGCAGTAAACAGCTCCTTCTCAATATAAACACAGTCTGCAGCCATGAGGCCTGTTTGTACTCAATGCTAGCAGCGATCCTTTGGCTTCTGTTCATGCTAACTCACAGCTGTGTGCACACACACGCGCACACACATCTGTACAAGCCAAGGAGTGACTACATGTTGCACAATTCCCAAATCCTCCTATTAAAAACTCATCTCTGTTAGCAGTTGGCAAAAACATGCCAGTTGCCGTGCCTTTATACAAAAGTCAGTAGATATAGTTTGTCATATTCTGTCCTTATATAAGATTGTTTTTCTCCCTTCATGTCAACATTGCTGTCTGTCCCCCTCTGTCTTTCCCCACAGATCAATAGGCCCCAGTCTTTTCCAGCAGGAGGAAGCACGGCTCCTCTTGATCTGTCGTTCTTTGACAGTCACGTGCCGACTCCGGCCAGCAACACGCAAAGCCAGGTAAGTCGTCACGCTTCTTTTAAACCTACTTCAAACCAGTTTGAGGTTGCTTCAGTGCTTCTTTCCCAGGCTGGGGCAGAAAACAATTACAGCACTTGGGTTTAATGGAGTAGGGATGTGCCGATGCCATTTACTCCGCCTCACGCCCCCTCACTGGCGCCTTTCTCCTATTTGGTCACTGTTTGACTTCTGGCTAGGAAGTGAGTCAGCAGAAGAGGAAGGGAGATTCCACATCCATAGCACAGAAGTTCTTACTTAGAAGCCAAACTGAAGTTGGGACATAAACAGGCTGTGGCAAAGCTGTTATATTAACCTGTTAAGCCCTGAGACTGTTTTACAGATTTTTGCTCTAAAAAAGATAATATAAAATAAAATGTGTATATCTCAGCAACCACAATGTCTATTCTTATGCTTTTGGTATCATTAACACTTGGTGGTAACACTTGTGAGATTACTGTGGAATCAGCATACATGTTACTGGGGCAGAATAAAGGAAGATACAACACAGCAGAACATGAAAAAAAAATCATGTTCGCAAAAAAAACCCCCAAAAACATATTATCTGTGTAATCTGCGGAGTCTGGGCTTTCGTATGATATACGGTATGGACGGTTAGCTGTAGTAGTATAGAGTCTACAGCTTTATTTCTTCCACGTAGACCTACGCAGCGTTTTTGTTCTTTGTTTATTTATGTGTTTGGTGTTGGAACTGTGTTATGTTTAGGTGGAATTTGTTTGAGATTTTTACACGAGATTCTGTCGGTGATGTTGATGTGCCGCATGCATATGTTTGTTTACGTTTACCGACTATTTAAAGCCTTCCCGTTCTGCCCTCGGTACCGGGGGCAATTGGGCTCAAGCGGTTAAAGGAATGATCAACTATTTTGACCTCAAAACTATAAAATCAATTAAAGACATTTTTTAGAAGAACATAAAACCCTCCAAGACAGTTTTTCAGATGTAACGCATGTCTTGCCTGTGACTAAAAATAATAATAGTTTATCTTATGGACATGGAATTGGGATGGAATTGTTATCCTTTTTCAACTGTTTTCTTGTTATATCAAAAACAAACAGGTGGCAAATGTCACAGGATATGAGAGAGATATGTACTAGTGCATCTCAAAAATATAGAATATTGTGAAAGGGGTCATTTGTTTTTACATTTTTAAATTTTTTGTTAAAAAGGTAAATCTTTATCTTATGCTTATTCACTTAAACAAACTGAATATTGTGTTTTTTTTTATTGTAATTCAGTTTTTTAAAAAACAAGCCTTCAAATGTTATAATTATTCTACATAAAGTGAATTATTTTTTCAATTGTTTTTTTTTTATTTATTTATTTATTTTTTTGCATTAGTTTTGTTTTTGTTGTTTTTGTTTGATTTGATGATGGCAAATAGCTCATTAAAATTACAAATCCTGTATCTAAACATATCCAGTATGTTTAAACTACTTAGCTACACTCACTCAAATAGGAATTTCTCCATACTTTCAAACTTCTGAAGAATATGTTAATTTATACAGTCAAT
Organism: Distichodus sexfasciatus; assembly: GCA_032718565.1. NCBI lineage: Eukaryota > Metazoa > Chordata > Actinopteri > Characiformes > Distichodontidae > Distichodus > Distichodus sexfasciatus. The sequence continues at coordinate 723,012 of JAVGVS010000126.1, forward strand.
AAATGTGGCACTGCTGAGAGAACATATGAACATAGCCTATATGAAGATTGAATGAAATTTTGAGAACAAATGTCCTCTTTCCTGGTGTTAAACCTTTTTTGACATGCTCTACAATTGGTTGTATGAAGGTCCAGCGTTGGATTGCTTCCTTCATCTCTATCCCTGTCCGTCCCTCTTGTAACCATGGCACTCTATACCCAGTTTAAAGTGTGCGTGGGCTTAGAAATAAGTTGTTCGTGTTGTAGAGGGAAGATCAGCCAAGTGCAGAGCTCCAAAAGCAAAATCTGTTGTGTCCACATTCACACAACGGTGAAGAGTTACGTTATGTTGGTTATTTTGAAAAACGAGGAAGAACCTGAGGGGTAAACGACTGACTGCTTCTTTAAAATAAAACTGCCGGCCGCTATCAGATCAGATGTAGCCTAGTCTTCCCTGCTTGTAGAGAGGAATCTGGACTGTAATTAAGTTGCAGCATATGAGTGAGTGGGACTGCACCGACTGTATTATAGTATTGTTCGAATGAGTTATGTCAATAGACTCCCTGTGTTGTGGTAAACAGGCAGGCTTGATGGAACTTGCAACATTTGCTGGATGGAGCTGGAAGTCGACCGTGACGCAGGCCGCGTGTGACAGTTTGCATGACAAATGGTTTTGAACAGTGGCCTTATTCACTCTTGCCATCTCTCTTTTATTTAGATTCTCTCGAGAGATGTTTGGCAATTCGGGCCGAGTTTAGGTTGGCAAACGTGTCGGTCAGGCCCAGCATGATCAAACTGAAATTGAAATGGAATATTAAATTCTAAGCGATGAGCGTGTATGGTTATTATGACTTGAGACTGTTCCCAGCACGCAGGTGGTTATTTGACCTTGTGTTTCACTATAGTTTATGTTTAGCAATATTTGTCAATGCAAGAGGAAGCCCACATCAGTATAAAGGCGAGTGTCAGCACGCACACACTTGTGCTGATCTCATCCACAGTTAAAGCAAATAAGATGGATAAGGAACTATATAATCCATATTGGCAGAATACAAATTAGTGGGTTGTTTTGCATGGGGCATTTAGATAAAACCTAATTTCTGAAACGTTCTCATCAGTGTGCATTTTACTCTAACATTTAATTATACAGTCCATTATAAATTATAATGGTTCATTATAAGTCCATTATAAAATGCAAAAAGTATATTAGACTTCTGTTTAGAATAGGTCAGTTGAATAAATGTTTAATCATTCACTCCACTCTTAACCTTACACAAATTTTCACCACACACTGCAATAAAAATGCTCTGATATACTCCGGAAAACATTGATTTCAATACCCATTTATATAATCAAAGTGTTCTTCTGTTATTAAATTTCCTTTGGTCAAAAATGTATTACAGTAAGAATCAGTGTATGTGTAAAAGTAGAAGCAGAATATGAACTTGTCTTTACAGATGATACATGTGAAGACGTGACGTGATCTGTCGACCAGCAGTAGGATGAATCTTATTAGAAGTTCTCTCTTTTAAGGAGAAGTGAAAGTATGCACAGATAGGGGTGTGGCATTTTCATAAAGGCTTTATTTAGTTTCAATAGTTTTGTGGTAGACTCTAGATCTTCAAATGTCTGGAATTACCACAGTAATACCCTTTTGGCAAGGTATCAATGTGCAGCAATTAATAAATTAACAGCAGTTAATGTACAGATACATTTGTACATTGCTCACTTACACTCATCTTTTCAATCATCAGCGGGGACTCTGACATGGTAGTGCGTGTTGTTCAGTGTAAAACGCAACAACATTTATTGAGGTTTTCTACACGCCAGTATCACTGCTAGATTGAGAGCATCAACAACACCATAAATATTGAACTTATCATTTTGCTTTGGTCAGGAATTGACCATTGATGAAGGGCTAGTGCAGGATGAACACACAGCACATGGTAACAGATGTACTGTAGTCTCTAACTGTACACCAACTCTGTGGATCTAGCAAGTGGTAGTCGATAGACCTGAAGGTCGTCAGTTCGAGTCCCAGACCTGTAAAGGTACTCAAGTCCCGTCCACAAACACTGCTCCCCCCAAAAAAACGCAGCCCACTGCTCCTTCACGGATGGGTGAAATGCAGAGGTCGCTTTTGTGTCAACTATATAAACAGTTAAGATTTAGAAGTTTCAGTCCCACTTATTTTCAGTTACAGCTGCTTGTTTGTGCTTATTGTTTGGACGAAGTTTCCGTGTATATGGGCATTTTAGGCTTCGATGAAGGTCAGCTGTGGCAACAGACTGACCACCAGAAAATCCTGGATTTCAAGCATTTCAAATGAATCTCAGTACCACCTCCATGGCCACCACGATCAGGCGGCCGTTTCCTTTCCTTCCAGCCATGTTATGTTGTAACCTCTCTCCTTTAAGGTTGATGTAGTTCTGCCGGAACCCTCAGTCTCCCCCAGCACCCCCGTCTCCCCGGCCTTCTCCGCTTCTTCCCCCGATGAGGTAACTTGGGTGCCATGCATGGAGAGGCGCCTCATTACCGCAATCGCTCGACTCGAACCCGAACTCCCTCTCCTCTTCCACACTGTTACGGGGGCCGCCTCCCCGACCGAATTGAACGGACACTCTAACCACAAATGCCCTAACAATGAATGAAAGCCAATGAAGACTCTACAGGCTTACACAAGAAGTCTCTTCTGGATTACATTCATTGTTACTCACGGTTGCGTCTGTGGTTCGAGTGCCCCCTTAAGCATCACACAAACACCTTCAATCTGATTGATCAGCACAGTTTATCGATCACTGCTCGCGCTAATCTGTTGTGACATGTTTAAAATGGCAAAAAAACCCTCTTGCGATCTGTCACAGGAAATCAGGTATTACCTTTTAGTTATTTACAATAGAGTTGTGTATTGATATTTAAATTGCTTATTTTGATTTTATATGTTGAAATAAATAAGCATTTTTGTTATACTTCGGTTTGTAGAATATGTCTAGTGTATTACGATAAGGTTGATGTTTTTGGTTTAAAGGACGCACACTGCGCACACACACACACACACACACACACACAGTCTGATACATCAAGCACATTCCCAGCATGGTTAAGTTCCATTTCCAGTGCATGGCATGTATTTTTGCCTTGGTGGTCCGATAAATAATACTGAGCAAGTCTTTTTGTTTTGCATGCTTTAGACCTGTGCACATTTTATTTCCTGTGCGTTGTGCTGAACCGACTGCATCTTTGTGCTGTCAAGGCCAGAGGCTCATTGATTGAGCCTGTGCGTAGGAGAGTGTCGTCAAACACACAAAGTAGAGGACATTCAGTCTAAAAGAAGCCCTCTCTCTCGCTCTGTCAAATGCTTAAAGCAACTGAATGGATCATAATCTAAAAATGGACTCTTTCAGGCATAAGTGTTTTTAAAGTCAGGTATGGATTTGAGGAGAGGGGGCCATGTTTTAAATGGCTCACAGGAAGCTCCAGCTCATTTATTGAAGACACAGCGTCTGTGACGTCAGCGATCTCCATTTAGAGTTTGACACTACAGCTGCATATTGCATTTCTGTTATGTATGTTCACTTGAAATGCATTCTGACGCTTTGTACACATATAGTATCCAGCTAATATAAGATCACTCGGGGGCAGGTGTTTCTGAATGTAAAGTGAAGTGAAACTCTGGGTTTCTTACATACACGTATACAAGTAACTTTGATCCGCCATGTGCTGTCATTAAACGGAGTTCCATAGAAATCGTGAACTTGTCCGCTGGGTTGAACCCCAGTCTGTGTTTAGTACATTATTGCGCACTATGCTACTTCTGTAAAGTCCTAGTACCTTCCCATCTCATTCTTTCCGTGTAACATTAGTAACACCCTCTCTCTCCCTCTCCCTTTCTGTCCTTCCAACAGACGACTAATGGCAATGACCCATGGGCGGTGTTCGACAACACAGCCTCGGGAGGTTTCTCAAATAACTGGGCAGCCCAGCCTGAGGGCACAGAGACTGGCAAGACCAGCAGCACTGCCTGGGGAGTGACCACACACGGGCATCCGCAGGCCTACCAGGGCCCAGGTAATTGTTAAACGATATTACTGAGTGATCAGTCACTGATGAAATGTCAGCATGCTATTATATACTGTATATGGCGCTTATTGTATTCTGTTCAAGGGGTGATGGTGGGCTAGTGGTTAGGACACTCGCCCCTGGACCAAGAGTCCATGGGTTTGAATAATACCTCCAGAACTGCCATCACTGGGTCCCTGAGCAAGACCCTTAACCCCAAGTTGCTCTCAGGGAGATTGTCTCTGAAATTGTGGAAATAGAAGTCGCTCTGAATAAGATCGTCTGCTAGATGCCACAAAAATATGAATATAAAATTTGTGATTTTACACATTGTGTCTTCAGTGTGTGTTAAATCTTTACCTGTTTAACTGAATTAGTACACAATGGTCAAATGTTCCCAAATCTGTGAGGCTCATAGATTCCAACAGACAGTTGACTTGGTGTATGTTTAAGTTTGTATTGACATGCTTTGAATAATCAGTCGTTCTTCCCTCTTTGTAGAAAGAGATATTTATCCTTATCCATACTTAATCGATTCTACAGGTACCATTCACTCCTCCTGGGGGTGGTTCTAACATGCTGCATGAGTTTCACTGGCCTTCTGACTCACAAGCATGATTGTGTTTTATTGAATCTTCCTGGGGATAGAATTGATGACGTATTTTGGTGTGGAGGAATGTACTGTTTTAAAGGTTTCTGCATAGACTCTGAAAGTAAGAGCCAGAGCACGCAAAACACTTTCTGAAAGCTCAACAAACTCCATTAAGCTCCAGAGTATATAGAACTCTTATCTTAGAGCTGTGTCATAATGGATTTGAGCAGAAATCTGAGCACCTCCTTTTCAATTATGATGACCCTGTTGAATTACAGCTCTGACAATTAGGGAATGTTTTGAATGGTTTGTGTTCTGTTTTTCACTAACATAGAAATGTACTGTTCCTGCTGTGGTATATGTTGCATTGTTTCTAATTTTTATTACATATTATTAAAATATGTGGTAAAATACAGTACTGTGCAAACGTTTTAGGCAGGTGTGAAAAATGCTGTAAACAAAGAATGCTTTCAGAAATATAAATAATGATTTTTTATTTTTACCTAGAAGAATTGATGCTGTTTTGAAGGCAAAGGGTGGTCACACGAAATATTGATTTGATTTAGATTTCTCTTTTGTTCATTCACTGCATTTTGTTGATTGATGAAAATAAATGAGTAACACTTCCATTTTTGAAGGCATTCTTTGTTTACAGCATTTTTTTCACACCTGCCTAAAACTTTTGCACCGTACTGTATGTCTAATAGAGTGCAATATGTGTACGGGATGTGTTTAAAGGTGCCGAGGATGATGAGTGGGATGAAGAGTGGGATGAGAGGAAGTCATCAGGAGGTTATTTGGAGGGCGAAGGCGGGGAGGGAGCAGCCATGGGCAGAGGAGGAGCTCATGGATCTTCAATGAAGATTGCCCTCAACAAGTATGTTTTTATCAGTTGTAATTCTCATGTGATTTTCATCGGGCGTAGATAAGCAGCGTTGTTTTCACCCTTAACCGTCTTGCATCTACAGATTTCCTGGATTTTCCAAATCGGGTCCGGAGTTGTACCTTTTATCCAAACAGACTGCCAAAGGAAGCAAGTTGTCTGTTTATGTAAGCAACTTTTCATATTAAATGCTTAGTCTGCCCCTTGATGGATGATCTCATCATCAATATAAAATTCTAAAATGTTGGAATTAATCACTCTGTTAGTACACTCCGGGACAAGTTGAAGTATCAAATCATTCAAGTATGTTGTATACCATGTATAATGTGTGTGTTGGTCTTCAGAGTGGGGAGGTCGGGCCAGTGTGGGAGTATCCTGAGAGCCAACTGGACTGTGTTGTAGCAGACCCCAAAAAGGGCACCAAAATGTATGGCCTAAAGAGCTACATCGAGTACCAGATTACTCCCAATGTAAGTTCTGCAGAACAAACTTTAATAACGAAAACCTTAATGGAGAAACCTTTGATGACTCAACTCTTTTTTTTGGCAGACTACCAACAAACCAGTCAATCATAGATACAAGCACTTTGATTGGCTATACGAGAGACTTCTGGAGAAATTTGGCTCAGCCGTACCAATCCCATCCCTGCCAGACAAGCAGGTGACCGGTAAGAACATCACGTTCAGATGTTCAGATTTTAAAGCTGGGAGATTTTTTTTTCTAATGTAATAGTCTGATATATTGGGAGGTGGGATGGGATGAGTCACATGACAACATGTAAAAGCGTAGATTGTTTTTTGCATGAACACATACTAGGGAAAATATTAACAAAACTACTTTTAAACTTGTAAATATTGATTAAAAAAGTTCTGAATGCTGACCAGCTCTAAATCTGTGCCATTATGAAGAACTTTCAACACTTTGGTTGCACATCTATAGACAGTTTTACATGTATGATAACAACTAGTGTATGATCACAAGCAAAAGAGTGTATTGTCGTAGTAAAGATGCCAACCCTAATATAGGGCCCTATGAAATCTGTTTTGTTCTTTCCTAAATTCCATTTTATTTTCTCCTAAATTCTGTTTTATTTTTTCCTAAATTCCGTTTTTTCCATTTTTATTCTTCTGAATTCCGTGTTTTACGTTAGAATCATATTTATTCACCTAAAAAGTGTCTAATTATGGAGTGGATGGGAAAAAAAGAACAATGCAATAGGAAAAAATTCACATTAAATGACTTATTCAACTTCAACAAAGTGCTAGGGTTCAGCAGAACATTTTCTGCTTTGGTTAAACATTAACCTGTAAAACAACAAAAAACATTCATTTTTTCATGCAAAACGAAACGTTTCTGATGTGACGTCACGTCATGTGTTCTTGCGGGTGCAGTCTATCGTGTGCTGGCAAAACTTACAAAAGAGTTGTTCTCCCGAGCCATAAAAATCGTTTGTATATTGTTCTGCTCTAAACTTAGCACTAAGTGTTGAATTCCCTAATTTTTTTTTTTTTTTGAGAACTTTGGTGAACTTCAGCGAGTGTTTCATAGCTGACTGTTGACTTTTCCCCCCTTTGTGTCTGCGCGTTTGTGTGTGTGGAAAGCTGAGTCCTGCCTCAACAGGTAACACGTACAGGGGGCTGCAGCGGCCAAAATTGATTAGAAATCATTGCTTTGCTTTGCCCACACACCGGTGAATTATACGACGTTCCGCGTTTTACAACTGATTCCATTTTTTTTGTTGAATTCCGCCATTCCGTCCGCGTTTTCCACATCGCGCAAATCATAGGGCTCTACTAATAGTTCATATTCATATTGAATCATATTTTTGGCAATCATTTATTTGTGAACATGAGTGACATGTCATTGTGAACACAGCACAGTGCACCATGAGTGCCTCAGTGGTACCTTTGCCGGTCCGGGATTCGAACCGAAGACCTTCCGGTCACAGGGTGAACACCCTAACCGTTACGCTACCAACTGCCCCAATTTTGTTTTGGATAATCGTTGTATAACTGGAAGCTGAAAAACATAGTTTCAAGTGGTGTGAAACACTGTACAAGCTGACGCCGTCTGTCTTTCAGGTCGCTTTGACGAGGAGTTCATTAAGATCCGTATGGAGAGACTTCAGGCCTGGATGACCAGGATGTGCAGGCACCCGGTCATCTCCAACAGTGAAGTCTTCCAGATGTTCCTCACCTACAAGGACGAGAAGGTACAAAGATGCTTTTAGCTTTTAGAGAGGTGCTTTCAGAAGGTTGAAAGCTTGTGTGAGCGTATCTGTACCTTCTTGGGGACGTGTGGTCTGCAATGTGGTTTTGAACACAGGACTGGAAAACGGGCAAGAGAAAGGCCGAAAAGGACGAGACAGTTGGGGTGATGATCTTCACTACGATAGAGCCTGAGGGACTGCCGGACTTGGACATGCTTGAAGTGTGAGTACAAACACTTAGGTTAGAGGTGCTCTGCCTCAACAAGCAAAATAATCTGTTAAATGTTTGTTCATAGGGAGCAGAAGTGTGAGCAGTTTAATCGTTTCACCAAGGCAATGGACGACGGGGTGAAGGACCTGCTGACGGTGGGTCAGGAGCACTGGAAAAGATGCACAGGACGTGAGTGACCACCACGTTATCTATCACTGGGGACAGGGCTTGCTGCGATGACAAGAAATGACACACTAAAGTTGCATTTCAAAGGTCATTAGGAGTGATTGTTTATATTTTTTACCCACATAGCCCTGCCAAAGGAGTACCAGCGGATCGGTAAGGCCTTCCAGAACTTGTCGTCGGTATTCACCAGCAGTGGATATGAAGGTACAAGAATGCCGTCTGGTTACTACCCCCAAAACTGTATGAATTTTGATTTGAGTGTCTGGGTTTTGGTTAACCATGATTGAAGGCCTTTTCAGCGTGTGGTTCCAGGTTTTCAGTGTGTGGTTGTGGTGTTCCCTGCAGGAGAGGCCACACTGACTGACGCTCTGACAGCAGCGGGGAAAACTTACGAGGAAATCTCGCATTTGGTGGAAGAGCAGGTACAGTGTCTCAAGAGACCAAAAGTTCTTTTGGAGCCAAAAATGACACATCAGTATTCCATTTAGTTTTCATATTATAACTCTAACTCCTAACTCTTCTTTCATCCCATTTGTGGTACGATGAACGTAGACAAAATGTTATTGTCTAAATATAATGAATTTTCCTCACTTCTACAGGCCAAAATCTACTCAAACATAGTGCAATATGACCAAACACGTTATCAGATGACCAAAGTAAAATGTCTCTCATTTCATGTTATACTCCATCATTTATTTCGTGATTTTCTGGTTTGGATGAGGGTTTGCATTAGTCACCACGGCATCACGTGGATGTAGACACAGAATATTATGGAGTTATATTTTTGCCTTAATTCTGAGTGAGTGGCATTTTCGCAAGCAAAATCTCCTGTCTGTGCGTTCTCATATCTGTGGAATGCCAAAGGCACCACAAGTTGCCTTTAAGGCACCTTACTAGAGAGCCGTAGAAAGCAACATTTGACCACAACTCGCTAGAGCACAGCGCTTTCAACGGCGTAAAAAGCACCAGTATATTATTAGTGTTTTAAATGAGTAAAACGCCGTAAAAAACGGGTGTTTTGTCAGATCACGGCATCTTTGGTGTTCCATATGAGCGAGTGTTTGGTGTTTCGAGCGCGAGTATAAGCGAGTTGAGCGGCACAGATACTAGATTTTGCTTGCAAAAGTTCCACTGACTTTACAGAAATATTGTGCTGTATATCATTATCGTGATGTAAAATGACTTCTACAGAGATGAGATTTTAGTCATATTGTACGTTTTTTACATAACACCACATCAGAAGGCCTTACTGAGGAGGAACAGGTGGGAATTTGAAGGAGCCAGAGTTTACTGCGGTGGACCGGTCCAGTTAGTTGAGCTGCCTTCTCGCTTGTCCATCTTAATGATAAAGATTCATAAAAAGTGGTGGTAGCTGTAGCAGTAGGACGGAGCTGGATTTGAACCTACGACCTCATGGTCTGCAAGCGAGTTTCCTTCCTCTACACCACCAGTACCTTATAGATTGATGTTCTCATGAAAACACAGACATTAATAAGAATGCCTGGCCTGGTGTAGATGTCAGTGGGCAGTTCTCAGTAACTCTTAAACATGGCGAGATACCACTTTTTTTTACCACCGATATTCTAAATTTCTGCCGATACGATACAAATCCAATACAGTTTCTGAGTCTCTTTTAAACAGAAAATAATGCTTTAAAAAATGTCTGAATACATGACTGAGATTATTCTGTTATCCTTAAGAAATGCTTGATTAAAATATAGTTTTCCTAACTAAAACAATAATAATTACACACCCAAATGTATATGCTAAATTATTAAAATAACATCTCAAAATTATTCATTTAAACATAGTTCTGTAATCCTGCGACTCTAAAACCATCAGGAACACAGGAGCTGGTGGGGTGAAGGAAATGAAAGTATAACCTCATGATTTTCTTTTGGGGTTGTGGTTTGTTGTGTTGCTTGTTCTGCTCGTTGTCATATCAATATGTAGAAATTAGTGCAAATGTCGAATGGTAAACCAGCTTTACTGCAGTAACACTTCCCATGCAGAACCAATTGAGCGTGCCCACATTTACATACGGGTTCCATAGATCGGCCTAGTGCCACCGATACCCGATCCAGCCGTTGGAGTCGTTATCTGACTGATATCTAATCCACATATTGGATTGGTGCCATCTCTACTGGTCTGAGATGAATCACTACAGACATTCCAGAGTGAATAGAATTTATTACATCATCTAAGCCGGGGAGCGCGAGTGCCGTAATCAGGAAAGTATTGCGATTGTTCATTCATTTAGTGAATAAATCTCATGCAAAACTATTTTCACTTCTCTGAAATGAATTCCGTCATCCTGTTGAACTGTCCGGAGAGCAGACGTCATAGCTTCTATTACTGTACTTTAGCTCTGCCGTTTAGACTCTTTCACGTTTCCTGTTTCTTTGTATGGCTTATTTCTCCAGGATGTACCTTTGACCTTGTTATTGTCATTTTATGTCTGATTTTGCATGTCCTTTATTGTGTTTCCTGCAGTCTGTTTCTGCTGAGCCTGATAAAGGTTATCTTTAACCCCTCAAACCTCTTTAACGCTCTCCTTAACCTTTTGACATCTGACCCTGTTGTCAGTTGACTACAGTTCAGGCTCATTATTTAGTAACCATGGTGATACTAAGGCTTTGATGCCTTTACAGTAGAATGCTGAAAAAAGAGGATTTAAAGAGTCAAGCGGGCAGTTAAAGGGTTAACTGAGCCACTCACAATAACTCAGTCTTATCTCAGCAGAGGTGGACAAAATAGCTAACTTCATTACTTAAGTGAAAGTACAGATACCATTAGTCAAATGTTACTCCAATACAAGTGAAAGTCCTACAGTCAGATTTTTACTTAAGTTAAAGTACTGAAGTACTTGTTTTAAAAAATACTTAAGTATTAAAAGTACATCATCTTTCACCACATTGTTGCATTATTGCCACAACACTTACAATACCTAATGCCTCTGACTAGCTTGTAGACGCTGTAGAATGAGGAACTGGTGGAATGTTAGAGAATGAAGCACAACCCCAACTTAAACAGGAGGACAGCTGTAAATGCAGCTCAGAACATCAAATGAACATTCCGACCTGCTTAAAACTCAGCTCTACACCTCTAGCTTCTTGACTTTCCAACAGCAACAATGTTCTAATCAAGACAGAAAACAGCAGAACTGTCTGGACTTGGTTTTATATTTCCAGTCTACAGGTGTGACATAACCCTACTGATAGACTGTCACCTGTCAAACAACCAATCACGTTTAAGAAAAGGGAGCATAACATCCACTTTATCCACAGATTTGAAAGAAACAAGTAACGAGAACCTTGATAGAAATGTAGTGAAGTAAAAAGTACGGTATTTGTATTTCAAATGTAGTGAAGTGCAAGTCATACGTTTCCAAGGAAAATACCACTCAAGTAAAGTACAGATACTCAGAATCTCTACTAAAGTACAGTACTTAAGTAAATGTACTTAGTTACTGTCCACCTGTGTATCTCAGTAATGTGCTGTAATGTCTAACCGTATATAAAGCTGTTGTATGTTGTATGCCATATTCAGATGTGTTTGGTAAAAGTATATTTGCTCACAGGGTACACATTTGTTTGAGTTATGCAGTTATTTTGTATGATAGAAAGGAAAACGGTTGCAAACACAAGCTGCTTTTCTTCTTTTGTGTTCCTATGGCTTATTGGAGGTTTTGTAGATGTTAAGTCTAAATTAATTGAAGTGTAACAGGACCTGAAATACTACGCAAATTAGGACTTGAAATAGAATGCAAATTAGTGCCAAGAGAAATTTGTCAAGACGTATTTGGTGTGAAGATTTCCACTAAATCAAAAAGCTGATTTGATGAACTGAATATTATCATTTGCAGTAGTAGTTTAACAGATTTGTGTAAGTCTGTTAAAGCAATGACATAGACATCAAGCTCGTCTAACATGACCAGCTGCTTCTGAGACTTGCTACTCAAGGTTTTTGCCAGTAACTTACTCAATTTCTGGCCACATTAGTATCTCTTCCGAGTATAACCTGTGCCTAAAGAAAACCCTTTGGTTGTTGTTCAATATGTGTGCACTGTGCAGCATCCACCAGGAGGACTCGTCTGGTGAGCATCCATTCATCGTGGTTTTTGCAGACCCTGTAGTTCTCAATCTCCCATCATCCAGCTTTCTTTTTTATCATTTAGTTATGAAGCGTCTCTGTACATTGATTCAATCTGAAAATGCAATGCAGTTGAAATAAAAAAGACACAACATGTGAGTTCAGGCAGATATTGGGTTTGTTAGTGTAGAAAGAGCCTCTACTGTCAGCATGCAGTAGAGTTTGATCGATGATCTCGGGCTCATTTTTGTGTGCTGAAGGGAATTGGATTGAGGCTTTTTTAGAAATGCGACTCAAAAAAAGCAAGACAAGAAAAACAGATTTGGCTGTTTTTTATACTGCTGATATGTTCTGTATCTGCACTTTTGGATTGAATCTATGGGATAGTCTGAAATGATGTGTGAATAGAGCGAATGAAAGAAAGCTAGTTGTTGATCTTGTAAAATTAGCATTCTTTCATTGATCTTAGCAGCAGCATTAGTACATTTACAGCATTTGTTTTGACTTTTTTATTATTGACTTGGGACGCAGTAAGCAGATACTTTCAGTGATTAGTTGGTTTTAGGGGTGGGCGATATATTGAATATACCTAATATACTGTATCACGGCTTGTTCCACGGGCGACATATCGTGTACATCGAGTACAAATCCTCACGTTAAAGTTGAACAGACAGCATGTACTTCACTTTCACGTTTCGCTTCTCTGTCCGTTCAAAGTAGACAACTCACTCCTCCGGCCACCCAGAACACTCTCCTTGCACATGCGTGTTTGGAATGCCATGTTCTGGAAGCAGAGGGAAGCAAGCGTGCTGAAAGAGAAGTGGATATCCATTCGATTTCAGAGACACGAATTGGAAATGGAAGCGGACGACTTGGTTATGAAGAAAAAGAGCACTGATTGTGTTATTCTGCGCACAAAAACAGAAGTAGATGCGTAAGCATGCTAGGGGTGCGCAATTCAGAAAATCTCACGATCCGATTGCGATTCTTGGGCTCACAGTTCAATTCAAAATCGGTTCACAAGTCATAAACAATTCACGATTCGATACATAGATGTTGTTTCCAGGTTGCTGCTTTGAGTTAGTTTTCCCATTTGACTGTGGCAGAACAACAAAAAGATCACACTGAATCAAGCATAGTTTAGGGCTAGGGTTATGAATCGATAAATCAGTTAAAACTAGGGCTGCACCGATACCACCGCCTAGAGGTACTTTAAAATAAATGATGATGACAACAGCAAAGCAGACTAATACTTAAATATTTAATATTTTATTTAATTGTTGTTGCTTTTTTGGTTTTGATACTTAGAGAGCAAATAAATGAACAAAAAATTTGTATCATTTATTTTATCAAATGACATAATAAAGCTCAAGTGTACTTTAATTTATATTTTGGTTATTGTCATTGTTATTAATAACAGACCTACACAGGTGTAGGTACTCAGTATCAGTGAGTACCCAAAAATAAATATCTGTACTCAGTATCGGTGGAACCCTAGTTAAAACCATTCTGTTAAAACACTTTCTTCAACCATTGTGTTACAAAAAACAACAATTAGCTATTCACTTGGTATGTCAGTGTATATTTCGGACGCATGTCCATCGCATTGTTGTGACGTGGGTCATGCACAGGGGATTCCTTCCCAGAAAGAGACTATATCGAGATGTATATTGTCTGTTGTGATACAGCTTAAAAATATCACAATATTCTTAGGCCATATCGCCCAGCCCTAGTTGGTTTATTTACTTCTGTATAGAATGTAGAGCAACTGCTTTTTTTCTCTCCATATGATGCTTTCACATCTGACAAGTCACACGTTGTAGGTTTGACTGGTGATTTTACTTTCTTCAACCATTGTGTTGTGAGAGACGTCTCTCATGTGCTGTGTCTCTGTGAATGTGAGTGAGCGTGTTGACCTGGACATGTGTAATAATGAAGTAATGTTTGTGTTCGTTGTCTGTTCAGCCCAAAAAGGATCTTCACTTCCTTATGGAGACCAACAACGAGTACAAAGGGCTTCTGGGATGTTTCCCTGATACCATTGGGGTTCACAAGGTACTGATCCAGGAACAGTTCCCACACAGTCTTGTTACAATACTGTAGATTCCTCATCATAGAAAATAAAAAGGGTATGGGAGATCCCACTGCAAATTTTTAAAACCATAAACTAATTTTAAAGTGCATTTTTGAACAGTGATGATTGTATTCACACAATTTTTTCTTCGTTACTAGGCTGCCATCGAGAAAGTGAAGGAGGCTGACAAACTGGTGGCCACCAGTAAGATAACGCCTGCAGAAAAAGTTACCATGGCCAAGAGAGCCAGCACCATGTCGTATGCATTGCAGGGTAAAGTACCATACATACATTCCCACCAGCTTATCCTTTTAAACACCGAGCCAAAATGAATATTTCTGCCATGTAGCCTGTTTAATCTCGCACCATAGTTGTGCCCCACGTCCACCGCAAATGTGTGTCTCAAATTCAGTCTATTGCATGTTATTAATTAAATTTGAGTATTTTATTTTCATATAAAAGTTTGTTCATATAAGTGGACATGACTGACCATACAGTGGTTCAGATACAATATGACAGTGTCTGGATGACCTTATGCCAGATGCTGATTGAATGAATAACAAACTTTCAGATCCAAAACATCAATCTCAGCAAATACAAAAGCTGCTTTGTCCTAACCATTTATGGACCAAGAGGTTGTGGCTTCGAATCCTACTTTCAGCACTACCATCATTGGATCCCTGAGCAAGACTCTTAACCCCAAGTTGCTGCAGAAAAACTGTCCCTGAAATTAGGAAAATGGAAGTTGTTCTAAATAAGAGCGTCTGCTAAATGCAGTAAAATACATTTTTATTGTCATGGTCAAAATTGTGGTTCATGTGAAAAACTCTTAGAATTTTCCTAAACAAAAACATGTTCATTTAGTTGAAGGGAGAATTATTTAAAGTAACACAACTTTGGCATTTCCCCCGTTTATTCAAAATTGTTTTAATCATCTCTTTAAACATCTGAAACTTTCATTTTCAATATCTGTACCTACTGTTATTTCATAATAAACTACATATTCTGTTGCAATAATAATAAACAATATTGCTATGGATTTTGGACTTAATTTACCATTTGTACACACTGTGGTAAGACAAGCTTGTTGAGGCCTGTTTTCTCATTTATAAAAGATTTCATCATCCAAATAGCTCTCCAGGTTGTGTCCAAACCCACCATCACTCGTGTCTCCTCATGATTTATAGTAAAATGCAAATAGGACACATGTAGCGTTGTAGATAACCTGAGAGTGCTCCGAAGATAGTCTGGATAAAACCTGTAACACTACATCTGTCTGTCTGACTCCCTTGCAGCTGAGATGAACCACTTCCACAGCAACCGCATCTATGACTACAACAGGGTGATGCAACTGTACCTGGAGCAGCAAATCAAATTCTATGAGACAGTAAGCTGTTTGATTTTTAGGAAATAGGAACTAAACCGAAGCACTTTCTGCGTTTAATGATAAATGGCTTTATTGGAAACTTGAATCTATACCAAGTTCCTCAGTCTGCCAACTTCCACTGCCAGTATAGAGTATAATCATTTATCAAACATGTGTAACAATCCTAGTGTATCACAATTCTGGAATAGTGTTTATTTGCTTTTTGCTTAGTCTTTTCATGTTTATTTGCTGTGGATTATACTGTATAGAGATGAGTGGAAAATTGCCTGAATGAAGGCCTTTTGTTTCTGTGTATTGAGAAGGAAGCTCTTTAACATGAATGCTGTTTGCATTTACAGATTGCAGAGAAGCTGAGACATGCCCACAGTCAGTTCACTACCATGTGAGGAAGAGGACTGCACTGACCCCAGTACTGCTGCACTTACATCAGCGCTGGGACTCTCTCTCGCTCTCACACTCTCCTTTTCTTTCCTTTTCCTGTTCCTCTTTACGCTCTGCGTTTGTATGTGACCTCAGTGCCATAAAAAGCTGCCATCAGACAGTCTCTGTCCAAAGGCGGTTAGATTAAAAATACTCCCCACAGCCTCTCTCAACACTCGACACCTGCCAGCACTTCTCTCTTTTATAACAAATTCATTCTCTTTCTGAATGGAAACCATGTCCCAAATCATTTCAGACAGTCGTCTCAGGTTTGGGACTGGGCATCATGCCAACATGTTGTAGATCTAAACCACAGGCCACTAGCCAGCACAGTAGCTTCTCAGCTTATTTCATCAGGGGCTGTGGTGGAACTGAGAGAACAGTTGGCGAGAAAGAAAGCGGTCTGGGCCGAGTGTTGTACGTACCGCTTTACACATGGACACACATGGACGAGCGGCAGCGTTGCCTTTTTCACTGTGCCTTGATGGTGTGTGCTGAAAGTCAGCATGCATTTTACGCTTTGCACTTTAATAACGTCTTCACATAAAATCATGTTCATGAGCAAACACATCTGCGCAGCTCGCACGCACGCACACAAATAACGATAGGAGGGCTGGTCCTTTTTTGCACCGTTGATTCTTTTTTTTTTTTTTTTTTGCACCAAAGCCGAATGTCGAACAGCTTTGCAAAAAGCGATGCTCTCTGTTGCGTTCTCACCTCAGTGCCATCTTGCTTTAATTAAACTAAACCGCTTTCCTTTTCACGTGAACATATTATCCTTTATCAAGAGCATGTGCCTCATTTCGCCATGTATCATTTTATGTATAGCAATGTTTGCAAGTCATTTGCACCAAGGATGATAAACACAGTTGTAATTCTGATATGATTTAATAAACTCTGATTTGTACTCGCATGGGTTTACTTGTTTTTTGTTTTTTTTTCGCTGCCGTACGGTTCATGTGTGAGCGTGCTGTGATTCTCTCCATCCTCCCAGTCAGCTGTGGGAGCTTGGTCAGAATTTGAATTGCGGGGGGAAGAAGCAGGGTGTTGTTCCTGTAGCAGAATGAGCTTAAAAGACCTCTGTCAGGATTTAAACCCACATTAGCTTTCTTTCATTGTTAAAAGAAAAGAGTGAAAACCAAATCTTCAGGTGGGTCTCTTGATAAAAAGATAATGAATTAAAGAGAATCTGGCATTTCTCATTGCTTAAAAATAATTTACAAGTCAAGTGATTACACATTTTACTATGGTTCCGACCTAAAATGTGTGGATAATGTATGACGCGGTCATAGTAACCACTCACAAGTCCACTTAAAGAAGATGAACCTCAACGTTCCAGTTTTCTCTGTCCCTCCAAATTAATTCCCAACATTTGTGGCTGTGAAGATTCTCTTTAGCTGCAGGGCGGTTGCTCAGGGTGAGAGGTGAGGCCGGAAGGTCCGTGGCCGGATCATCATGCTCACTTTGCGCAGCGAGTAGTAGTCTGAATCTTTCCACGTGTACCACACAATCCCGTTGGGCCCGAGTGCACTTTTCGCCTTAGTAGAGTAACGGCCACCCTACAGAGCAGAACAGTGGTTTTAGAGGTGTGGTTGCGTGTTGCTCGGTAAATTGTTTCCGTGTTAAATTAGTTAACTAATTCATAGTGAGTCGATGGGGGTGGAGGTGTACTGGTCTAATTCAATGAAACACTGTGTTAGTGATCAGAAGATTTGAATCTCAGGAACTAGTGCTGGCACAAGCCCCTTAACCCCAAGTTGCTCCAGGGAAACGCCCTGTAAATAGGAAACTGAAGTTCTAGATAAGAGCATCTATCTCCCACAAATTTGACTGTCCTGGTTCTTGCAGCACTCTGCCCTGTATGGCTTTAAGTATCCCAATCCAAAAATACCAATTCCTGCTAATTAGCTAATTGGCAGTGTTGGAGAAGAAATACCAAATCTTTGGGTTGCTACAATTTTCTGAAGGCAAAAGTAATTGAATTCAATTTAATTGATATGCTGCAAGTCTGTACTCCATTTAAAGTACCTTGTGGTAAACGCCATTCAGGTTGGCGTAGAAGCACTGGTTATACCACCAGCCCGCATGAGAGATCTCGGCACAGATGTTGCCCGTGTCTGGGGTGCTGAAGCTCTGCTTGTCATGATACCAGCTGAAAGAATCTTCCACCGTCCCGCTGAACCCAGAGACGTGGAGACGGTATTGTGCCACCTCGTTCTCAATACTGCAAAAGACAGAAAAAGAATTCACATGGTTCTGTAGCACGCACACATTATATACTGTAAAACACTGCAACGCAAAATGTATTGTGATTGTATTCATCCCTTTTTAATATATATTTAACTTGTTCCATATAAATCATTCTTGCTGAGCTGAAATAACATGAAACTCATTACCTTTAATGTTGGAATATGTAGTGTAGTCGTTGATTTCAGTACCATCTTATTACATCATGTTAATACTGAAATGTAATTGTGTGCAAGTACCTTGTTTGTAGACATAATGTATAAGCATATTACTTTTAATATAGACACATATGAACATTTTCATATTGAACACTGTTAAGCTATAAAATATTAGTGGGTCAATAACATTCATTCAGCATCTTTTTGACATAATGGCGCCTTGAGAGAGGGAGTCATTAACACGCCTGCACCAATAAACCCACAAATTTGTACAGTATCTGTATGACGCAATGGCACCTTGAGCCTAGAAGTGTGTGAAAAGGGAATAGCAATTACGCCTGTACCGTTAACACACACACATTCACACAGCATCTTTTGACACAATGGCGCCTTGGGTTTAGAAGTGTAACATAGGGAGTCATTAAGACACCTGCACCAATAACACACGCATGTTAATTTCTTACAATAAGCACATTGAGCATGTGTTGGTGAGGTGTTGGTGAAGTATAACGATGGAAACCTGGAAAAGGGGTTTGCCCAGCAATTGTGGAAAACTGAGAAACTAGGAGGTGTTTGAAATAAGAAATGTGTATAAGCTTGGGACCCTGAACCAGCACCAGGGCGGATCTGAGGGGCTGGCAGGGCATTGCTGGTTTGGACTGCAATAAACGCTTTGCCCTTTATAGTTTCCTGCCGTACAAGTTTTTAATTCATGTAACTGGAAGAATTCCTCAATGACATCTGGGTACTATTGGATAAATAAGCTTTCAATTTTCAACTTAAACCCACCTTTAAATCATCTCTTTAACAGGAGAGGTAACGGTTCTAGGAGGTAAGAGGAAAGTTCTATTAGTCTTCCTTTCTAGATTAATTTCACTGGAGTATTGAGAGGTTTGGATTTATTTGTGGGTCAGTTGGTAGTGCAACAGTAAGGGTGTTCACTCTGAGGGTCGCCAGTTCGAATCCCGGTAAAGGTACCGCTGAGTTACTTATGAGCAAGCCCCGGGCACTGTCCGTCATCTGCCAACTGCTCTCTCAAATGCAGAGGTCACATTTTGTTGTGGTGCACTGTGTGCTGTGCTGTACTGTGGTATGTTCACAATGACAAATAATCACTTACTATTTCTGTGTCGATGGCTTGACAGTATCTTTAGGGCAATATTTTGTCACTATTTAGTTTAAAAAATGCTTTTACATAATGTTACTTCATGTTTTGAGCCATACTAACATGTGGCAGGTAAAAAACATGATAAATGTCAGGATTAACAGGAAGATGCATTTTCTCACCTGAAGCTCTGGTAGAGAGCATGTTTGTGTTTCCCACTCCAGTCCTCCAGGTCAATGCGTAAGTTGTAATCTCCCTGAACAGACAGGTCATGAATGTGTTCATTCCCAAGCCAATACTCAGTGTGTAGGTCCCCAAAACCATCCTTATACTCCTTCCAGCCACGGTCAAAGTTCACCGAGCCGTCCTGACGACGCTGGATCACAGTCCAGCCACCTCCTGAAAGTGGAGCAAAAGAAAACTTATTTATATGGATTTTTTAGATATAGGGTTGTGTAACTAATCACTACTTCAATGTGGTTATTAGCACAGAACATGTGCTTAAAGAAAGGCTAAAAGGAGAACTTGTTTTATATGAAGACATCGTTCACATTTATTCATTCATTCATTATCCGAACCGCTTAATCCCTACCTGTGTCACAGGGACCAGAACCTATCCTGGGAACTACGGGTGCAGGGTGGGGAACAACCCTGGGCAGGCATCAACACACCGCAGGACACACACTCACACAGCCACACTCACATTCACACCTTATGGGGCCAATTTAGAGTCGCCAATTAACCTATACGGCATGCTTTTGGACTGCGCCAAAAAAACAGGAGCACCCGGAGGAAACCCACATGAACACAGGGTGAGCATGCAAACTCCACACAGAAAGGCCCTACGGCCAACTCCGGGATTGAACCCAGAACCGTCTCGCTGTGAGGTGGCAGTGCTAACCACTACGCCACGCTACGCGCCCACAACTATTTAAAACTGTCTTGCTGCAAGACCCATAATCAGGCAGAACTGCCTTTTATATCATTTTTAATAAAAACAATATTTATATCAATTGATTTATCCTGTTATTTTAATTTTAAAATCTGTAGAAAATTAGCCACATATTACCCTCTGTGTCCATGTCACAGTAAACCTCCACAGGCATGGCTCCTAACGATGGCACCACAGTGTATATTCCAGACTGACGCACTCCATTGTAGTAAATAGAGGCACAATCGATGGGACAGTTTCGAACATGCTGCACCTCTGCAGACACACAAATACAAATATAAACCAAATCATATCATAATTCTAAAGATATTTCAATTATGCCTTTCACAACCAATTTTTATTTTCTTCACACAAATTATTTTCTGTCAAAGGAACAAGCGTGACAACAGCTTTTTATCACTAAGTCTATGTGCTTTTTGAACAAATAACCATTACCATGTATTGACTGACTTACTGCAATATATTTTAACGGAAAGGATCACATCTGGGTTCTATTTCTTTGCATTGAATTCTTGGATTTAAGTGATCCAAACTGCATAGTTTATGCAAACTGCATAAAACAGATATATCTACATACACTATACACTATACACTACCACTCAACAGTTTGGACACACCTTCCCATTCAATGTTTTTTCTTTATTTTCATTACTATTTACATTGTAGATTCTCACTAAAGGCATCAAAACTATGAATGAACTGTGTAAAGGCTATATGACCCAGAAGGAGAGTGATGGAGTGCTGCACCAGATGGCCTGGCCTCCACGGTCACCTGACCAAACCCAATCGAGATGGTTTAGGATGAGATGGACCGCAGAGTGAAGGCAAAAGGGCCAACAAGTGCTCAGCATCTCTGGGAACTCCTTCAAGACTGTTGGAAAACCATTTCAGGTGACTACCTCATGAAGCTCATCGAGAGAATGCCAAGAGTGTGCAAAGCAGTGATCAAAACAAAGGGTGGTTATTTTCAAGAATCTAAGATATAAAACATGTTTTGGGTTATTTCACACTTTTTGTTTACTACATAATTCCATATGTGTTCATTCATAGTGCCTTCAAGTGAGAATCTACAATGTAAATAGTCATGATAATAAAGAATAGAACATTGAATGGGAAGGTGTGTCCAAACTTTTGACTGGTAGTGTATATATATATATACTTCAATATTTCTACCTTTAATAATGTTAGAAGATATTCAAAGTCACTCACAAGGGTTATAACACTAACAATTAATAATCCTAAATGTGAATGTTCTACTACACCTGTAAAAATCTTAATCTATGTCTATGTCTAAGCTCTGTCCAGGATTTGTAAATTGTTACATTCCTGGCACATACCGCCTGCAAATAAGGAAAAGTAAAGCCACGTACCTGGGTGCAGGGCCTGCTGGGCGTTCAGCAGGGGGCTGGTGCGGACGATGTTGATCATGCAGCCAGGGTTACGCCGGACTTTCTCCACCAGCAGCGAGAGGTTGTGGATCTGAGCCTGCAGGTCGTAGATGAGCGAACCCTGGACGTGGAGCAGTGTGGTTGCTTCGGCATAACGGTCCTCCAGCTCATGGAGGCGCTGCTCCAGAGACGAGTTCAGCCGAGTTTTTTCTTCACTCTGCATGCAAAATGTAACGCAGTATGTCTTTTGTTACTAGATTGCAGTTCTTGCAGGTATAGATATGCTTACAGTTATAACAGACACACAACACTGACAGTGCAGTAACCAAACTGGTTATTGGGTAGGCAGTAGGGCCTTTCTGTGTGGAGTGTGCATGCTCTCCCCATGTTCACGTGGGTTTTCTCCAGGGGCTCTGGTTTCCTCCCACAGTCCAAAAGTATGCACTATAGGTTAATTGGCAACTCTAAATTGAGCCAGTAAAGTGTGACTGAGGCCATGTCCACACGTACACAGGTATTTCTGAAAACGGAGGTTTTTCTATGCGTTTTGGCCTTTCGTCCACACGTAAACGCCGTTTTGGGTCAGTGAAAACTGAGGTTTTTGAAAACTCCAGCTTAAGTGGGGATTTTTGAAAACTCCGTTTCTGCATTTAGGTGTGGACAAGAAAAATGGAGATTTTGAAAAACGGGCCGTTTCGCGTCAGACTGTGCACCACTCATATGAAGTCACAGTATGCGCCGTGTCTGCATTAGGTTTTCATCTACAATGCAAGGCATGCTTTTGACAGTGTTTTTTGCGATTGCATGTGGATGGAGATATTTTTGAAAACGTGCTCGTGTGGACACGATTTAAAAAAAAATCTCTGTTTTCCCCCCACCATGACCCCTGTTAGGACTGAGTGGTTCAGATAATTAATGAATTAATTAACTAGTGAATTTATTATTATTATTATTATTATTATTATTATTATTATTATTATTATTGTTGTTGTTGTTGACGATAATTCATCTCAAGAATATAACAGAGCTACAGTCCTGCACACATAATTTAGCCCTAACGTAGATATACTCTATATGTAGAGATACTCTGAGTTTGTCAAGATGATGTAAAGGGAGATGAAAAAGTTGTGCGGAGCCTTAAGATTCAGCCTCCCTTGCTGTTGGCGCAATGGGAAGAGATTACAAGTGCAACTCACAGCCAAACACGTGGCGAGGGGGTCAAGGCCCCTGTTAATCCTGTTATCACTTAGGGTCAAGGACGCTTGGTGGAGAAAACGGCCAACCAGAGTCAGTCAGTGCAAGGGAACCCCCACAGGCAAACCAACCAGACAGCTACAGCTTAATAAAACACAAACACTTCAACGCTCTGTAAACATGGTCAAGATTTCTGTGTAGGGTGTATATTCTTAGGGCTGTAATTGTGATGTGATGCTGACAGCAATATTCTCATTGTGAGCACATTGTTATACTTTGTGTATTCTTTTGTTTGCAGAAAGTGAGTCAACATGGCAAAGTGAACTCTGGCTACAGTCAGAAATATGACTTAATTTGACTTAAAGTCAAAATCAAAGCAAACTTTGTCATCTCTAATATATACAAGTATATAGAGAGACGAGACGATGTGGCTCCAGTTTTTACAGTACAAATAACAAAAAAGTCACACAGAATAAGCACAGCTAAATAGACTATTAAAGTAAAACTCTAAAATAGAGGTAGAAAAAGAGACTGTGCAATTGTGCTACATGCGGTATTTAAAGTAGAATTATGGTCCTGGAACTGTCTTTGGCATTGAATGTGCATAAGATCAGTTCAATATGCAAATTTTAATCAGACAGTCTATAAAAAAAAGTATCTTTATAGAGTGTTAGGTAACTATGTAAGGAGTTCCAGAATATGTGCAAATATTGTCACAGCAGTCAAGTGGAGAAATGAGTAATATCTACAGATAATATTCAAACACAAATATTGTTCAGCTCATACCTTGCCACTTCCTAATTATGTCTGATTTATCTGACCCAATTTCAGATATTAATATCTTTTAGGTATTCAATTGTTTTCTGTATCTATTATTCATATAGTCGGCAATGCTCACTTTAGGTTCATAAACTCTACAAAGCTCAAATTGTCAATATATTATCAGGTTTAATATTGGTGTTATACCGATATATGAAAATATCAGGTTTCAGCAAGTAATAGCCCTGCTAGGTTTGCCATTTACCCATTCAGTGAACAAAGTATTACCAGTGTTATAAGTATACTGTATATCTGCCCAGGGTCACAACCGCTAAATCCAAACTGTGATGAATTGTCTCTATCTAGGACTGGAATAAGTTCCCTGATTTGCTTATTTAAACTGACCCCAGTTGTTAAGGGCCATAGCACTTCAAAGTTTTCTTCATAATGCAATGGCATATTCAATGCATCAGCTTATCAAAGGCCTTAGAGAATTAAATGCAGTTTAATCCACTGTGTAAGAAGACAGCAAACACTAATTGTAATGCTGTGGCTTCCCAGAACCTGATTTTGACACTTATAATTTATCTTCCCAATTTTGTCTTACTAGTGGTAGTGGTGGCACAGTGATCAGAGCATTGGTGACCAAACGTTTAGGGTTTTAATCCCAGGTAAGCCGAAAAGCTGGAGGTGCTGAGACTGTTAGGCATCAGAGAAAGATCCTTAACCTTTATTTCAGGTAAACTGAAATGTAAGTTGCTCTGAATAAGAGCATCTAGTAAGTGAAACTGGATACCTGTTAAAGCTGGGCTTGGAAAGGGAAAGAGCAAGACAATTTTGCCAGCCATTTGCTGCCCACATATTAAATTCCTTTGTCTCACAAGAAGATCTACTATTTAACCTTAGTTGAACCAGTTTCTGTGTCAGTTGCTGCTGTCAGTCATTCAGACATTTCAACATATGAAATCAGTCAATGTTTCCCTCGTACCAACCTGCAGCTCCAGAACTTTGACTCGGTGCCGGTGGTTGCGGAGCTCCTCCTGCAGCTCGGACACGGTCTCCCGCAGCGCTAGGATCTGCTGCTTGCGCTCCTCGTTCTCATGGAGCCAGTAGGAGACCTCGTCTGTGCAGCGGAACATGTCCGGGCAGCGTTGGTCGTCCAGCTGGGGCAGAGTGGCCACGAGTCTGCACATGCCATCCTCCATCACCTGGTTGCTGTACTCGCCACACTGAGAAGTGCTGACCTGATGGTCATCGCTGCTGACCCCTGCACAGGCTGAGAACTTGACTCCCAGTACAACCACCAAAAGAGGGAAGAGAATTCCAACCTCCATCTGTCTGACTCGGTGGGGATCAGACCGACACGCTGTCTCCCTGACTTTTGGTGTCAGGGATGGTGTTGCATCTTTCCTCGTAAGAAAACATCTTCCAGAATAGTCTGAATTTTGGTGACTCTGATCCCATTGGATCTGTCATCTACAAATGATGGCATCCAGAATAGTTACATTTCTTTCCTGTCAAGAGAGGAATTTAAACACCATAACTGACCTGATAATGTATAAAAATGATTTAACATTGTAGCGTTCATGATTTCTTCCATACTCATACTAAGAAAAAGGCTCCTCCTTCTGCCACATTATACGGACACAGAAATCCTTATGTTAAGATTAGTTTAGAAACAATTTAAGAAAGAAACCCTTAAATCCAAAAAATATTAATTATTGAAAAAAAGAAAGGCAATGAAAAGTAAAAAAAAAGTAGAAAATTCTTGTTGCAATATTCTCCCAAAAATTTCAGAACCCCAACACACTAACCGCCTAGGAAAACTTGTCAAAAGTCAGTTTCAGCATAACCCATCATTACTTCTCCAAACGTGACACTTCAAAACACACATTTAACCACTCTTCACTTGTGATTGACAACACATCCTGAATGTGATCCACAACTAATGTGCTTTAGTGATTCGGCAGAAGAGACTCCAGCAACAGTGAAAGTGTTTATCCACTCAGGGAAGACTAACGTACAGGTCAGCAGCCTCAAAGCACGACCCTCAGCAATGCAGATTAGCAAACCCACTACTTGTTAAGCAAATCCAGCCACATGGAGAGTGACAAAATGTTCCAGACACTTTGGAATTTTCGGATTAGCTCAAACAGCACCGAAGTGAAAACCACGGCAGCACGTGCCTGCGCACACTTGGCCCGAACGCAGCTCAGTCGATCCTAAAAAACTAATTGGCTGAAAGGGGGAAGCTAATTCATTAGTGAGACTTCTCCTAGCCTGGTCAAGCCTTTCAGGCACAGTAATTACATTTGGAGCCCTCATATAACATTAACTAGAACATTACAACCATTAAAGTGATATATTTCAACTTTGCACATGAACATTCGTTTCTCTCAAACTGACCTGAGGCCAACACACCAGGTCAAGCAGGGGATGGTAACAGAGCAGGTGCCAAAACCTTCTACAGTCTTTTCCTTCCGGAACCTTTTCCAACTGCACCATTAGGAGACAATATTGAAAATGAGTCACTGTGATGGAGGATTAACCGAGTGCCCTTGGGTGCAACTCTGACACTTTTATTGGCCAGACCTGTACAGAGACAGCTTCTTCTTTGGTTTGGAGGGCATTCCATTTACTCCCATAATACAAAATCTGCCCTCAGAGGTAGACACATGTGACGTACTGATGAAGCATAGTTCACTTAGGTTAATGCAGTTATTCAGTGATCAGTGCTTACTAAAAGCAACAGCTCAAATAAACCTCACGGAAGTGGAGAGAGTAAGATCTGGTTTTAAGGACATGGAAAGAAAACAGGTTCCAAAGGCATAAAACGTCAATAAACTGTTAATGATTACCTGCAATTGTGAAAGGTGTCTCCTCATGAGGAAGGAAGAAAAAATGTCAGTAGCATGTTTACCAGCATGTCACTCTCTCTCTCTCTTTCTCTCCCTTCTTCTCATCTGCTATTTGGAACAGTGTGACTTACACTGGACATCTTATCCCTTTAATCCTCAATAATGGGATTCTTGATTAGGGGTCAGAGACAGGAGCCAATCCATGCATTGGATTACAGACACCCAAACCTTCTATACATTGCACTCTGTGGGTCAATTAACCAAAACCAGTTAATCCTTTGACTAATGTAAAAGTGATTTTACTTAATCAATAAAACTGACGAGAAAAGTGTAGTCTGACCTGCCCTGTCTTAAACCAAAAAGTCCAGAATGTCCATTTGTTTTGAGAATATTATAGAAAATAATGAGAAAATTTAACTTATAGCACTGGTTTCTTGAACATGGATTATGCCTAGTCTTGGCCTTACTTGCAGTACCAATGGAGATTTACCACTGAAAGGCAAAGTTAGTCTAGGACTAGGCTTAATTTTAGACTGGGAAATTGGCCCATAGTAAAATTTTGACTTATTCCATTGGTAGTACTTGCTTGTACTAATTCAAGATTTAAGATTTTATGCTACACTCTAAGAAAAACTGGTTCTTCTTTAGTGCTCATTGAGTGCTCTGAAGAACCTTTTTTATGATGTAGAACCTTTGCATGCTGTTTATGTTTATTTGGAGAACTAAATGCAAAAAAAGAGTTCTTTAAGTTACACCTTATATCATTTTCAGTGCTATTTTACCGCTTCATGTTAAAGTATGACCTTAATGACTACTGACCCTATGCCTAACCTACTGATTTACTTGTGGCTGTGTGTAGAAATTATTGTTATGGTGCAGTTTTTAATAGTGACATATCTGCCACTGTCTTTTCGAGAGATCAGTTATTGCAATTTATATAAAATAATTGATAAATTGACTCAGATAAGTTTTACCAAACTACATTTGAACAAATTATTACATATTGCACATAATAAACACGTGTTCATAAAAAAATCTTCATGATCACTTCATGATGGTTCTGCCAATGGGTAAAAGGGTCTTTGTAGAACCAAAGAAGGTTCCCCTATGGGATCACTGTGAAGAACCACTTTTATAAGAGTGTATGAGTACCATAAAAGCCTACAGGTGCCGTTATTACTTACTTACTTAGTATCGGTTTTCTTTCTGTCACAATTAAGCTGACAAAATTCAGCTTAAAATTTAAGCAAGTATGTTGTGAATAAAAGGGTAATGGAATGAAAATACAGTACTTTGATCATAATTGCAATTAGCCTTAGATATTGTAATAAGCATTAGATCCTGTAGTTTAGTTGCTAGAACCTGCTGGTATGAACACGTCCATATGTAAAAGAACCTATTCTTAATAGTTTTCTGTGGAGATGCAGATAGCTAAATCTTATTTTAACACTACAATAAACCTGTTGTTCTGCATTAAAAAATCTAATAACCTCCTCCACTGCCTGAGAGCATCTTTCAGCTCCCTGAGGATCAATCAGTGAAATGTAGCTTTAAGTTACCAGAGGCTTTAAGTGACGTACAGAAATAAAAAAGAAGAGGAAAGCTATATTTAAAAGTAAACTGGATAAAATACATTTTTGCTCTCTGATTCAATCTGGTGGTCTTATCGGGTTCCACACATTACACGCCTTGCCTGAAGAAGGAAGGCAACAATGATACACTCTCTTAACACCATCTCCCATTCTCTAATTAAATGCATGAGTCAGCTCAGGTCCAGTTGCAGTAATGATTCTCACCCACAATGCCATTCAGAGGCCAAATCAATGCAAGCCTAATTTTTACTGGAAGAGAGAGTGGATAGTTCAGCAGGTGCTCAGACAGCAGCACTTACCTGTTAATCCACAGGCCTGTTTCTGGTGACGTATTTAGCAGATTTTGCCAAGAGGTGCGAATGATTGTGTGGAGGGTTTTATACCAGTTGCTATTGCTGAATGATTCCCCCAGCACCACCTCCCCCACTGGAGACGCAACACAATGACAGCTTCCTCATCGACAGACTGGCCTTGGGGGGATGTTGTGCACCTGAGAGTGTGCATATAAAAGAGAGCAGACTTTATTCAGAAAAATAGAGTTCCAATGAGAGCCAATCACAAGCTACTGAAAAAGTGATTGAGGAAAAACCTCCAGTGAAAAAGCAGCACTAAAGAGCTCGCCTCAGAAAGAGTGCTGGAGTTTCGAGGTGGAGATTTTAAAGGTTATTCTGATAAAGGTAAGAAAATTAATTTCAGTTCTCATTAGCATGTATTATTGAATGATTTCAAATGGCATTGAGATGAAATTACACATGCTTTGGTACTTAAACTAAACAACAGGGAATTTTCTTTCAGTTTAATTTGGATGATAGTTATTGAAAAATAGATTGTGTCCTTAATTAGCTTATCTTATTAAATGAATGTAATTATATTGATATAATAATTAATATTTATATTGAATCAATTAATATAAATGAATAAGTTATGTTATAAGTTAAGTTATAAGTTATATGTTAAATGAGTCATCTGCTTTTATTAATTCTTCATTAGAATAAAAAAGTTTTAAAATATTTTAAAATATCATTATATACTACATTATACACTATATCTTGTACTTAATATTTAGATGTTTTTATGTCCGTTCTGTTTCCAGTTAATAATAATTTATGATTATAGTCATACAATTTTAAGATTACTGTATACATATTTATATTAGATTTAATGTAAATCCATATAATACTAAAAATTGCATTACTATACATAAGTAAATGTTTTCTCTAAAATGTATATATTTGAAGATGAAATTCAAAAGTTAAATTGTATAAAATGTACTGTACACGTCTTCCACTTTTATATGAAATATCATGACTTAAAATAAATCATGCAATTTTTTTAGTTAACTTGATAGTATTCTATCAATATGAACATTTCATTTGTGGCATGTCTGTATACATTTTTAATGAAGAAGTTAAATGCAATATTCTGTATATTAAATGGAAAATCTGCATATTCCTCACCACTACAAACAGTAAAAATGTTATGTGGTTATGCCATGATTACAGTTTCCTCATAGTGCAAAGCAACCAAATTCTTCACTATAAAGCCCTGCCAAAGACTGGAATTCCTCTAAATGTGGGAAGATATTCAATGAACAGATATAATAGCAAATATAAAAGACATGATGTGACTACATCTGAATGTGTGGGTTAGTATGATGGATGCCAGCAAGCAGCTTTGGAAGAGAAATAAAGAAGTCAGCTTCTCATAGAACATGTATAGAACATACATTTTAAATATTCAAAGGTTGTATTGTTTTTGAAAATGATTCTTGTTTCTCCTCTGGAGTCCACAATGAGCACTGCAGTGACCCTGATTAATTAATGGCAAAGAAATTAATAACAAAAGCTGTGCAACTTTGCTGATGAATCACATTGAATCAAATGGTGCTGCTGGGGTTGAAGATGGCAGCCTACAATTTCTTCGCTTTGATTGTTTTGCTTAGATAGCGACTTGAACTATAGGGATTTGAACGATCAGACTTTGTTTGTTTTTTTCTCTAGCTGAAGATGCAGTGTCCTACCTGGCTGTTGGCTCTGGTCATCCTGTCTGCAGATGGGTCAGGAGTTGACGGGCAGTGCTGGAATAATGCTAAATGTACAGATCTTAGCACTCAGGAGAAAATAATGGTAATATGCTATAAAATATAAAATGAATAATTCTAAATGACTGTAGAATATCCTAAATGAAGTTAACTATAGTACAGACATTTTTTCAACTGATGTTTTTGCACTCAAACATACTACATTACCCTATAATACAACAAAAACTCTACACACAGGAAATGCTAGAAATTTTAGATACTGTGAAAGAATACATACTGCTCCTCGAATAGTAGCCAACAACCCTCATCATCAGATTTTTTGTTTTTGTCTTTTGGTAGGATTGCATAAAGCAGTGCATGTCCAACCTGGCAGACAGCAGTGCAGAAACTGTCCCATCAAAGCAGAAACATAGCAGTGAGGAAGAGGAGGAGGAAGAAGACAGTCTAAGCCTGGGTTTGCTGCTGTCAGCTCTGGTCCCTGCTCATGCTCCTTACACCCACAAGCCTGGTGCAGGGCCCCTGCGCAATGTCGACAGACGCTCCTACTCCATGGAGCACTTCCGCTGGGGCAAACCCATGGGTCGCAAACGCCGACCAGTAAAGGTCTACACAGGCGGTCCCCGGGAGGAGGAGGGCTCTGAGGAGGAATCCCTAGAGACACCTTATCCTTCACAGAACAGACGTCAACTAGACAGCAGAGAGATACAAGACGTGCCGAACGGCCAGGAGGAGAAGAAAAACATGAAGAACACAGAGAAGTATCGCATGACCCATTTCCGCTGGAGCGTCCCCCCAGTGGGCAAGCGCTATGGCGGCTTCATGAAACCATGGTCAGAGCAATCCCAGAAGCCCCTGATTACGCTGTTCCGCAACATCATTGTCAAGGATGGCCGATAAGAGAATTATTTAGGCAGCAACCTGGACAGCAGGATGGAGAGAATGATGGTGTTTTATGGAGTCCATAATGTATAGTTTCCATGTCATAAACCACTGTAGCATCTGTGTGCTATTGGACTAACATCATTAGGAATCCATAGATTTTTTGTGATATGAATGAAAAGAATGCAGCTTAATGTGACAACCGGGCAAGAAGCCTGATATCAATAAGCTTCCATTTTACAGCACAAAATTAACAATAAAAACATGATTATTGATGAAGTTAAATGCATTTCTGTGTTAACAATAAGATTGTTTTTGTTCATCACATGTTAAACAATCCTCATTTCTAGTAGTATTCATAAGATTTATATTGCCATTTGTTAGCATCAACCCATAATTCTATTCAGCATTCAAGTTAGGGTTTACCTATTACCTACCTAAGGGTTGGCTTAATACAGATTAGAATCTGACAATAAACAAATAAGACTAATATTAAATGCATGCATTTTAAATCATATTAAATTAAATATCTTTACGCCAGATAACAAAATAACGGTGTAATCAAAAATAACACAAATGTCCTTTGTGTGGGCTCTTCTCCTTGGTATCCTAACACAACATTATTTAAAACCCACAAAGGACCTGCCTGTAAAGTGAAAGTGCCCAAAATGCCATCATTGTTAATGAAATAATAGGAGTGGGGCAGAGGGGGTTGAGATTGCCTGTGTAGGACCCCGAATTTGGTGCTACACCTCTGCTTAGGAGATGTTCTTGCCAATACATTTTCTAATTACAGACACGGCTTCTCAATTTGAGGGTTGCTGTCTTGCATATGGTAGTACTGGAATATGATACTAGAATAATACAAGAAAAATACTATTACAAATTATTTTAATATTAAAAAACATATTTTCTTATTTGGCCTACTAGAGATTATTTCCCAATTAAAAATAAAGCCTTAAACATGCATATCTGGTGACAACTGCACTGAATCCAGGGAATGTGTATCTAGAATACAAAATCACTTACATTATTTGCTTTATGAAGAAACGTCGTGTTCACTTAGTATCTTGTGCTGCGACGTCGCTAAAATTTATAATTCAGGCACAACCAGGGCAGCTGTTTTTTAGGACCCCAAAATTAGGCTACGGTTGTGTTTGCATCAACGCGGTTGGTTCGATTGCAAACTGAAGTTTCTCGTCAGAAATCATTTTAAGAACAAAGCGCAAAGAAAATAGGAAAGGGAAAAAAAAATGAAAAGATGATGTTTTCACAAACATTTGTTTCATGTTCATGATTGAAAATGACACTGAACTCTCTTAATGTACCACAGTCTCTTATCTGTCAGGTAATTTACGATCAAATTCTCAACTTCGAATGGTGACGAAAATTGTAGGGCTGTTAAATGACTGTGGATTTGATGCAGTTAGGAGTCGCTCCCAACGCTGCTGTAGTCGGGCGCCATGTAGCAGTTCCTATTAACTACTGTGTTCAGCTCGTTTGATAACTGGATATTATAGAATGTTTGCACAACCTCATTTCCCCCACATTTACAATGGCTTAACGATTAAATAGAGGGAAAATAACTCATATCTCCCTTTTACTTGTATGTTATTAAAATAGTAGCTCTGTTTATGTTCACAGACCAGACCATGCAGGAGAGCACTAAGATACAATATGTTCCCCCAAAATCCTGGACCAAACTTTTTATCTAATATAGTATGCCATAATTCGCTGAATGTAATACGCTCCAGTACAAGACAAAAGAAATAGCCAATACAAGTATATGTCAGATCGGGTCTAAATAAAAAAGGACCGAACAGATGAAAACGTTTCGATTGGAATTATCAAACATCTTTATCGAAAACGTTTGCATCTGTTCGTGGGTTTTATTCGTACTCGGCTATTCATGATGGTCGTTACAGTCGGAGAAATAATGAGCAGGAACTCAGAATGTTATGCTTCTCATCTTTCATTACTTTTTTTTTTCTTAAGTTGAGAGTTTCTGAAATGTGTCTTGATGCCTTAGTTCTTTAATATTCCAAGGTTAAAATAATATGTATTTTCCGATTTCTTCATAATTTTCACAAAATGAAATTCCTGAAAATCATGGATATAAATTCTGTATTTGGGTTTTTATGTACTTACTTTTGTAGTTCAAAGGCTGAATGGTGCCACTTAAAACTCCACTTACCTCGAGTTATAATAAACAAATTATTTTTTGTCCTGTAATATGTTCACATTATTGTAATCTACTGAACTGAAAAGAGGGGAGATCCCACATGCGCAAAAAGTGCCGGACAGACCGTCGTTAAAGTCTCTCATTCATATTTCCACCCACGTACTCACTCCTCCTTGCTGAATTCGTTTTAATGATAATTTGAAGTAGCAACATTAATTAGCATTCACACAATGCGCCCACTGGTCTGAACAGCAGCAGATATACTGCACCGCTTGCTACAACGAAAAACAATTTCAAAGTCTCATCACAATGAGAATAAAATATATTTTCACCATACACTGCATATTTACCAAAAATTCACAATTCTCTCGAACCATCACTGCTATGCTTATATATGAATGTTGTTAAAACGTGGTTGCTTCGGTGCTTCTTAAATAATGTGAGCATTGTCTGATTTCATAAGGACAAAATCACTGAATTTATATTAGATCACATTTACATTTTGGCTGTCATCTAATGGAAGGACTGGCGTCTTTCATGAGCGTCTGAAAATCAGGGTAAGTCTTAGTCCAAACTATAGTTCTTAAACCCATGGGATCCTGACAAAGACCCTTAACCTTCCAGTGAGCATGGTTTTGCCATTACAATATGTGGATTGCTCGGGATGAGAATGTTTGACAAATACCTTAAATGCAAATTATTAGAAGACAGACTATCCACAAGTAGGTTGTTTTAAAATGATTTCTAAAATGATTATTCTTAAGGATATCCGAGCACAAAGAAGACGTGCAGACAAATGATACAAACACAGACACTTTGGGTAACAGAATTCCACATTTATAAGACCTCCATTTAAAGTCACAAGACATTAACTTGGTGACAGTGCTTAAATGTTCACACAATCATACATACCTTACATTCATCATTTCCGAATTGAAATAAGAGATTTCTATTAAAAAAAACAATAGCAATCAACAATAAGGAGTGAAATCCCTTGGATTTCTTTTAGAAAGTTGACCACAGCAGAGCACTTCTGGACACTTACTGACAAACGGCACAATAAAATCAGAACCAAGGGCCGAAAGTTGATATGTTAGGAGCACCCCAAAAATCTAATGTACAGTTCATGTTCTCTGTATGTTATGAAGCATCATTTTTTAAACATGCACTGAAGGCCTTTATGTGATTTGTATGACACACTTGGGACAGAATCCTGCCAAGATTTCACACCAGCGGCAAGGTGTTTGTCAAAGATACAATCACAGAAGCGTTACAAAGGCTTATTTCTGCAACAGAGATCTCAGAACAGTGCTATTAGAAGAATGTGTTCTTTGCAGCATATGAAAAAGGAAATACATTTCTGCATAATTTTTTGCATGGTCATCTCATGCTGGTTAGTTCTCCACTGAACACACACCCACACAGTTTTATCTAAACAGTTTAGTGTTTCTAACTGCAAATCAGTGCAATATAAAATTCTTTTTCATCTCCATGTATATAGCCATTTGCCTTGAATGTATATCCACGCCCTTATTGTAACGGTATATATTAAAAAAGGAATAGTAACATTATGTTCATAAAACCGACTACAGTGCTGCAGGAGCCAAAAGGATGTTTTGTCCCAAGGTTAAATCTTGGTCTAAACTGTACATTTTATAGAGATTAACAGACAGCAAAAAAGTAAAACAACCAAGCGGTTTAATCAGAACTAATAACAATCTATCTGGGAAGACTGGTCTTGTTAATTAGTTTTACAGATGCAGAACAGGCAAAACAGGCTATTATACAATGAAAACACAATGGAATATAACCATTGCAAGTGTCAGAACAGAGCCCAGTCAAAATTTTGGATCAATATGTATGCACTATAGCAGACAAATATTTGGACATACACATGTTTAAAATAATAATAATAATAAAAAAATTCAATTCCTAATGCATATGATTAATTGCTAGAAACTAGTTTCTCTGACAAGGATAACCAAACTAATTCCCCCAAAAAGCAAAGGATGGCTATAAATATAGATTTATACAAGGTATTTTGAATGTATTAATATTATAACAAATGTAAAATTGTGCAGATGCTTAGAACTAATAAGCAGGTCAGTCCAAAGATCTGACTGTTAGGGTACATACATATAAATGTTGCTTGTATATGTTGTTTCTCTTTCGAAGTAAGCAGCTCTACCTCCAATACCAATAGGATCTGTTTCAATGACCATGGCAATAAAATACTCATCATCTCCAGCTTGGTCAGAACAAAGAAAATGATCTTGCTGCCACAGCCCATTTTTCAGACTGATGCATTTGGGATTGTGCATGGCTAGAAAAGCACGTGCATTTTTTGCAGTGCCAGGTGTCTTTGCCAACAGATTTTGTGAATCTTAAACTTAAAAATATGACAAAAAGTGAGTAAGAAAATTAGCACCAATACAAAACTGTTAAAAGTAAATTAACAATAATAATGGTTTTAATTTATAAAAAAACGTAAAATACATTCGATGTAAAGGATATTACTTTGATAATAAAATAACAGTTAAAAATTGGCATTAGATGACAATAAACATGATTTTACCCTCATCATTACCAAGACAATAACACATATCTACACACTGTTTTGCAGAGGCAGCAGTCAGCAGGAGAAGCATTGCCCTATGAATGCCCAAAGACCTTTTATACATGTCCTTGTCATCATTTATTTTTTGCCTCCTGTAGGTGCTCTACCCGAGGAGCGCCCTGATTGTGTAGTGCTTCTCACCAGGAAAAAATGACCAGGCTTCTGTAAACTCAAAAGTCCAGCACCTTCTTTTCTTCCTGTGCTAGTAAGCACACAGGTCTGGGAACTTCATGTCATAGACAGGGACAGAGCGGCCGTAGCCAGATGTGATGGTGTTGGACGGACTGGGTGGGGGCCTATGAGAGGAAACACTGGGGTCATTTCTGATTTTCAGGTACTTGCAATCCTTACACTATACCCTTCTGATTGTAACACCCAAACCACTCTTCGCTGTTATCATACCTGATTGTGATTTCAAAGATTTGACTGAGTTTGCTCTGCAGCATTGCAGCCTGAGAAAAAACAACACTGCATTAGTGATAAACTGGAATGCATTTTCATAATGTCAATATATTTCCTTCTAAAATCACTTTCTTTAGACTGTTTCAGAAGATAAAGGGCCTCATTCACCAGCCGTTCTTAAGAAGTTCTCGCAAAGATTCTGACATTTCAGCAATGTTTTCTTATTTAAGATTTATTTCTGGGCATGAACAGAAGCTACAACTTCCGAGAGCACTCTTGTGCAATTTCTTTTATTGCA
The DNA here is from genome assembly GCA_032718565.1 of Distichodus sexfasciatus. Taxonomy (NCBI): domain Eukaryota; kingdom Metazoa; phylum Chordata; class Actinopteri; order Characiformes; family Distichodontidae; genus Distichodus; species Distichodus sexfasciatus. The sequence goes on from JAVGVS010000126.1 coordinate 759,775, forward strand.
TGCACGTTAATGCAAAACATGAGATTACTGGTGTAAAATTAAAAATGAAAAATGATTAAAAATTAGGCATGAAAGAGTTCTGAACTGCTGAATTCTGAGTTAAATCACAACAGAATTAAATGGACAAAATGTATTTTAGGGAGAACATAAGTAAAGAACACTCACTCTGGCACCACAATGGGCAGCAATCTCCTCAAATGGAGCTTTTTGAAATTTCTCCACCACTTGCCTCCTCCTCTCTCGCTCCTGCTCCTCCATCCCCACGCTGCCCACTGCAGAACACAGATTGAAATTAACTATACTAAATACGCTTTGTGTAGCACACGCTGACAAAATAAAACAGATGATGCATGCAAGAGTGAAGAAGTGAAGCCAAACTGTCTGAAGCTTTCTAGAAACAGACTGAGGTGCAAACTTTAACCACATCACCCCATATCTGAAGCAAACTGAATTTACAACTATAAAACAAATAAATTCAACCAACTGGGTTCCTTTCATGTTAACACCCCCTCAGCAGTACTTTACACAATGTTTTACAGAATGTGTTTATTAATATTTAGTAAGGTGCCTAGGGTGAGACAGGTAGAAACACTTACCTATGGCATTCTTCAGTGCCTCAAAAGTGATTTCTTCAGCTGGTGTTTTCTGTAAGACAGGATTGTACACCATGAGATTAGTATCGCAGATTAGTATTGTATAATGACACTTCACTACTTGCACATCATGCTCAGAGCACAGAACAAGACAAGTGTTCACAAGTAAACATTTGTCAGTTCACTTGAGAGTCCCTGTCACTGTAAGGAATGATCAAATACTCAAATCTAACAAGTGCAAATAAAACCCAGATGTTTGTTCCCAATGTCATATTCTTGAGTCTATAAGGCTAAAATATTTTAAGCATTTCTTGTCATTTTTGCAGCCAATTCTTGGGTTCTGAACGTTACACAGTCTAATTTAGTGTGAAGACTGTCATGCTTTTGTTTCCGCCAGCAAACAGACACTTGTAGTACAGTACGGGTGAGCACAGTCCGGTGATTCCTACATGCCACTGGGAAGCAGAACGAGTAAGTAAGCACTCAAGTGTCCATGTCTGACCTCCTCTTTCTCAGGACTGCTGCTGGACTCCTCCTCCACCTGTAGTGAAATGGTTTCGCCAATACTCTTCCTCTTTGAGAGCTTGTCGTCATCTGAGGAAAACACACAATGTTAATTAAATGACTTTTAAAATTAAATTAGCAGCCTGATATGAAAGCAGTGCTATAAATAAAGCATACAAAACAATTTGCCATTCGGTATGAATGAATGAAAGACTGAATGTGTGTTTGAACGCTTTAGCGGCTTTTGTATCAATAAATGAGTAATAACGTGTCACGGAAACAGAGAAAGACAGACATATAGATACAGGTATACAGAGAGGGAGAACACCTGACTAAGCTTATCATCAAATAAGCAAAGACAAATCACCTTTCAAATGGATTTAACACCTTAATATGTTACCACCAACAATACTTGTATACCTGTAAACTGTGGTATATAAGGTGTGGCCAGTCTCTCTGTGTTATAGCCACTGCCTCCCAAGACCTCAGCGATCTTAGCCTGCTGGAACAGAACTTCTCCCGCCGGTTTTTCCAGCATCTTGGGTATCCTTCCACATGAATGAGAACGGTAAGAGAGAAATGCACACATACACACTCAGTCCTTCTGCTGAAAAATGGACCAAAGTCTCAGTAAAATGGCAAACTGAACAGACTGAAGTAACCTTCATATGTGGGTACAGAAATAGTTCTATTATGTGCGCCCCCCCCCCCAAACAGGGGTCAGTGATTCCATTCACTGTTCACAAAAGATTTCACAATAAGCAGCAAGTGTAAGCAAGGTCGAGTGACTCATGGGCCATGCACTTCAAGCTAATGGATGTGGTTCGTAATGTGCACTTACAGAAAAGCTCAAAAATGTTTATAAATCTTTCCATTATGAGCTCAACTTAATATAGTAAAAATTGCAAAAAGGAAAAAAATAAGAATATGCATAAAGACAAAAATAGACAAATACATATATAAAATATATACTGCATCTCTAATAACAATATGTGCATTTTGGCTTTCTAAAATCAATAGCATGTAGCTTAATATAATGAAAATACACTTAGTTATACCACAGACATTATAAAGCTTTTCTGAAGGAACTCACTTGGGATTTTCAATGAAGACATCTTCTGGCAAAAGACATGGAGATTCCTTCTGCCTCACCTCTATTACCTGCAAAAACAGAATATGAAATACTCTGTAGAACCATGTAAAGAAGATCTGTAGAAGTGCACACACAACACACCCACCTCATGAACATGCTGGCAGAAGGTGGGAACGGTGGTCAGTTGGCATATGAGGTTGAGGTAGGCTGCAGAGAGGGCGTAGACAGCACAGCGGTTATAAACCGGCAGCGTCTCCTCACTGGTCAGAGCCAAGTCCTGAACAAAGTAGCCAGAAATGTTTACAATTAGTAATACACTATATCATCAATTAATTATAAATACATTTGTAGCAAGAGTTAGAGATGTAAATTAGTTTCATCATGATATCATATCATATAATCACAAGAAGACAATATCGTATGCTGGTTTAACACAAAACTCCGTTTTCATTTTCGAGCAATGGACTCATTGAATCGTTGTATTGATGTAGAACAAATTTATGTGAACACATAACATTTACACAATCTGAATATCTTATGAAGGTGTGAACTGTAATCAATGACAAAATACTGACAACATTTTTGAAACTTGTGAAATTTATGAGCACTTGAAGCTGATTTTACTAGTGAGACAGAAAAAGTACAGTCTCTCTCTGACCTGCAGGGCCAGGGCCAGGCGGATGAGGTCCACAACCACCTCCTCATTGGCGAGCTCCATGCTGATGACTGCGAGGAGGGTGTAAAGCATCTCAAAGTGGGCCTGAACACTGCTTTGTTCCTTACACGACACATAGATGTGTCTGTACAACTGCTGGGAGTGCTGAAATATACAACCACACACATACAGAGGCATCAGTCACATTTTGCCCCTACAGGTAGAGCACATCACACTAGATGGGCAATTCCTGAAGAAACTGTGTGACTGCTGTGTGCTAAAATGTTGAACAGGACTAAAAGGAGAAGAGGTTGAAAAGGAGAAATTATACAGGCTGTTTGTAAATGATGCTGCTGATTATAGTTGAGGTAGATGATATACTATGAGTTGGTAAATTAATGTTCTCCTTAATGGCCAAAATAGTGAATGACAGCCTTAATTGTGGCCACCTTCTTGGGGCCAAAACAGAAAATTGCCACTTGAATGGTGACGCCTCCTTATGTTCAAAATAATTAACTACAATAGTTTTTGACCTGAAGAAAGGTTGGGATGTTGACATTGAAATGTAATACCCCAGGTCTCTCATGAACAGTGTCTTAACAGCAAAAACCGTAGGCGCTAAAGAAATAAAAAGTGGGAGGATGGATAATGAAAGTAAATCGGCTGATGTTTGTATCCAATCGACTAGCTATGAAAGAGCGTATGAGTAAAACGTTAAAGGTAAAGGTAAAGTGCTAAGACACAGAGAGTGAAAGACACCGTACCTTCTTCATAAAGAGGTTATCCTGGCGGGAGCACTTCTCCATTTTTAGTTTGAGTACTGAGATGTCAGAGATGATACTACAGAAAAGCAGAGGAAGACACTTCAGTATTATTCTAGTTTTACCTCCTCTATTTGTCACTCCTATCTTTCCTCTGTTATCATCCATCCCTTGGCTACTTTTTATCTGAACTGCTGCTTAACTACCTGATGGTAGAGAAGTTGGGGAGGTTTTCATGGCGGTCGATAAGGCTGACGAGGATTTGGAGGACGAGCAGGCGCATGTGGGGGTCCTCCAGCAGGGTGAAAGACAGCAGCGGGTCCAGGAAAGAGCTCGGCATAGTGGCCAGCATGTTGGTGCTCTGAAAGCCTGACGTCACCTACAGCACAGGCGGGCCAAAATTTTAACACCACAAGACAAGACATAAAGTGCAGAGGAGACACAACACTGCAAAAATTGTAGTGCAGTGGACAGTTAAAAACAAGCAAAAGTCTTGACCAACGTGTCATTAATGTCTCACACTGTTTAGGCCCAAAACATACTTCATACAATGTGAACGCGAAATATCAAAAATATGGTTTGCAATGCAAGCAGGCATCAATGTTGTACAAGCACATAGTGCTTTTGTCAGGTCCTTGTAGGGGGCACTCGTTATAATCACGACTGACTTAACTGTTGTCTAGTGTCCTCAGGCTAAACGGGGCATTAAGTGTTGAAGAGGCACTGAGTGATCACATATGAAATAAACCACATTTACTTGATGTATCAGCCCCTCTTACTGCCACTGAAACTGCGAGCACTTTGACAGTCAGCATTGAGATTTGAGTAAATAAATGGAAACTGTTACAGAAAGTTCTAATATCTTAGCGCGGATATAGTGATCTTTTGCCCACACTGCCATCTAGTGGATAAACATTTTAATCCTTCATATTTGTGTTGCATTCAAGCCACCCAGCTCAAACAGCAGCAGTATATATTATAAATGCATCTAATATGAATTACTCTTTTGTCCTTGTGCATTTGTCTGATTTCTGAAAATATGATAGCATCAAGAGCCAATGGAAATGGCTGGTAGTTAGCAAAAGTAATACATTAGATCTCTTCTAAGAGGCAGTTAATAGCTTAATGGTTTGGGAGGCCGTTACGAATCCCGGGCCGGTAAAGATATCACAGAGGTACTCATGAGCAAGGTACCATCCTCGCTATCCATGTCATCTGCCCACTGCTCCTTCATGGGTGGGTCAAATGAAGAGGTCACACTTTGTTGTGGTGCATTGTTTGCTGTGCTGTAGTGTGTTCACAATGGCAAATAATCACTCACTTTCACTATCAAGAAGCAATGGATTTGCCTTGCAAGAAGCAACAGATGTGCCTTAAAACTGTGAAGTTAATATTGCATGTCATATCACTAAAGTCCATAAAACATTCCAAAACGAAATGTTTTTAGAGCATTGATATGAAGTGGAGATTATTTTTTACTGCCGCTGTTGCAAAAGCATGTGTGGTCTGTATTAATATTTAAAGTGAAAGATAATAGATGCTTTACCTGTTTCAGTGACTTCAGCAACATGAGCTGGATCATTCTGTCAGACTTAGACCTGGAGAAACAGTTGATTCGCATTTATCATCTTAAATAAGCGTAGCGCAAATTTAACTTCAAGCATACAGTCATTTTTAACACTTGAGATATTTTCTTTTTAAAGTCAAAGCAACAAGGACATCAAATCGTTCACTTAAGTTGGTAGGTTTGTGCTGCATTTTCCAAATATCACAGTGCACACAGAACAGCTAGTCACATTTTTTGCAAAGCTATGCACATCCTCGCCCACAGTGGTCAGCCATGGCTGGCTGCGTGATCTGTCAGCAAGTTTACTCATGTGGTTGTTGAAGTACACTAATTGAAAGCAGTTTGACAGCCTTGGTGCAGTCACTAATTTAAATTCAGACTATTTAAACTCTTGCTTTGTTCCAGAGTAATTTTCAAAGTTGTAATAAGGTGTATATAACTCTCTGAGTTGCAGTACTCACCTGGAGCCATTGGCTGGTAATGGAAAGAACATGCCTGGATTAGGAATCTTTCCCACAATGAAGAGCATCACTTCAGAGCGCTGGTACGTAGGCAGAGTGCTGGCACAAGAACCTAAAGCAGCAAACCCAATAAAAGTGTGTGAGAGAGAAGACATGGCATGCACACAAACACATGCACACAAGAACTCACTCACCAATGGTTTTGATGACAGCCTCTTGAAACTGTTTCTCTTCGTGTTCTTTGATGGTCTTGGTGCCTGCAGCGGTGCCGTCATAAGAGCCTGTGAGCTCGTAGTCTACGCTGAGCTTTAGCTGCCGGAGCAGAGTGTTAAACACCTCCAGAACTGTGGGGCCTAAAACACACACATTATAAGAATTTATTTAGTTATTCCTTTTATGGAAAGAAATTTAAGTCAGGCTCTTATAGGGACTGATTCTGGCCACCCAGTACACTGCTAAGAAATATAACATTATTTATCTATATATAAGTCATCAGCATATGATATTTTCTTCTGAACTGAATCAAATCAAAATCTTATCATATCAGAATGTGATATGGGCAGACATCAAATCATTGTCCTCTGAATATATACTGTATACATACACCAAATAAGCATTTACTAGAGAAGCCTGAAGTAGAGAAATGTTGCCCTCTTGTGGACAGACACAGGCACAGTGGAAAGAGTATGTCATTATTTTTTCAATAGTTATTTGTACTTCTAAGATGTTTGTTACATTTCTGATGCACTCTCTGGTATTTGCTCTACTATCTGTCAAATATTGTGGAGATATTATAATACATTTATATTATCTTCATATAATATTATTTAAAAAAATACAGCTAAACCTAATTTCTTCTCAGCGACTACAACATAAACCCACCGACAGAGCCACTGGCTGCAATAGCAGCTGATTCCAGGACAACCTCCACTATCCCAGCACGCACTGTGGCTGAGGACTTGCTGTTGGCATCCAGATGACCCAGAAGCTGCTGGATGACCAGGTGGGAATGCTGGGACTGGCAGAAGAGATGGAGAGGGGGAAGATAAAGAGAAGCAAGGAAAAGCATTAGATGGAGGGAGGGAGAGGGGAGAGAAGTGAGAGTGATGGAGAGAGAGGAAGTCCTCTTTTAATGAACGCAGGTGGCATGGTGGCGCAGTGGGTAGAGCAGCCGCCTCACAGCGCGAAGGTCCTGGGTTCGAACCCCGGCGACGGCTGTGGGGCATCTCTGTTTGTAGTTTGCATGCTCTCCCCGTGTTCCGGGTGCTCCAGTTTCCGCCCACAGTCCATAGGTAAATTGGCGACTCTAAATTGGCCTTGTAAGGTGTGTGGGTGTGTGTGCCCTGCGGTGTGCTGGCACCTGCCCAGGGTTGTTCCCCGCCTTGCGCCCGCCCTCTTGTTTATTCTTAGTGAAATGTTCGGCAAGTATGCCTTACACTTTCTAGGACATTATTACTTTATGTGACTCTGCATGGCAAAACCAGTCGCTTGTCGCAAATTTTCAAAATTGAGTTATTACGTTGAGTTATGTTTTCATGAAAGGGCATAAAACAAACGATACCTATATTGAATGAATCGGACGACATATGACTGAGATATCAACATTCAAAAGAGGTCGGGTTTCTCCTGTCACACCAAGTGAGAAATCTGCCTTTGAAGGTGACTATCGACGTAGCACTCACAGACGCTTGGTGCAGTCGCAGTTACGTTTGCATTTACGGTATCCTACGCTGCATTCACAGCCAGTGTTAGCCTACCTGCGTTAGGTTAACTGAACTCGGGAGATGAAGAAGGATTCCGGAGAAATATCTTCACGCTAGTCAGCGAATGGATTTACCGTTAATATTGTAGTAGAGTGGTCAAAACAGAAACTTTTAACATTCTGCTGAAATTGAATTCCTCACCTCAAGAAAGTCACGTTTTTAGGATGGAAAGGGTAAGTTTTTCAGCGAAATGTATTGACAACAGTACAGTATAGACCTTCCACTGTTTCAAAACACTAAAAACAAAACATCCAAAATTTTACCCCACGCAACATAAACGGTCATTTTTCTCGGAAACCTCCATTGCGACTGGTTTTGCCATGCAGAGTCACTTATGGTTCTGTATATCCAATAAATTAAGATTATTGTGGTCAAGTGTTTAGTATTTTTAGCAGCCATTTTACATTAAAAGGCAGAATAATAATTATAAAATATACAAAAAATATACATGAATGCATTCAGTATAATAGCTATTCACATTATAGTTATAGTGTGTTCATTTGAACTACAGGTTTCACTGGATATTTTTGCATCATGACGTTGCAAGACATTTATCAGACCACCAACAGTGGCCTTAAAATAATAAAAAGCTAAATAAAGGACTCACCCGTATGGAGTACATGATGATCTTAAAGCAGCGCACAGCAAAGGTTTTGCCCTTCCATAGAGAGTGATTGTCAAGGTGCCTGAAAAAAGAAGGGTGAAAGTAGAGAAAAAGACCAAACCATAATTACCTGAAAAAAGTCTCAGAAATTAAAAATCCTGAAATAAAAAACCCTGCACACCTGATATAGTAAGAACATTGCTGGAGGTAACGGTGCACTGTAAAGCCGTGAATGTGTGTGTGTGTCTGTGCGTGTGATGGGCCTCTTACATAAGCACAGGGGTGACAGCGTTCTTGATGTTGCCGTAGGCGGCGCGTCCCAGCAGCTCCCGAAAGCAGCGCTCAGTTAGCTCAGCTGGACTATCCTTCTCCTTCTCACTGGCCTGCAGCGGAGAGGGAGAGCGACTGCATGCGCACACGGACACACACACACACACAAACAGAGATCGTTTAAGATTTAAACAGACTAAAACATTACATACAGAACACTAATTTCTACACACAAATGTTATAATTAGAAACGCTGAAACATATCAGGCGCTTACACAGACAAAGGCTTCCAATGTGAGAAGCACAATGTATTAATAATGTCTGTTCACCATTGTGTATGAGTGTGTGTGAGAGAGAGTGAGAGAACATTCATCATTTATTAATCACACTAATCTTGTCCCTACTCACACTGTCTTTTCACCTCCTGAGCTCACACTGCTTCCTTTGCACAGCTGCGTGACGCTCAGCCTGCTGCAGGCTCTCCAATCCACACTAAAGCATCTAATCACTTACAGTCTCTAGAGGCTTCAGGTACAAACTGTTTCAGTTTTAATATTTTCTATTTATTTGATTTGGCTATTGGAGTTTTTAACTATTGTACCTACGTCAGATTCATTAGACTTTAAAGATGTTTAAACTATGTATTTATATTCTGTTAAAATGTTAAGACCCACTCAGGTGTTGCTGGATAAACAGCTGAGACTGTGTCTATGAGAGACTGTCAGCATAAACAAAAAGAAAAATTCTCTAACATATTATAATACAACAATGCAAATAAAGTGCTCTAGTTTGATGCTTTTGGAATAAAGTAACACATGACCTAGTGGTAGGAAACGCACCTACTGTACATGAGGTTGTAGCTTCAAATGTAGCTCTGTCCTACTTCCAGCACTCCTACCTTTGGCACAACTGTAAATTATAATGTGACGACGCCAGGATTGAAATAGTTGTTTTAAATCACTATTTCAACGCTTTCAGAAGATACATCCACTTCTGTAACTGTGCTATCATGTACATTTGTGGTGCCCGTTCTTTTTTTTTAAAATCTATTCTTGCTAATGACAATTTCATCTGCTTAAATAGCTTTACTTCATCTGTTTATAACATTAATGTATATTTTTAGTTTATATTATTTTTATTTATATTTTTAAAAAGTTATTCTATAAGTTAAGTTCTATTTTAATTTTCACAACTGTATGAACAAATCAGGATTCATTTCACTATATGCCGAACTTGTATGTAAGAAAGATTCTTGAATCATGAATTAATTATGATTACTATACATTCGATTAACTATATAATATAATATAAACAGATTGATTACAAATATATTATCTACAGTTATGTTTTAATGAAAAATAAACTGGAAAGGTGTCATTTCGTATTGTGCCTCTAACTGTCAAATAAGGGTTTACAAATGACTATACATAAAAAGAGCTGTTCTGTTAAAAACTGGTTCTCCTGACTAAGTGACTACTTATGCTTTTTCTCCAATTACTGAATGAGTCTGTGGTAAACAGGGCATTAAACAAAAATCCTGGAAACTATGACAGCTTTAGATTAAAGATAAATCAAATTTTTTTTACCAGAATAATTGGACGATCTGAAATGCTCACATGTTAAAGCATGCAACCAAACAGATCAGTCTTCCCCATCCTCAGTTCCTTTAATAACAGCAGGGGGCGAAGAGTTAATAACAAGCTGCCATTTACAGTAAGAGCCAATTAGCACGTAGCAAACAGCAGAGAGGAGTAATTAATGTCTCTTCCAGGGCTGTAATTATGCTTGTCTGGGGTCACATCGACAGGACATCACAGGAGGAGAAAGGGGGAGAGAGCTTTACTCCCACTCGGCCACTGCATCATCACTGACTCATATCAGCAAGTCCCTCTCCTCTTTATCTGACTGTAAAGTTAGTTTGAATTCGCACATTGTTTCACCACTCCTTTAGAAATGCCTAACATCAGGAGGTCCCAGAGAGCAAGGATTTAGTGGGCGTGGATGGTGCCTCAGATGGGGCCGGGATTGGGTTGCGATTCCTCTGGTTCTTACCTCTCCATGCCTTCTCCACACTGCAGGTTGTAAAGCAGTGAGGGCACGATCTTGTCCATATGTTGAGGGTCCCAGATATTAGCCTGCAATTCATCATTCACTGTCTTCCTCACCACTCCCTGTAGTCCCTTTATACCAGCCATTCGGATCCTGACAAAGAAATGTTCAGCATGCCTCAGTTCTGCCAAATCATTGCAATGTCTCTGGACATATGAAGTTAAAGGTGGCATATATAGTTTCCCTTATCTAGTGTGATAATTTTGTCCCTTAAATGCATTACAGCTGTGTTCCGTTCATCACCCAAAACTTCCATAAAAATCTGATACTGCATTTTGAGCTGTGTTCTGACCCAGAATAAAATAGTTTCTTGTTGTAACGTCTTTACATGCAAATTATTTGCTCCAATTATGATTTATGTGTTACAGATGAGTAGTTGATTGGTATGTAAGACTTCATGTAACATCCTCCAATTTAATGCAGAGGTTCAAGTTTCAATCCTCAAAGCAGTGTTTCACTGCTCTGAGAGACTAGTACGAAGCAGAACATTTTTTCTCTTTCATTCTACATTAGTGAAATGATTTATCTGGATGAAGAGGAACTCCATTTCTCACTTGATGCGGATATCTGGATCCTCATAGCTGGAGTGGCACATCTCACTGAAGCGCGACACAAAGAAATCATAACTACGGTGGTAAGAGGGAGTGTCCTCCTCAATATTGGCAAACTTCACAAACTGAAGAAAAGACAAAAAGAGATATAGATTTGCATTAACTTTACACCGTATTGTTCCACTTCGACTTCTTTCCACCGTTAACCAAATACAGCACAGATTTCAATGTAATGTTTTGCCATTACAGAACATACAGCTTCTTTGAAATTAAAAAATACAAATGACTCAGAGAGAAAAACAGACGGTAAACACTGCCTGAGAATCTCCTATGTGATTAATTAATCAAAACTAAAAGAGACAACTCGAACACATCTTTGATTACCTATTCCAAAATTGAAGTGTTGCATGAGATAGATGAGGCAGTTTAACTGAGGCTATTTAAAGAGTTTCTAGACTATTTAATCTGTATATCAACACCCATGCACTCATCTTTAAAGTCTATTTCTGACTTTAAGCATGTGACTTTGTGTTAATTTATGTTAAGTGAACTTCTTTTCGTTAGCATTTGAATGCAAAACAAATCACTGCATATCTAAATGGCTAAAGTGCTTTTCATGTTTTGTGCTTCATGACTGTGTCCATTCATAGATAGCTACACCAGCGGTCAAAGGACAGAGGTCACTTTTTGAGGGACCTAAAATCTGAAGGGTGTTTACCGAGTTGGTTCCCAGGATCTGCAGGTTTGGCTTGTCGGACTCCAGCAACTTACGCACCATCTTGAGAAAACTCTCCACAAACAGGTTAATGCTTTGACTGTGACACGCCATCAGCAGCTGATCCAGAGCCTCCATGGCAATGCACACAAATCTGAGAATGTTGAGAAGAATTCATTAGCCAATCACTGTGTTTTGTATGCACTGAATGTGTAATAAACTAAGAATAAACTGATTTCTGTGGTAACCTGATAAAGACGTTTAATGTGCAAATGTACAAATATCCTTTGCCAAGACAGCTATATGGTAAAGAGCTTTCCCTATATAGTTCAGTGGGCATTTGCTTTAATTGGTCATATTCATTTAATGGTTTAATGGAATTAAAATATAAGTGCTAATAAAAACTGTAATGTGCATTAATGCATATTAATGAGTGAATATTTACAACCCTGTTTAAATGCTTTAAAAAGGGTTGTTAACTTATTATTCATTAATATTTCATTAACCTATCGATGATTTATCATCACACTCTCGCCAACCTCCCGCACGAAACAGGTTGTAAATCCCTGGTTTATACCACTCGCATGTGTTCTGTCATCACTTGTAAAGATTTAACAAACAAGAAACAACACAAAAGCATCATAGTACAATTTGAATGACATTATAGGCGAAAGAAAAAAGCTTTTCTGAGACAACAGTCTCAAGGACAAGTTGCAAATCTTTAAACTAAAAATGAGACTTTATTAATCATTATCAAGCAAGTTGTCAGATTTAGAATTTGGGTCTCATATCTATGAATACACTGAGCATTGGCTAAATTGGCTTGAATTGGTTACGTGGCCACTTAATAATAGCAACTGGTTATAAAACAGTGAGAACGTTTTTGAAGTGTGTTCAGATGAGGCATGTAGGGGTCTCCTACCCGTATCTGTGTCTGGCCACATCACGGCACAGTCTTTCAGACAGGTAGGCTCCGATTCGGTCCAGTTTCTCCGGCGCTGACAAGGCGTAGAAGGTCAGCTTCTCCATGTTGGCTTTCACCAAGCCATCCTACAGGCAGACACGAACAAAAATGTCACCCAAGTCCCTGTGCCAGCTGAGCGCATTTATTTCACCTCCTGCTGACATTATATATGATGAGATGCACTTGATTTAGTACGTTTTAAACCCCCCCATTTTCTCTACAGTGGTCTGGTAAGTACAGTATCCATTATGTGGGTGGACTTCCATCAATGCTATTCCTATTATTGTATCTTTTTCAGTTACAGAATTTTGTCCCCGCTAAAAAAATTATGATATGCCAATACCATGTTATCACAATATATTATCACAAGCGTTTCACAAACCATATGCTGCTGTATCACGATCTGTGAGGACTATTGCCCCTTAATGAATCCCTGCTGACTGCCCCCCAAGCCATACTCAAAGGTGAAAAAGATGTCTGTCCGGGGGGCGCTAGTGAGCAGGCAATGGAGTAAGTTCTGTATGGACAAGCTCTGCAGTGAATTTGTATAAAATTATATATTTTGCGCATAAAAGACCCATAAAAGACTGTAAAGTGTCAATCGAAGCCTTGGTGCTTCTCTTGGAGTACATTCTTTGTTGTCATAACAAGAATGGCGAATAATCTGCGTAAACACAGATATACGGGAGGAGATTCGGCTACCAGGCCTAAAGTAGCTACCTCTGATAACCCTCTGCGAGACAGTAGCTGTACTCCTGAAAGTGCCTCCGAGCATAGTCCAGTGCGCACGATGGAGTTTAAAAACGGAATTCTTGTTTCGCTAAAAGAGGAATTAACGATGCTATTTAAAACGGAGCTGCGGTCTTTACTGACGGAGGAACTTGAAAGCGTAAAATTCGAGCTACAAGCGGTGAAGGCAGGGATCTCAAACAGCGCGGCTGCTGTGCGGGCCGACATGGAAACCATGAAGGTTACGGTATCTGAAGTGGAACGCGGGCTGTCTTTTTGGTCGGATGAGGTGACTGCGTTGAGAACCAAGGTACAAAAATTAAAAACGAACTGTCTAGCGTATCGACGAAATGTGCGGACTTGGAAGGAAGAATGCGCAGATCAAACATCCGAATCCTGAATGTTCCAGAGGGCCCTGGTTCGAGTTCCCCGGGTTCGATTTCCGCACTTCTAAAAGATGTTTTGGGCTTGGAAAAAGACATTCTGGTGGACAGTGTTGGGAGTAATGCATTACAAAAGTAACCAGTAACAGTAACGGATTAGTTTTTGCTGTAACGTAGTAATGTAAGGCAGTATTTATCAATTTTCAGTAATATTTTACTCGGTACATGTTCAGTAACGCGTGCGTTACAAAGCACTTTTAACCAAAAATGTACTTGTTTAAAAACAGCAAGACCGCGAGACCTCATATTAATTATCTGTGATTTAAAAAATGCGCGATTGTTGTATTTGCTGTTCGTGGTTAGTTGAGTCCCTTGCACAGTGCATCACATAAGGCTTGCTTCTCCGGTGGGATGGCAGAAGACAGTACTTTTGCGAGGTGGACGTTTGCGCATTACTTTGAGTTCGTCAGGGATGAAGACAAAAAGACTGTTTTAGTCAAGTGCAATCTTTGCCCAAACCCTGAAGAACTATTGACGTCGAGAAATAGCACTAGCAATTTGAAAAAAACACCTCGAGCATTATGCATGACTTATGTTGAGAATCTCTTGAATTCAAGGAGAATAAAGGAATGACAATCGTAAGAAAATGCATCTTTTCTTGTTATTACAGTAAGCATTAATGTGGGATATAGTTTTGTTTTGTTTAATGATGAACAAGTCTAGACTTAATATTTATTCCACCTCTATTATGATGTTATTCAGATTCTGGTCATTTTTTATTTTAGGCTGTTAATGTTTCTTGAATTGTCTCTTAAGCCCTTACTTTGCCAGTTATATTAATCATATTGTTTGTAGCCTGGTTAGCACATAATCATTATGCTACAAAACATCACCTTTTACTGGGCATGTAATGATCTGCAATATTTTTTCTCATATTAGAATGTCAAGTTATATCTTCACAGTTATTTTGGTGAAAGTAACTGAAAAGTTACAGAAATCATGTAACGATTACAATTCTGAGACAGTAATATTGTAAGGTAGGGGATTACATTTGAATACCAGTAACAAGTAATGTATAGTGTATTACACTTTGCAAGTAACTTGCACAACACTGCTGGTGGACAGGTCGCACAGAGGACTTCAACCTAAAAGGCAGGATGGTAGACCCCGAGTGATAGTGGCAAAGCTTCACTACCATCAAGACTGTATTAACGTGCTTCGGCGGTCCAGGGAACTCAGCCGTCTCAAATACCGAGGTCAGGATGTCCTCATCTTCCCCGACTTTTCTCCCAGTGTGGTGCGGGCTCGAGCAGCGTTTAACGAGGTGAAGAAGCTTCTCCGCGGTCGTGATGGCGTCAGGTATGGCATCTCCCACCCGGCGAAACTCCGCATCACACATAATGGCAGAGAGAGTCTTTCAAGGCTCCAACGAGGCGATGGCGTATGTGAAGTCTAATATTATTTAAAAACAACTTATGATAATGGTTCCTACTACGCCTGACTGACTTTTACATTATTTGGTCAACCAGGACCAAAATAGCCTGTTTGCTGGCTGACGAAAATATTGTTTCTCTGTTAAGAACATTCTTCTTCATATTATTATTATTTAGCCAGAATTGTATGCTCTTTCGTTTGATGGACGAACATTAACACAAACTTATGTAACTCTGATCATATACGACTTAAAGGAGGATGGGTAGGCCAGGTATACCATTCTAACCTGAATCACAAATCCAGAGGAACAGCTATTCTTATTAACAAAGACATTCCATTTGTTACTTCAACAGTAGAGGCAGATAGCAATGGTCGATATGTTGTTGTGGTGGGCAGACTGTTTAACACCCCAGTAATCTTGGCTAATATATATGCTCCAAATTGGGATGATAGCACCTTCTTTACGAAAACATTCACACATCTTCCTAACTTGGATAAGTATCATCTTATAATGGGCGGGGATATGAACTGTGTGCTGTCTCCAATTCTTGATCATAGTCCATCCAAGTCTATACCAATATCTAAAGCAGCAGTGACTATTAGCTCTTTCCTCAGAACATATGGTATGGTGGATATATGGCGGTTCAGAAACCCTACAGCGAGAGGTTATTCATTCTTCTCCCCAGTTCATACATCATATTCACGGATAGATTATTTTTTAATTGATAGTAAACTCATTCCTTTAGTCAGTGAGTGTGACTATAAAGCCATAGTCATTTCAGATCATGCACCTCTGACTATGACATTATGTGTTCCTATATCACACCATATCTACCAACCTTGGCGTCTTAATACAGCACTGCTGTCTGATGAAAACTTTGTGAAATTTCTCTCTGGAAAAATCACTACATTTCTGGAACACAATCAGACATTCAACATGTCTCCCTTAATAGTGTGGGAATCATTGAAGGCCTATTTAAGGGGTCAAATTATATCATATAGTGCTCATCTTAGGAAGGCCCACACAACATGTCTTCAACAGTTAATACATGAAATTAGCCAGTTAGATGCAACACTTGCTCACACTCAGTCAGCTGACCTCGCTAAACAACGAGTACTTCTACAAACAGAATTCAATCTTTTGTCCACACAATATGTTGAGAACCTTATCAATAAAACACAACATCAAACTTATGAACATGGGGAAAAGGCAGGGAAACTTCTTGCTCATCAGTTACGACAAAGAACTGCTGATCGAAGTATTTCTCAGATTAATGATGATTCGGGCAATAGTCACACGGATCACACAAATTAACTTCTGCTTTCAAAAATTTTATTCTGAATTATATACTTCAGAGTCTCTAAGGATGGACTGCATGTTGGACTTGTTCTTTGAGAATCTGGTTATCCCAAAAATTAATGAAGAAACAAGGATAGACTTGGATGAGCCATTAACCAATAAGGAGCTGGTGACTGCAGTGCAATCACTACAGTCTGGAAAATGTCCAGGCCCTGATGGTTTCCTGTGCGAATTTTTAAAGAAATTTGTTAAGGAACTGACTCCTATCCTTCTCTCTGTGTATGATGAATCCTTAAAGGTTGGCTCTTTGCCTCCAACCATGCACGAAGCAGTTATATCCCTTATACTTAAAAGAGACAGACCCCCTTTAGAATGCAGTTCGTATCGGCCGATTTCCTTACTGAACGTGGACTCTAAAATATTGTCTAAAATGATTGCCCAATGAATTGAAAAGGTTTTGCCTCTTATTATATCAAACGATCAGACTGGTTTTTATTAAAAATCGGCAGTCATACTTTAATTTAAGGCGACTGTATAATATTCTTTATGATCCCTCTCCACCTGATACTCCAGAGGTACTAATTTCTCTTGATGCAGAGAAGGCATTTGATCGGGTGGAGTGGGACTACCTCTTCTATTCTCTTAGACAGTTTGGTTTTGGTCCTGGAATTATAGCTTGGATAAGGCTGCTCTACTCCTCTCCACTTGCAGCAGTTCGTACCAATTCAAATCTGTCTCCTTACTTCCTACTTGGTCGTGGCACCAGACAAGGATGTCCTTTGTCCCCTCTTCTGTTTGCTCTAGCTATTGAACCCCTGGCAATTGCCTTGAGTGGGGAAGTCACTGTAAAAGGAATACTGAGGGGGGAGACTGAACAAAAAAATTCTCTTTATGCCGATGACATGCTTTTATTTATATCTGACCCTATAACTAGTTTGCCGAAAATTCTCAGCCTCCTGTCTGATTTTGGTAAAATATCAGGATATAAGATTAATTTACACAGAAGTTAACTTATGCCAGTAAATCCTTCAGCAGCAAACATGAACCTTCACTCATTCCCATTTAAAATAACACTACATAAATTTAAATATTTAGGTATTTGGATTACACATGATTTCAAAAATTTATTTAAAGCCAACTTTTCCCCTTTAATGCTTTGTGTGAAGCAAGACCTTGAACGATGGAATCATCTGCCAACATCATTAGGTGGACGTATAAATATAATTAAAATGAATGTCCTACCTAAATTCTTATACCTGTTTCAATGCTTCAATGCTTATCCCTGTCTACTTGACATTTCTAGTTTTATTTGGCAAGGGAGGTCTCCTCGCATAGGTAAGGGCAGATTGCAAACACATCGCCAATATGGTGGTCTTTCCTTGCCCAACTTTCAATACTATTACTGGGCTGCAAACATAAGAATTATGTTGCACTGGAGGGAGTCTTTCAAAGATAGTATGGCACCTGCATGGCTGGTCCTGGAGAACCAATCATGCCTCACTTCCTTGTATGCTCTACTTTGTTCTAAAATGCCATTGCCTAATCCTGTTGCTAGATATACATCGAACCCTGTTATTAAAGATTCCCTTAAGATTTGGGCTCAGTTCAGGAGGTCCTTTTCACTCCTCGATCTCTCTATACACGCCCCATTATTAAAGAATCCTATGGCCGTGCCATTACTGACCGATGAAGCTTTTCGCATTTGGACTAGGTATGGAATCACAAGGTTGAATGACTTATTTATTGGTAATGTCTTCATGTGTTTTGATGAATTAAGATTGAAATGTGATATCCCGCAATCATCTTTCTTTAAGTTTCTACAGCTTCGGAGTTGGATATCGTCCTGCCTCACTAACTTTCCTCTGCGGCCACCAAACTCTCTTTTAGATACCATTTTGGAATTGGACTCCTGCTCAAATGGGCTAATTGGGTCTATCTACAACTTGCTAAGCTCCCATAATGCGAAACCTTTGATAGCCCTAAAGGCCAGATGGGAGGTAAACATGGATGAGGGAGTGTCTGAGGAGGTGTGGGGTAGGGCTATAAAAAGGATCTTCTCTAGCTCAATTTGCCTGAGACACACAGTCATATGTCCCTCGCTTAACAATTTTTGGCAATCGATATTTTCAGTGATATCGGCTGTTTTACAAACTCCACTGGAACCCTCTGGTACCACTGCAATTTTTGATGTTACTCCTCAAGATCTTTCCCTTAGTCATTATTTGAGGGATGTTGTTGCATTTGCAACTCTTATAGCAAGAAGACTGGTGTTGTTAAAATGGAAGGAGAGCTTCCCCCCCAACTTTTAGGCATTGGGTTAGAGATATGATGTATTATTTGACACTGGAAAAATTTTGGTATAGTATAAAAGGGTGTTCTTTAAAGTTTTATAGTACCTGGCAACCATTTTTGGATGTTGTTAAGGGGATGGAACCTTGTAATGTATGACAGTTTTTTTTTGTTGCCTTTTTTGAAAATTAAATTTTTTTTTTAAACATTTATTTCTGTTTTGTCTTATTTGTTAGTTTATTTTGTTTAGTCTAAAATGTAACTATTATACTAATGTCATGTGCTGAATCTTCACTAAGTTTTATTTTAAATGTACAAAGCCTGGGAGGGATGGGTGGGTACTGCTTCGTTTTTCTGTTCTGTTGGTATATAAGTGTAAATTTGTAAATGGAAACAACAACAAAAAATACCTTGAGCAAAAAAAAAAAGATGTCTGTCCTATGTGGTTCCCTGCAGATTTTATTTAAAAAAATACTGACCCATTTAGCACCAACACCAATGAACTCAATGCACTATGTCAAGTAGTTAGGAAGAGAAAGTGAGAGGAGCTAAACATATAAGACCATTCAGGACTGGAATATCTCTTTTTGATCAATAACACAATTTGCTCAATGAACCTGAATCTCTAAAAGGACAGAAAATGTAGGAATGACCTGAATGGACATATTTTGATTGGAAAAGACTTTCTATTCAGTGAAAAAATAGTAGGTGACCTATGTGCTTCTCTCAGTACATAATACCCAGGATTCCAATTACGCTGTTTTGTTGAAATGTTAACTTCTCTATATTTACTACACCACACAGACATGGAGCAAAACAATCATCTAATTTGCAAATGATTTCCTGCATCATTATATAATATGAAATGTGAAAAAAATGCACTTTGCAAACACTACAGTTGCCAAAAATGTAAGAAACTATACTATTCAGTGGGTGACATAATCATGGATCATGTGGAAAAGTAGAAATGGAGTCTCTCCCTCCTGGTGGGAATGAATGCTATCAGAAAACGGCAGCTTTTCCACAGTTGAAGTGATTACCGCAGTCACACTGAGCTCGTGTTCCTGTTTTTAACCTATATAGCGGATGGCCTATTTCTCTACTGAACTGCAGTGCAGTCACTCACGTGTGGCTGAGGCACACATATGCCTTTTTCCATTTACAGGAGCCAGCACATGGCATGGCATGGCACACGGCATTGCTGCAGGACAGACCCTTTGATGACAAATAGAGTCCCCTCCAAAAGTACTGAAATTGCAAGACCAACTCATTTGTTTTGGGCATGTACTAAAGACATTTAGGTTTCAGATCAAAAGCTAATTGTGAGACAAGAGACCACTAGAGACATCGAATAGTAGGATTTTCACCTATGGACAGAGGGGTCCATAGGTTGGGTGTTGGTAGCCTAGTGGTAGAACACTCGCCTTTGGACCAAGGGGTTGTGGGTTCGAATCCAACCTCTGGCATTACCAACACTGGGTCCTTGAGCAAGACGCTTAACCCTAAGTTGCTCTCAGGGGAACTGTCCCTGAAATTAGGAAATGTATGTCGCTCTGGATAAGAGCGTCTGCTAAATGCTGTAAATGTAAATGGGTCATAGGTTCACATCGAGCCTATAGGTTCACATTCTAATACACTATGAGAATTACCAACATTGGGCCAATTGGCAAGACAATTAAGTGCAAGTTGTCCAGGGAGACAACTTCGCTGAAAGTCGCTCTGGATGCATGTACCTGTTAAATACTGTAAATGTAAAGGTAAATCATGTTCAGCATTTATTTGCTGGTATTCACATTTACAGGGATTACAGAAGGAGATACATAGAGCATTTTGAAGAAGAATCATGCAATTTTTCACGTAAGAAAATGCATTGAAACAGATGATCTTAAAATACTTTAAAGTAACAGTAAAAGTGACGTGAAGTTGACAAGGTCCATCTGGGATTTAAGTAGTAACAGAAGGTATGAGGTGTGGAAAAAACTCACCTCTGGATCTGCTGGGAAGATGTTGTCTACAAGCCTCTTGTAGCGGGGTCTGAATGCCCCATAGCAACATCCACAAAACCCTGAGGGAAAAAGAGAGAAAGACATACAACCATTTTACATATGAGGTTTCATCGTGTGAAAGCCTTCAGACAAAACACTGGTTTCATCACAGCAGAACTACAATAAATGGTGCTGACAATTTTTTCCTCAGTCGAATCAGCGTATAGGTGACTTGGCTTGGCAGGAATGTCCTCAGGCTTTACCTCTAACACAGTGTGTAACATTCTCCACCCGTTTATTTTTTTGGAAGGGGGGTAATGGGTGAACGGAAGAAATCACACGTTGCCACACTCATCTGCATACAACCTTGAGTAAAGCTGTGCAACAAACGAGCCATTTGTCCTCAACGTCCCCAACATCCTCTGCCAATATGCAGTGAAATCGCTTCTTTCTGATTGGCCAGCAGGCCTCAGCAGTGATGAGTCAGGCGCAGATCCCACCATGTACATCATGTACAGACTGGATGTTTTTAAGGTGATAAACAGAACCCGGTGCATTGCCTAGTGTCAGGAAGAACGATATTCCCGCTCTCAGTCTCTTAGCAATGACATTAATGTGAGATCTTCAGGCCCGTGGGACTATCTTGGTTTGAATGTGTGTTAGTACAAGGGCACAAAGTCTGAATTTACTGTTCCATTTTAACATCAACGATAAAGTCCGCCTTGTCATCCATACACATCCCCTGTGCGTCACCAACTCACCTACTTCCCTCACTCAGTTCGGCTTATCTTCAATTAACCACAAAGTTTTCTCCTTGTCCTGACATTTTTGGGAATTACTTCTTCTAATATCTTCCCAGCTGTCAAATATTTCAGTCCAGGTTATGAAAATACCTTTGTTATTATCAAGACAGGTAACAATTTCCTGGCAAATAGTCTAAGATGGTTAGATCATTATGCCTTTACTTTGTCACGCAACCATGGCAGTACTAACAAGACAAAATGCCTTGATGTCATAGAACCCTAACCCTAACCCTTGATCTCTTTGAACTCTGCTCAATAATGAATCTACCCTTTAACCATCCTTCTTACTTAGTGCCTACAGCATGCCAGGCAAGCAAGTTGACATCTAGGGTTAATGCATTTCCTTTTCAGTTACAACACCTGGGCTAGTATAATCACTAAGCTTTATGTCTTAATGTATGCAAGAGGATGAGATCATTCTTATGTGTAACACAACATCCTTGACTTAAACACTGCTTTCCTTACTTACATAACATAATGGAACCAATACAACCAGGAATTACAATTCACAAATAAAATCTTAAAAAACAGTGTAACAACAATTCAGTCACAAACTATAACTAATACTACTATATTAAACGTGTTAAAAGTTCACACAAGGACTACATACGCAAACAATGTAATGGAAGAGTTTGGGCGCACAGAGGGGTAAACTGTTACAGATACCCAATTCAGCTATTACTGGGTGTCGTGTTGATTTACAATATCAGTATTGGATCGGTGCTCTAACTGACGTTATCTCTTTCTCTATCTATTGCATGATCATTTCATCATAAGAGACATTCAACACAAGCAGGTGACATGAAAACTTAAACTTCGAAGCTCATACTCAACCCTAAACCCTTTCTTGGACAGCACATTTCTCTGACCTTCAAATGGACTCTCTAGCCAATGAAGGTAGTTTTGTATGTGCTGACATTTATGCAGCATGTAATCAGTTAGCCATTAGGGAGTCTTAACGCTACTCTGTTTTCACTGCAACGGGATCTGCCGTGGCTTAGCCACATGTCGCAATTCAGCGTGAGCAGAGCTGCTGGGCTCCGGCATGTACTGTATGCGAGGAAGCCGAGATGTCAGCAAACGTGACACACATGACAGGTGATACGGCTTTGCCGTTTGCCCTCTTCTAAAATATATACACAGCATTACATACAGTCCAATATATTATACCTCGTCCAACAGCGCATAATATTATAGCCCATATTCTGAGATGAGGTTAAAAGGACATACAAGGAGAAACAATCTGATGTATAGTATCTCATTCTGCAATTCTTGGAATGCTCAGTGAAGGGAAAAACTCAATTTGCAGATCTCAGATCCCGTCTGAAACTAATTATGATGGAGCAATCTTAATGAGTTGTGATGAGTTCATTCTAGGAAGCCTACCTAATCTATTTAAATTTACAACTTTTGAAAAATAAGCAAAGCATTGATGTAAATTAGACTGTGTACTTGGAGCAAAGGAGCTTCTGTCTTATTTCATTACTTTAATTATTTAATGGACTGCTGTGCTGTTACCTGGCACACTGCTGCATTTAGCAATGCCGTTTAACAAATCTTAACAGTAATCTGACTTCAGTGTTTTTTAAGCTTAAAACAGAATGATTGCCAAATGGCTTGGGATGTTAAATTTGCCTCAAACAGTGCTACAAAAGTATATTTTTAAGTTCTGGTTTTTAAAACAGCACATTTCTGCTTGTGATTATTCTTTAAGAGGCTACTGCATTAGTACAGTTCTCTTAAAAGTACAAAGACTTCTCTAACCACTTTTCAAAGTCTCCCAGAACAGGTTGGATATTAAAAGACATTAACTGCTAATTAATCCTATAGTTCTCTGTGTTTAGACCACACTGAAATAAGCTCACTGAAAGAAAAAGCTGCTGCTGCTCCTGGAAAAAAACACCATGTAGAATCTCCGCACTGAAAATGACCTTGTAGAGTAGAAACTGGCTTGAGTGTGTGGTTGACAATTGGAAATTAATACACTGAACCATACCTCTTAACCTTAAGGATAGATTTTAGCAAAAATGGAAACAACTTTAAGTATTGTTTAATTGTAATAACAATGAATAAATCTATTTATATTGGCACAAGAGTGAAAGAGTGACATACACAAAAAGACAGACAACTCAATGGAGAGGTAGAAAACCTCAAGAAAAGGATATATGAACCTCAATCTGTTTAATTGAGTGATGCTTTTAAAGATAATCACACCCTCCCTCTGGCTGACTCTGCACTCAGTGATCTGCCAGAAAACTCAATCAGCGTCCGCCCCCCTCACCATCATTCCTCACGGCCATCAGTCTCAGGGTGACAACACAAGGGCAAGAGCATTACCTCAAACACTGAGCGCTCTTGAAAACACTTCAAAAACACAGCATCACAGTTCAGGTTACTACAGACTGCTGCCCATTCATCAACTCTTTTTATCCATGCACCTCTTATTTATAACATCGGATCCCTTGTTCTTCCTCTCTACTTTTCTCCTCCAAAATCCATTTTGTTCTGTCCTTTATATAGCGATGTAACAATAAACAGGTTATGGATCAGGATAAAAGCAGCCAAGGGCAGAAAGAATTAAAGAGATCATAGCTACTTAGGACTTAGCTGCTAAGTACGAGTACGGACATGAGGCTTACTGGCAGTAAATTCATCACAAGGTCTTATGAGGACTTCCAGAGTTATGCATAACTCATTACCTGCATGAATTCACCAGACAGACATTAAAAAGCCTGAAAATTACATGTTCAGATTCAGAAGTTCAATTTTGATTACCATGGAGAAAGGCTGCAGAGCTGTAGTTTGCTCTCACTCATTCCATCACAGGGTGCTGTATGTGAATGCAAATGTAATATCGGAAGAAATTCTTATGTGATAACCCCACACAATTTTGCATGCACTGCATATTGACAATTTCACCAGACTACTTTCTTGCTATTATACTTGCTCTTATTTTGGCATATTACATTCTGTTACCATAATGCATAAAATTCTCTTCGCTCTCATCTCCTACAGGTCTATTACATATTGAGCATTTGCACTGCGAAACAGGCATACCCTGGAGACACAGATTATATCAAAATAGTTTAAAGGTGTACTCAAGGTGTATTCTGCACCAAAGGTACCAACATGGCTAAAACAAAGCATAACAAGCACAAACACAGCCAGATCATGTACCCTAAACATACCAGCCTAACTTGTCTACACAAAAAGTGTGAAGGTAAGAGAGAAGAAGGGGGAGAAAGAGGACGGCAGAGGGAGAAGAGGATGGAGGGAGAGCTGTGGTGTGAGTCTCCAGTGGTGTTACATAAGAGTCAACATTCTGCTATTTTTACATGAAAGGAGAGATGAGCACTGAGTGGCAACCACCAGTAATACACACGTCATCCTGAAACATCTCCACGCACACACACATACCTGCAGCAGCCACTCCAACTGCATAAACCCAATCCTCCCACAATATTTTACGAGAGTGATTATAATGTGGTTGCGATGAGTAATCACATATTGTTATCCAATTTTTATCTTCGCTCCAACTCTAAAACGTGCAGCCTATTGCAGAGTGGGGTGCTTGTAAACATGTTTTTGATACGTTCACTCCTTTGTGAGTTCTGTGAGATGGTATGGTTCGTTTTTTCCACACACTCATCTTTTTACCCTTTTTTCTGTCGTTTATTTTTCCCATATGACCCTATTCATTTTCTCCCATTAAGAACACATGGGATTCGAGACTCGAAAGCTTCACTCGCACGACAGTCAACATAGTTATTTCGACACCTCAGACCACCTCACACATCTGAATCTGTTTCGAACTGCGCTCGTCTTCTTACTTTCATCATACCTTGTGCTTTCCCCCTTTGCTTGAATGCATTTTAATCAAAGTCTTTCTACTTTTCATGTCACAGCTACAAAACTTGAGCAATCGCACTGGCACAGTACAACAATACAATATCATACATTTCATATACTCTGACAATCGCTATTCTGAAAAAAAGTAATATGTAAAAACTAAACAGCTTCACATTTTTGGAAAGACAGCCACACTACATGCATAAGCAAATGCCATCTGACTGGCTTAGCAGGGCCACGCTGTCAAAATTTGTGATGCAATGACAAACATGCAATCACAGACATAAACACACTTGAACATCAGCTTCTGATTTAGCACCAATAGATATTTTTGCATGTCCCTAAAAATATATATAAGGTGACCAATACATACATGTCAGATAGTGCTGACATTTACAGGAGTTAGATAAGATGCCCCAAAATAACACACATTATGCGCAACGACACCTACTTAAGAATATGGCTAGATAACATGAAGCTCATGAAACCACATAGTGGGGAAAGTAATCAACTTCACTAGAAGCAAAATCAGGCCGGTGAGAATCTGTCGGAGGCTATATATTTCCAGCTTTCTCCTCTATTTCTTCCCACTCTTTCAACACCGCCCTCGCCTGAGTCAGTGTAAGTGAACCACGACAGAACACCAACGTGTCTGAACTGAATGTGAGAACATCTGTGAGAACACTGAAACCCATCTGAGACCCAATAAATCATTATACACTCTCCGTCTGCGGTGCTGCGCGTTTGTCAGACCAGTTCCAACTACACTAAGAGCGAGATCAGACTATTGGACAGAAAAACATAGGCTGGTGTTGCCAACAACCTAGTGCATATCCGTCAGCACTGGACTGCTGCACAGAAACAAAATCAAACCACACAGTTTAGATGCTGTGACCCAAAGGCATTCTCTGTTTAGTTTGAGACAGATGCGAGTACAAAGTGCAGATACACAAGGGAGAGTCTAGGTTTTCTCTTCCATATGAATATTCAAAAATGTGCCCAGTGCCTCTTTCTCTACCACACACACATAGACCAACACCAACACACGAAGGCAGTCCTTACCGTACATGAATGGGGAAGACAGTAAAGATGTTTTTAGCCTGCAGCTACTGTGGTGCAGCTACTCTGAGGATCCTTTTCACACACGCCTGCCCCCGTCAACATGCATACACAGCAGACAGTAAGAGAAAGGAAAAAAAAAAAATCTCTGAATTTACATACACCAACGTGTGAACAGGGGAAATACGAGAAAGCTAACATTGACCTTGGCTTCCCCTCACTGCGCTATCAAGTGACCAGTCTCAGAAATAATACTGCCGATATTCCACGAGCGAGCGCTCGCGTCATGCTGACCAATCAGCTTGTGAGAACAGTTGGGAAAAGGGGATGGGATAAGGGGGGTGTGTTCATTCATTACACAGAGGCGGAAACTCCTCCCACTACTTTTTTCTGCTCACAATTTTACTCCTCTCAAGCCATATCTCAACCTCCTGTCCAAATAAAGCTTCTGCAGGTCAAGTCCTACCAGAAGGAAAAGTCATTTTTAAAGTGCCCCTATTATGCCATTTTAAAGGTTGCTAATATTGTTTTATGAGTCTCTTAAAACAGGTTTACATGTATGCAAGGTCAAAAAACACTTTAGTTTTCTCCAAAAATAGATTTAATTTTACCCCATTTCTAAATGATTCGTAAATCACTTGTGTGAAGCAGTTGGAAGAATCAGTCTGTCTAAACCCCTCCTTTCCGTGAGCCCTCACTGCTGTGATTGGTCAGATGGCGCAGTCCTTTATGATTGGTCTACCGCTACAGCGTGTGTCGGAAAACGAAACGCCCATTGCCATAACTGAACGATAGCTCTGGAGACCTGTCAATACATAGAAAAGACGGCCTCGATTTTACCTTATCAATTTGAGCCGGAGTCTGACGATGAAACGGTTGAAGTGGCACATCGATAGGAAACTGTTTCGCAAGCACGACTGGAGCAGGACGTTTCTCAGTGGTAAGTGTTTGTGGGCGGGCAAGTTGTTTGCGACGTAGAACGTGGGCGGACATTATTCAAATATGTTACTTTGTGACGTGTGGCCGTAACAGAAAAAGATTCGAATTGCTGACGACTCGTTTAGGCGAATGTGAGCCGACTCTTTTTTTTTGATAGACAAAAACTTCATTTATCATGCACTGTCGGCGTCACAACTTTGCAGATAGTTTATGTTCACGTACAGCTACATGACACACTGCATGAAAGATCATATTTGAAAAAGCATAATAGGGGCACTTTAAAATCAGGGATGTCACGTCCCTGTAATTTGCACTCATTTCCTTACTCTTTATTTGCATGATGCAGCATCTGATGTGCCACGAACACGGCATCAAAGTATCAAAATCATCCGCCAATATCAAAACTGGCCAAAACAGTCCCTTCTAAAATAATCTGATTTTGACAAATGGGTGAGAACCTCAACTCTTGCCAATATTCAGCCCAAAGTTACGCCGCTTAAGATGTGTAAGGCTTTTAAAACCTTAGAGCTTACACAATGGTGAGTCAGTCCGAAATTACAATCACAACATTACATTCATTTATTTTTATTAAGCAATATCCTGAATGTTTCTCTGCTTCTGGTAATAATGTTTCTCAATACTCACGATAAAAGATTGAAATTGAGATTGCTTTCCTTTCATCTGTAACCAGAAAACAAGCGAAGACAGGGTCCTAGGATACTTGGTGTTGTGATCTTTAACCGTATGTTGATTCAGTGTGACCCTTGCTCTAATTAGGAAAAGGAAGTAGCTCTGGATAAGTATCTGCTAAATGCATGAAATGTATATATCAATAGTAGTTATATTTTGGTTAACTAGTATAATGGTAAACTAGTGGTGAAAAAAGTAAAAGGAAAACAAAGCAAACGAGCTGGAAATAGAAATAAGGGCCAAAAACTGAATAAAAGGTAAAAAGGAGAAACAAAGTCAGCAGTTTGAGATATCTGCCAAAAACTGACAGCAGTTTCTCCATTGAGTAAAAAAAGGACAAAGAAGAAGTAATGCAAATGTTGAGGTTCATTGGGATTTAAAGGTCAATATGATGTCACAGAGTATGAACATTTCACCAGTACAGTCTTTGAAAGTTCTAACCACTCCTTGTGACCTCACCTGAGGGGAAAAAGGTGAAAAAGAGGGACACAGTATTATTTTCTCAATGAGCCGAACATTTTAAGCCATGAAAGCCTCTTGTGAATAAATATTTGATGCATGCCGCAGACCAACTACAGTACATACATCGGGCATGAGAGCATGTACCCCAAAGAAATGATGGCCAAATATTTGATATAGACCACTTTAGCAAGATGGTGACACTGGTTTTATATTTGACATTCGCTGTGTTATTGCAATCAAAACGGCAATGTCTAGCTCATCATGGTTGTAATTTCTTCCAGATACATGGAATGTGATGTAAAACAACAGGAGTGTTTCACAGATTTACTTAGTCCTGTACTTTTTTTTAACAATAAAAGAAACAACAAAATGAAATATAAAAAACCCTTCCTATTTACACAACTCTAACAGAAATCTTTGGGATCGTCTTAAAAGTGCAATACCAGTCAATGCATTTAGAAATAACACTGCCATTTTTAAACCAAGCTTCTTTTTTCAAAGCTCCTTTGGCTTATGTGGAATCCTCATTTAGATGTTTTCCTAAGATGAGCTGAAAAGGAGCTCTACTAAAATCGTGTTTGGTAAGTTTGTCTGAACTGATTTGTAATGGTGTCCTAGAGACTTGGATTTTGGGGGTCAGTTTGTGCGTTGAGTGGTTTACAATCTGAGTAAAATAGATTGTTGCTCTAACAAAAAATCATTTTAGAAGTGAAAGAAAAAGACAAAAAAGACGACACGGTGGCATGGTGGTTAGCACTGCCACTTCACACCGAGAAGGTCCTAGGTTTGATCACCGGGTTGGCCGTAGGGCCTTTCTGTGTGGAGTTTGCATGCTCTCCCCATGTTTGTGTGGGTTTCCAGCAGGGGCTCTGGTTTCCTCCCACAGCAATATAGGTTAATTAGCGACTCCAAATTGACCCCATAAGGTGTGACTGAAAGTGTGATTGTGTGAGTGTGTGTGTCCTGTGGTGTGTTGGCACCTACCCAGGGTTGGTCCCTGCCTTGCGCCTGTAGATCCCGGGATAGGCTCTGCACCAAATTCCTAATTCCATGTATCAATTTATTATTTAATATTGTTAATGTAATTTTGAGAAGTCCTTCTATTTATAATTCTATTTACAGATTTTCATCAACATCTAGCATTTTTGGGCAGAAAGGAAATTTGACCGACTGTGTACCATGGGTGCTTCAATTTTCTCTTTTTCACTGCTTATTCACATCCTCCTTTTATATAAAACATTTGCAAAAAGAAATGGCCATTTAAATAAGAACAGATAATTATAATTTTTTGTTTCTCCATCATATGACAATTAAAGGTGTTAACAATATTCATAGAAATAAAACTTGGGCAAAAAGAGTAGGATAGTCAGCTAGTAAATTATAATGGAGGAAGGTTAGAGGGACAAAGCTCAGAAGACAGATCAGAAAACAGATACAATAGAGAACAGGGAACAATGCATCCAGCTAGAGACAGGAGCTCTTACCACTGGCCTGGCGATGGCCCAGCATGCTCCTGGAGTTCAGTGCCAGCCTGCGGGTGGCATGAGGCTCTGGAACAGCCGTAGGCACCGGCATGCTGACTTTCACACTCACACGCAGACACTTAAATCACAAGGACACCAACATTTAGTCTAATTTGTATATTAACTGCAAGTTGAATATTCATTGATGCATAATAAGAGTGCAAATTTACCAAACTTGTAACTTATCATTTGGTAGTAATTTGTCATGTACTAGAAACTAAAGCAACGGAACCGTGACATGACGTTAGCTAGCACTCAGAAATAATATAAAAGCCGAGAAAGCCACACATAACCACTAACCAAACTAAAGAGTAACCAGATGATCAGTCTGTTCTTACCTAATAACCACCACCTTTATTTGACAGCAAGCGTAAATGGCAAGTCCAGAAGCAGCAAACTGGTTATGGAAATGGATAAATTGAGAAACAGCAAATATCCACGAAGGTCTTCCCTACACAAGCCTCCAATGGTCTTGTTTCTCTGAAGCAGGTCAGCTCCCTCTCAGAGTTCTAAGCCATGCAGCAAGTATGGATAAACATGACTCAAAGCCTTTCTCATCCCCTCACTCTCTCTCTGCCAAGGGAGACAATAAGAGAGGTAGGACGGATGGCATTGTGTTAGTGAGCTGTTTGTTAATGAGGAGTCTCAGACAGACAGAAAGGGAGGGAGGGATGGCAAGAGAGAAAAAGCAACAAACAGAGAGAAAGAGAGGCCCACTCGAGGGCTGACCACAGAGCACTGTCAAGACACTGAAAGACTGCTAAATAGTTTGCCCTAAAGGAACGATGAGGTATTCTGAAAAAGTGGAACAAACACTCCTCCACAAAAAAGCAGAATCATTAAAAATGTCTGGTCCTAAAATAACCGTTCCCTTACTTATGTGTTAAAAATAGGACTGGATGATCTTGAAAATAAATCTGACGTAAAAACAAATTACCCGAACGAAAAAAGCTATTATTCCAGAATGTCAGGATGAGAGGAATGAATCTGCCTACAACATAAGAAAATACTAAAACAGTTGAAAAATAACTTTTGCTCTTGGGATTTGTAAAATGGCAAGTATCATCCACAACTTTTATCAACACAGAAAATTAATTTAATCATTTGTCACACTTGAGGATGAGGATTACTAACATTGCAAAGATGACAAACAGTCCAGATCAGCTTTAACAACGTGAAGTGAGAAGGAATTTAATTACGGTTTAAAGAAGAAAGGTGCCTTAATGTGACCTTCACGCAGTCTACAGAAATGTACGTAGATGGCATGTAAACTTATGGAACACTGTACACTGTTTGAGAGCTGCTGTTTGCTACTTAGTACATTATTTGATTCTTTACCTGTAGCTGTACTTTATCTTATACTGTATATGACATAAGATTTTTATGCTTTTATATTACATTTTAAATTAATAGTTTTATATCTGTAAAGCATACGGAGTGCACTACATAGTAAAAAAAATTGCTACATAAACAAACTTGCCAACTACTACTATCGCTATTAATATTAAATAAATACATTTATTACGATTTTGGGAAAAGGATGCATATGTGACTGATTCAAATTGAGTGAGATTTTTGTAATTACTTTCTTTGGCGCCATGTTTAAACTGTAAAAACTGTTTTAATGTTCCATTTGAAACATTCATGTCTCTAATCTACTTTTATGTATTGTTCTAAAATGTGAGCATCAATATACAGACCATTTTTAAAAATTGAATATCGTGAAAAAGTTCAATATTTTTTGTCACTCATTTCAGAAAGTGAAAGTCATATTACATAGATTCATTACACATAGAGTGAAATATTTCAAGCCTTTATTTCTTGTAATTTTGATGATTATGGCTTACAGATTATGAAAACCCAAAATTCAGTGTCTCAGAAAATTAAAATATTATAAGATCAATACAAAGAGGATATTTTAAACAGAAATGTCAGGCTGCTGAAAAATATGTTCATTTCTATGCACTCAATACTTGGTTGAGCCTCCTTTTGCATGAATTACCGCATCAATGCATGGCATGGTGTCGATCAGCCTGTGGCACTGCTGAGGTGTAATGGAAGCCCAGGTTGCTTTGATAGTGGCCTTCAGGTCATCTGCATTGTTGGGTCTGGTGTCTCTCATCTTCCTCTTGACAATACTCCATCGATTCTCTATGGGGTTCAGGTCAGGCGAGTTTGCTGGCCAAACAAGCACAGTAACACCATGGTCATTGAACCAGCTTTTGGTACTTTTGGCAGTGTGGGCAGGTGCCAAGTTCTGCTGGAAAATGAAATCAGCATCTCCATAAAGCTTGTCAGCAAAAGGAAGAATGAAGTGCTCTAAAATTTCCTGGTAGATGGCTGCGTTGACTGTGGACTTCAGAAAACACAATGGACCAACACCAGCAGATGACATGGCACCCCAAATCATCACTGACTGTGGAAACTTCACACTGGGCCTCAAGCAACGTGGATTCTGTGCCTCTCCACTCCTCCTCCAGACTCTGGGACCTTGATTTTCAAATGACATGCAAAATTTACCTCTGAAAAGAGGACTTTGGACCACTGAGCAACAGTCCAGTTCTTTTTCTCCTCAGCCCAGATAAGACGCTTCTGACGTTGTCTCTGGTTCAGGAGTGGCTTGACACGAGGAATGCGACATTTGTAGCCCATGTCTAGGATTCATTTTGATGCGCCTCAGTCCACTTCTTGTGAAGCTCCCCCAAATTCTTGAATGCTTGACAATCCTGCAGTTATCCGTGTTGCTGGTGCACCTTTGCCTACCATACTTTTTCCTTCCACTCAACTTTCTATAAATATGCTTGTATACAGCACTCTGTGAACAACCAGCTTCTTTAGCAATGACCTTTTGTGGCTTACCCTCCTTGTGGAGGGTGTGAATGAGTGTCTTCTGGACATCCGTCAAGTCAGCAGTCTTCCCCGTGATTGTGTAGGTTACTGACCCAGACCGAGAGACCAATTAAATGCTCAGGAAACCTTTGCAGGAGTTTTGAGTTAATCAGCTGATTAGGGTGTGACACCATGACTTTCCAATATTGAACTTTTTCATAATATTCTAATTTTCTGAGACACTGAATTTTGGGTTTTCATAATCTGTAAGCCATATTTATCAACATTACAAGAAATAAAGGCTTGAAATATTTCACTCTATGTGTAATGAATCTATATAATATAGGAGTTTTACTTTCTGAAATAAGTGACAAAAAATATTGAACTTTTCACGATATTCTAATTTTTTGAGATGGTCTGTGATATATTTCAATATGCTTGTTTAGATTTTAAATATGTTATTACCACATTAAGTTACACTATTAAATTTGTCATTTTTGGTGACAAATTCTGAAAAAGCTACACTAACATTTAACGTGGAACTTTCACAATAGTCAGATCAGGCCACTGAAAGGTAATTTTAAAAAATCAGCATTAAGGAATCACGTACTGTATACTTCATAAAAATCAAACTAATGAAATGAAAAGCTGCGCCTCTAGCCATCAGAAACGAATTACTTTACTCATAAATTTGAAGTCAACTCTCAGCTATTACGATGATTAAAAACCACGGTGACAGATTCTGTAAACACACCGCCCAGCCAGATTTAGCCGACACCCAAACCATGTACAAGTGAACTGATTTTGTTGTCTAGGCACATAAATAATAACCCATTCCACCTGGCCAGGTGATGATGTGGAGAAGAAGGTGGATGTTGACTTACCAGACATGATCACCTGCAGCTCTCTCAGTTCACCAGGTGCTGAGAGTCTTGAGACCCGGCTCCGGCTCCTTCTCCTGCTCCTTCAGTCCGAGCTCAGGGCGCCGGGCAGTAAGGGAGTCACCGCCGTGCGCGTCCTCTCCTTCAGCTTAGTCACAGCAGCCAAAGGCGGGGATGACATGAGGCCTATATCAATATATTGCAAAATCAGCTCCTCCGACCATACATATCACCAAATTCTCTTTAATTACGATTTGCTTTCGTTAGACCCGGCTAAATAATCCGATGTCAAATGCTGACTTGGCAGCAAATAAAAAAGACTAAAAAGCTATATTGGCTAGGAACAAGCTTGTCATGTTTAGCCAACTAGCAGTGCTATGTAAACACGTGTATAAACATTGTTAACTATTATTTATTAACTATGTATTAATCCTGTCCATTTACGATAACGCTAAATATTTTTACTTTAGCTAATCGACCACAGACTTTTATACCCTATTCTCAAAGTTAGCTCACCTAGCCACAGAGCTCGCGTTAGCATGTTTTGACCGGCAGTGGCACGTAAACAAAAGTATGATGTATTTTTGGATCAGCTAACGTTATCGGATTATCTGCATGCAAATATAGATATATACGCACACGTATCCTCACCCCACTGTCCAACAACATGATATGTAAAACATCACATTTTCTCTTTACTAGCTGTTTACTAGCCGCTGTTCGCCAGCTTTACACCGAGAGACCCTCTGTAAACGGGTTACTACAAACACACACTCACTCATACACTCCCACACACACCAGAACTGAGAACTTTATTCCCAGCTCAACCAGATATGTAATGACAAAAGATATCAATGTGGATCTTAAAATAAAAAAGACTCATAGTGTCTAAACATACATTCTTACTAGTTTTCCTCAAAGTAAGTTGTACAAAAGACTGTGAGTAATAATGCAGCATCCTGAGACTGAGCAATATTCGAATAAAGTTCTATATTTAGTTTTGTAGTTTGGAATAAACCCTACATATTAGGATTATTTCTGTATAATTTGTTAGTGTCATGATGTCACGTTGTGTCGCTGTATTGCTGTTGTACTTTTTTCTCAGCCATTTTAACCAGCTTTGTTTGTCTCTCTCTAATAATGTATGATTAGAATCTTATACAAATGTTACATATTTATAACATGTATATGCAGCTGCGTTGTATTGCTTTGTACCATATATATACATGGTACAGTTCAAAAACTGTACATTCATGTCTTAGCCAATAATACCATAATAATGCTTATCGTTCTAAATATTAATTATTGAGAGGAGCTGACATTGTCTTTCTCTCAGTCTTTTTTTAGTATTGCAACTTTCCACATGATGGCAGTATCATACGTCTGTAAACTCCAAACACATGCCACCTGTAGATCATGCTAAGCGCTGCAGAGTAACTGTTAGGCAATATTTTTCGCAGTCTTTTCAATGGAATGTAAATTTTAAAAGAAATTAAGTTTAATGTGAAAAAAAATGAGTGATTATTTGTCATTGTGAATATACAACAGGACAGCACACAGTGCACCACAGCAAAATGGGACCTCTGCATTTGACCCATCCGTGAAGGGGCAATGGGCAACTGACATGGGCAGCTCATGGGTACCTTGCTCATTAGTACCTTTACCGTTCCTGGTTTAGAACCTTCCAGTTATGGGCTGAATGCTCTACCAACTGCCTTATCGGCTAACTGTCCTCACAAATTCAGACTTCACAATTCAGAAGTGTGTAAGTTCAATTAGTGTTCTGTGCTCCACATTATTTACAAATGGAGTAATTAGAAGGACAGATTAAAAAAAAAAAAACCCCAAAAAACAGCATACGGTCATCAATTTGAATATAATTTTAACATGCTATACGATATGTTGATGTTTTTAATTTCTTATCCACTGTCAGTGTGGTGTTATTTTTCCATTACAGACGTTTTCCATTGGACTGCTTTTACAAAAGGTAGTGAGAGTATTTTCTTGTGATGTGTAGAAATGTTCAATGCCTTATTCAGTTTATTAAAAACCGATAAACAAATGCTCTACACACGATTGAGAAAAATAGGGAAGAGGATTAGGGCCACTAAAAAAAAGGGTCATAGCTTATTCTGAGAATAAAGTCAGAATTCTCTGACTTCTTTCTCACAATTCTGACTTTAATCTCACAATTCTGACTTTAATCTCACAATTAATCTCAAAAGAAAAAAGTCAGAATTGTGAGATTAAAGTCAGAATTGTGAGGAAAAAAGTCAGAATTGTGAGATTAAAGTCAGAATTGTGAGATTAAAGTCAGAATTGTGAGAAAAAAGTCAGAATTGTGAGATTAAAGTCAGAATTGTGAGATTAAAGTCAGAATTGTGAGAAAAAAGTCAGAATTCTGAGAAAAAGTCAGAATTGTGAGATTAAAGTCAGAATTGTGAGATTAAAGTCAGAATTCTGAGGAAAAAAGTCAGAATTGTGAGATTAAAGTCTGAATTCTGAGATTAAAGTCAGAATTCTGACTTTATTCTCAGAATAAGCTATGACCCTTTTTTTTAGTGGCCCTAATCCTCTTCCGTAGAAAAACATCCCCACATCTAAACAGAAATTATTAAAAGTGCCTGTGTCCAAAGGCACTAACATTGAAGGAATAAGGCACAGTTGTTAAAATTGTTCCTTTTTAATATCATGATTTTCAGCAAAGTTTATAAAATCTAAAAAATTTTATTTTTTTTTGCAAATTACAGATTCATAATAAAGTCAAGATACTATTTAACACCTCTGGGGCTTTGCCAGTGTCCGAAATAGCGATGTGTTGTAGCTTTAGCAAGGTGCCTGGCTGGGTGAGTGGGCCAGAATTAGCCTATCGTTGGACGACACTGGCTGAACTGAATCGTATTTGTAAATTAGCTAAGACCTCGGAATCCCATTAGTGACAAACTGCTGTAGCCAATATCAGATTCCTCTGCATCACGGTGTCAAAAACCTGTATTTGACAACAACAGAACGTATTGCTGCATGTTTAAAGTTTAAAACACGACAGATTGATATTCTAGAATTATTAAGTCATGAAAAACTCCTTAAGTGGGCGTTGTGCCAAGTTAGCACACTACACTTAACTATTATTTCAGGTCATGTACATGCCCGTCGCAACAGAGCAAGCAAACCAAGCAGTTGCCGAGGCCTAGAGCAACAGACCTTGGGCCCCTGACAACGACTGGTGTGTGAGCAGTGGGGGACCTCCAGATCCCTTTTGCCTGGGCCCCACAAAGGGTCTTGAAACGGTCCTGGTCATGTAAGTTAATATGTCAAATATTGCAACCTGCAATGGTGCACAGGCTATAATTCATCTTTTTTCTTGAGCAAATATGTTAGTTCTGTATTGCTTATATCTATTATTATAGTTCATATTTTTATATTACATATGTAGCCATTATAATTATTATGATTATGGTGGTTTTTCATTATCTTTATTGCTCCCTCTGGCACTTCTGGTGCCCTACGTGCAGAAACATGAAGTCCTGCATAAATCCCAGTCTTTAATAAACATGGGCAGAGTTTGAAAAATAGTGACTCTTTAGTAAAATGTGAAATTGAATTATTGTCTTGTGAATAATGTATATATTTTGCTCCCTTTACAGCCTTGATGACCACCAGTTCCCTGAAACTTATAGCATCATAGCAAATCCAGCTCAAAGCACTTTATCCTGCTGGTAGTTAATACGACTTGAGCCTGCTGACTGGCCCAGCTTAGATTTCCAAATCGGCAAATCCCTGACCACGCCCAGAAACCCAGTCTCTCTCAGAACAGAAAATCTAGTTTTTGCATTTGTTTTTGTTGTAATAGTTTATTATTCTTAAGGAATTGAGAGTGCTTTTCCATTTCTCATGTCTTTGTAAAATGCTGTAATCACATCAAGTGTTTATTATTGTATATTATTCATGTTATCCATTATT
The DNA here is from genome assembly GCA_032718565.1 of Distichodus sexfasciatus. Classification (NCBI taxonomy): domain Eukaryota; kingdom Metazoa; phylum Chordata; class Actinopteri; order Characiformes; family Distichodontidae; genus Distichodus; species Distichodus sexfasciatus. Next base: position 797,500 of record JAVGVS010000126.1, read on the forward strand.
ACAAAATAATATATTTGCTGATTTTAGCTGCTTAATAACTAGAAGATAAAACACTTTAAAAGCATAGTTCACTGTAATGTGTCCTAAGTCTGACCCTTGAACTGTGAGAGTGCTTTTCTGTATTCAGCTCTTAAAGTCATGTTTACACTGTGACGTTAGCCATGGATGCCCTGACGAGAGAAAGAGAGCATCACTGCTGAGTAAGTAATCCTATTTGCATCTGTCAACTTGGCCTCCGTCTTCTCAACTCCTCAGCAGTCTGTTTGGTGCCACTCAGGTGACCAGGTCGGGAAATAAATTGTTCCTGCTCAAAAAATATCTGTCCATTTTTCCCCCAGATGAATGGTATCTTCAGATAACTTTTTGTTTCTCTCTATGTCGAAGCAGAAGGCTGTTGTGGATTACAATACAGCAGGTGGCGGTGAAATATGAAAGACAAGACGTCTTTATGGAAACCCACAAGTGGATTTACAACAATACATACAGCAGCAAATTAGGTGCTGGTAAGATGGTGAGTAGCACAATTTAATATTTTACTTAAATTTGTTAATTTGTTTTAGATTTTAGAGTTAGAGTTATTCTTTAAAATTAACATGATAAACCTTTTTGGGTATGTGTACATATTATGTACAGCTTATTTCATTCCTTCTTTGTTTTAGGCTGCAATTAATTATAATGGATATAAAAGGGCTGGATAGCTCAGTTAGGAGTGCACTTTTAATATGAGAATCCAGGGTCAAAGTGCATGTTCAGGTGAATAAATCTTGGTTGTAGTGTACTGATTAGGGACAAACTGGAGAGTTGGACAGTTGTTAGTTCACTACTGGATAGGTGAAGGTACCACTGGTGTAGCCATGAGCAAATGTTGCCCCCCAAACACTACTGCCTGTGTGCTGCCAAACTCAGCTGTCTATTGCACTTACATAGATGAGTTAAATGCAGAGATTGCATTACACTGTGGTCTGTTCTGTGTTGTGGTGTGTGTGTGCTCACAATCACTCACTCTTACTTTCAGAATAATATTGAACATTTCTATACTGCATCATAAGCTATATAATTTGGTATATATATATATATATATATATATATATATATATATATATATATATATATATATATATATATATATATATATATATATACACAATGCAAAAGTTTTTGGCATGTGTGAAAAAAAATGCTTTAAACAAAGAATGCTTTCAAAAATGGGCGTTAATCATTTATTTTTCATCAATCAACAAAATGCAGTAGAATGAACAAAGAAATCTAAATCAAATCAATATTTGGTGTGACACCCTCTGTCTTCAAAACAGCATCAATTCTTCTAGGTACACACTTGCATAGTTTTTGAAGGAACTACCGACTCGATGGGGTTATTTAAATGTCTTGGAGAACTAACCACAGATCTCTAATCCTATAATCTTACAAATAATGTAATGACTACAAAATAATATTGACTATAATCCTACAAAATCCCTGACTTTGTGCAAGTGTACCTATAAGAATTGATGCTGGTTTGAAGGCAAAAGGTAATAACACCAAATATTGATTTGATTTAGATTTTTCTTTTGTTCGCTCACTTTGCATTTTGTAAACTGATCAAAATAAACAATCATTATTTATATTTCTGAAAGCATTCTTTGTTTACAGCATTTTTTCACACCTGCCTAAAACTTTTGCACAGTACTGTATATATTTTGTTGTCACTCAAGTCTTGTTGGATGTTAAGATGAGTCTGGGCTGCAGAGATAGTTTATGATTCTTGAGTTGGTATAAACCCTTGAAATAGGCTGTGGGACAGCAGCCCAGTGCCAGAAGTTGTTTTTAGCTCCTATCTGTGCTAATGAGCTCAGTTCTAAATCTGGTGACCTGGCGCAGAGAATCTAATGACATCACAAATGGCTTCCATGCTGTCCTCAGCGGGGTTCAGCTCCACCTCCTGAGACTGTGGTGGCTGTGTGATTAAATAATTCATATGAGAGAAAATTATGTCATGGCTTATCATAAATCATTGCAGGTGTAGCGTTGCACCATGTACAGTTTGTGTTACCGTAAACTGTAGGGCATACAAACTCTGTGACTCAGTTCGTCTCCCAATCATTATGCCACGTAATGGAATCAAATTTACGTTACATCTGAATCTTTAGGCCTGCAAGAATGTGCACCTTCATTTTTGTTATTAAGTCAATTTACATGAAATCAAACATAATACATTTTCTCCATATATACACAGATGTATCAGTCTATTCATAACTTTACATTAGTTTCTTATCTCATATTTTTCAGTAAAAAGGGTTTTTAACATAATATACATGACATTTACAATCCATATAGGTAGATTTTTTTATCCTTTGGGGTTCAATGTGTAAAACACCATTCCTCTGGTTGATGATATTTACTTCTGTATTTACTTCTGAAGTATTTCTTCATTTTCAAATGAAGCTCTATCCTTATTTTCTTACCTCTAATTATTGCTTAGATCAGTGCTCCTGGTCCCATTGCGACCCTCTACTCTGCACAGGTTTTATTGGTATCCCAAACCCTAATGAGCTAATGAGTTGAATCAGGCATGCTGTGGCTAGATGTTTTACGTTGTCCTGAGTTTGAGATCCCTGCCTTTTCAAGGCATTCTGGGAAAGGATGTTATCTCTACCACAAAGTATAGTAGTATTCTCTCAATCTAGTACTGAATGTAGAAATGAGGCTCTCTATATTATATATGTAAAGCTTAAAAAATATATAATATAGAGAGTCTATTATATGTGAGAATTGGGGTAAAGATTTGAATATTTTACTGCATTCAGTGAATGTTGTAATTTAGAAGATCCGTGTTCAATGTGGGGAAAAAGTATAGTTTTGCATCCTAATTTGCTTCTAGGATAATACTTGAGAACAGACCCACAGTTGACATTATTACAGGCAATTGCACAAACTGATGCATAAGTAGTGCAATTAACATTAATGAATAATATTATAAACAACACTACTGCATTTTCTTTACATTGTTTTAATGGACTAGACACATGTTTGTTAGATACATGTGCAAATTGATTAATGAACGAGATGCATGGTTGGATTCCATCATTACATTACATTACCTGTCACCCTTCCTCATGTTTTACAGGTTTGTCTCACTCTCATACGTGAAGAAGAAACAGATTCTTCTATTTCATTGTGATGGCAGGAGGGCATTGCCTGAGAGTTGCCACCGTTACATTTAACGAGCCACATGACTTTCAGGCAATGCAGGTTCCATCCCACCGGCCTACACCCTTGTCACCGGGTTTGAGGCGGAAGCGGCTCCTGTGGCAGAACGCCGTCAAGCACATCATCAGCCAGAGACAGCTACGAGAATGCTGCGGGGTGGAGCCAGCCCGCAAGATATACGTCACAGACGCCTACATTGAAGAAATAAACCGTCAGATTCGTAACAAGGCCTCCCGTGGCATCGCCAAACGGCGATCGTCCGTCGCCCGTGTTCACCCATCCTTTTTCGGGGAGCGCAGCAGTTCCTCCAGTACACAAGCTGGTGGGTCAGGGGGCTATGGCAGTGACGCTGACTTTTTTGTAAGCTGGGGCCGTGCCATACGTGGGGTTTACGTGCCAACCCTGAGACACACCTTTAAATCTCGTGACCTGGAGAAGCTGTATCATGGCCACTCCTCTCACACTAGGCGTACCTCATTGGTGGTCACCAACATCATAGACGTCACCGCTAAGCTGCACCTGCTTCTCCTGTACCTGGCGGTAGCTCCAGAGGGCACAGATATGCATCGTGGTTGGCTCACTGGTGTCTTTATGGCCTTTGCTGTTGTGCTTTGCATTCTTGTGCTCACTTGCAAAGGCTCACATTCGCCTGAATGGCTGCATTATGCTGGCATGGCCAGTTGGTTATCCCAGACTGCCCAGGTTCTGGGTGGGCTTGGATACGGGCTTGAGAATGACCCATCCTGGTATGTTCTGTTCACCCTGTTTGCCACGTATACTCTTCTGCCGTTACCGCTGCTGTGGGCCATAGGAGCAGGATCGCTTACCTCCACACTACACCTCATCGTTGAGACTGTGCAGCACTTCAGTGAAGTGGGGCTCTTGAGAAAGGTAATGGCTGGAGAAGGAAACAAGAATGCATGACTGAATGGAGAGATGGATGCATGAATGAAAAAATGGATATATGACTTAATGGAATTTTGTTTTGGTGGATGCAGGGATAGATTGATTAAATTAATTTAATTGTTTGATGAAAGAATGATGAATGCATCTGTGCATGAATGGGTGAATAAATAAATAAAATGATAGACAAACAAATAAATGAATAAATGCATGAACTGGTGGATAAACAGGCTTGCAAATAGATGGATGACTAGTTTCATATTTCACAGATATCATACTAAGTATTTTATTGCATTTAAACTAGAACACAGTTCCTTCTATTTGCTCTTACAGCTCTCAGCAGTCTGTTTCAAGTCCTATATATGTTTGATAAACTGCAACTTACCACAAACTCAGTAATGAAGCTTTGCTTACTGTTTCTCAACAGTAGCTTCTACAAAAGTTACCTGTAGCTTCTGCAACTCTCTCTGAAAGAGAATCAAGGATAAAATGAAAAGTAAAACTATAATATAAATCCTCTTCTGGGTAACTTACTGGAACAGTTACTCAGTTGATTTCAGCTTAAGTTTCTGTTCTTCACTCCCCAGATTCTGGCAAAGGCATTGTTGTATGTTAGCATGAACACAGCAGGACTTTTCATCCATTACCTGACTGACCGAGCACAGAGGCAGGCCTTTCTGGAGACCCGCCGCTGCATTGAGGGTCGGATGAAGCTGGAGGCAGAAAACCAAAGACAGGCAAGAAAACACACAAAGTTGAGAGCAGATACTGTATGAGGAAATCGGACACTGACCAACAAAATAGTGCGTCTTTGTGTATGTTTTATCAATGTTTATTAACTGCAACAGGAGCGCTTGGTACTGTCAATCCTGCCTCGTTTTGTTGCCTTAGAGATGATCGCCGATATGACCTCTATGGATGATGAACTACTCCCACATCAGTTTCATAAGACCTACATCCATCAGTATACGGATGTTAGGTAGCTATCACCTCTAATCTCTCTGGCTCTAAACATTAGTATGCCATCAGATGAAAATGAGACTCTATATATCATTGTATATTGTACTTATGCATGTTCTGTCCAATCTTCCTCTATTCACAGTATTCTGTTTGCTGACATCAAGGGATTCACTCTGTTGTCCATGACCATGTCCGCACAGGAACTAGTACGCACTCTCAATGAGCTCTTTTGCCGTTTTGACCGCCTGGCTGAGGTGAGAAAACATCACAACGCATCTTATTTCAGGTCATCTCACTCTCTTAGCAGTACATGCTAAGCTTGTGGGCGTGTTTTATGAGTGTGTTTGTCTGTATTTAGAGACATCACTGCATGAGAATAAAGATCCTGGGAGACTGTTACTACTGCGTGTCTGGAGTCCCAGAGCCCCAGAGGGCTCACGCTCGCTGCTGTGTGGAAATGGGTCTGGCTATGATCAGCACCATACGGTACACAGCCGGCACCAGATTGGCATCTCTCCTGTCCTTCACCACCCAGGAGAAACCGAGCATTTTATGTTTGTTCTTATGTACTCGCAAATATATTTCGAAATATACATATGTTATGTGAGTCATTATTTGTCATGGTAAACACGCCACAGCACAGCACACAGTGCACCACTGTGACCCATCCGTGAAGGAGCAGTGGGCACCTAACAAGGGCAGTGCCCGGGGAGCAGTGCTTGCTCATGAGTACCTCAGTGGTAACTTTAGCTGTCTGGGATACGAACCAGCGACCTTCTGATCATGAGGCGAATATTAATATGTAAATTGCTTTTTACATGTATATAAATCTTATTTTATTGTGAGGTTAGTGTTCATGACATGCTACTGTGTTGACCAATCCAAGAGCTAAGTCTGCAAATTCTTACTTGTGTTCACCATCTCAACCAGTTGGGAGGTGCTGTATGTGACACAGTGAGCATTCAAGCGATCAAAGTTCAGAATACCACAAGATTGTATTTCTCAAATACCAAAAAATCCATTTAAATTACTACAATTCACAGTAATATATTGCTATACAGCTTATATCACATACAATATTCACAACATCTGATTTTTTAGAAGGCTGTGCTACAACCCTCTTTTTCTAATGAATTTTTGGTTCTTATTTTTTACTAACTGGAACAGCTATGAGAACATGCAGTGCATGTGATGCTAACATGAACAAGCTTAGCTTTAACATAGCATTGTAGTTCTTTTTAGTACCAGTTTGGATTCTATTCTTATATTCAACAATAAATTAGTGTTGTATATAAGATGAGTATGTTTTTCTCATTTCACACAAAGAATCTAACTCGTCTCTGGACCAAGAAGTTGTGGGTAAGGGTTGCCACCTAAGTCTAACCAAAACCCTGGACATTACCCCAACCCGACCCATCACTTTGCCTATAATCAGAAACACATCTGACCTATAACATTCAGTGTCCTGAGAGAGTAAATCCCCCCCGGGACAGGCCATTAATAAGAAGGACAGGTCGCATTGTGGATTCAAATCCTACCTCCAGCACTACGATCATTGGGTCCCTGAGCAAGACCCCTAACCCTAAGTTGCTCTCATGGAAACTGTCATGAAATTAGGAAAATGGAAGTAACTCTGGATAAGAGTGTCTGCTAAATCATGTAGCATGCTATGTGTTGTGGTTAACCCCATTCTCACAATGGATTTGATTTTTTACTATCCTGGATTTTAGGTACGTAAGAAAACAGCTACACCATGACATGGACATGCGTATTGGGATCCACTCTGGCTCGGTTCTTTGTGGGGTTCTTGGCCTGCAGAAGTGGCAGTTTGATGTATGGTCATGGGATGTTGGCATTGCCAACATGCTAGAAGCAGGAGGCATACCTGGGTGAGTTTAAACCTGGGAAAAGCAAAAAATATATATATTTTTAAGTTTAATCTTGGATGAAACTTGTTTCCCCTTGAAATGTAATTACATGAATAACATAAAAAGTGTTAATTACACAGTTGCAGGTCTATACTCAGTGAGAGTTAGATCTTTGGTTGGACCAACAGAAGATCAGACCATAATTAGGTCAAATCCCAGCTGGTTAAAGACAGTAAGAGCCTCATCAGTACTTATCCAAGACTATAAATAGAATCTAACTCAAAATAAGGAGGTAAACTGCTTAACAAATTGTCTCAAATAGAAGAGAATTTAGCTATACTGTAAAAAGTATAAGGTTGCTAGCTAGATTCACCAGGGTTCATTCCAACGAGATGAGGTCAAATAAATAAACAGAGCATTATCTCTATTTAGTTTAATTACTAAATACAAATTTACCATGTTTTATAATGACGTTTCCTAAAAGAAAAAAATAGAATGTTTCATATGACTAAATTATTTATATGTGATTATTTTGTGGTTCTCTATTTGTCCCATCAATTTTCAGTCGTATCCATATCTCTCGGGCCACTCTGGATTGTCTGGAGGGGAGCTACCAAACTGAGGATGGGCGAGGTTATGAGCGCAATGAGTTTCTGAGGAAACACAACATTGATACTTTCCTTGTCTGCCACAATGAGAGGGAGCAAGACATAGTGGAGGTGGAGCCTCCTAAAATCCGCACAACTAGATGTGCATGGAGCAACAACATTCCATTTGGCAACATCATTGATATGAATAGCGTAAGAATTGTTCTTACTTGTTGTACTGTAAAGAAAATCAATAACTAGGTTATAGGTGTACAGTACTTTTTCATTTTCTTTAAAACAAGTTACTGATTTTACATTTTTATTATTCACAGAGATTTTTCTTGAAACAAAGAGTAAGTAGCATAGTTAAGAACTTATAGCACTTCTACAAATTTTTCATCATTTGTTAAATGATGGAATGAGTAGCATCTACAATGGATAGGATCTGAAAAGTGCACTGTAATCATTTCAGAAAAGTAACTATTCACGTTTAAACCCTAACCCTAACCCTATGTTTTATTTAATGAAATGCTGGAGAGTAGTAGAATCATAGTAGTAATGTGAGGTTAGATCTGGCAAATTGAATATACATATTTGCTCGCAAAACCTTTGTCAATTTCTGAACTTGGAAAAACAATGAACTTACAATTTAATCCTAACAGATCTTGGCCTCATTCACTAATGGCTCTGCAGCACGGATGCCCAGTGCAAGACACCAGCGCTCCAGCTCTAAGGAGGTTAACAAACGTATAGAGCATGCCATTGACCTCCGGAGCAGTGAGCGCATGCGACAGGAGCACATAACACCAGCCACACTCGTGTTCAAAGATGCACACATTGAGGAGAAGGTAAGGTGGTGTCACCTTGACATACAGCACATATAAATTCATCAAGGTTCTGGTCTTAAATTGTTAATGCAAACACTGTCTATTTTCTTCTACCGTTTTCCAGTTTTCACAGATGAGAGATGAAACATTCAAGACCAATCTGGTGTGTTCTTTCATCATGCTTCTTTTCCTTATGGCAGCTCAGGCCCTCATACCTGTATCCAGGTAACCAAAACATTATAGGGACTTCACTTACTGAACTCTTTCTCTTTATTAAATAAAAGCTAGCTATCATAGGTACCTCATTTTCTGGCAACTTCTTTTAGAAAACATACTTAATTTGTATGCTCTTTTTAGATGCAGGTTATGACTTTCATTTTCACCATTTGTCAGTTTCTGTCAACAGAATTCCTGATTGTATTGTCCTTATATGGTAATGGCACATTAGGGAGTATTTTGCTGATTCAAATGTATCATGCACCAAAACAATGCTAGGGTTTTCATACACCTTACTTTCACTACTAAACTGTGAGGCATCAACAACTCCATAAATATCCAGATCCAGCCATAATTATTTGCCTTCCTGCTATCCCATTCTGTGTGGATGCCAGTGCCTGAGATTCTATGTTGAAAGAATAGCAACGCCTTTCAGACGAAACCGAGGTCATTAAGTCCTTTGACATCTCTCAGAAAAGTGGAGCTAAAACTGCCCACCTTGGTCCTGTCTAATCTGGCCCCCTATTTATTCCCTGTAACCAGCTGGTTTACAGCATATATAGCATTGGTTAGTCTTGCCCCTTCTCAACCCTTGCTAATGTGTGATGAGTGTACTGCTGCGCAATGGCTGCTGTTACATCATTTAGTTTCACTTTGGTACTGGTTGAAGTGGCTCCCTATTGTCTTTGTAAAGCACTTTGTGGGTCCAGAAAGGTACTGAATAAATGTAAGACTCAATCATCCTTTCTTGCTCTTGGTGTTTCTGCAGATTATATCCCATCATGGCTCAGTATGGACTGGTGCTGCTGGGTTACCTGCTGTTGTTGGTGATGACCCTTGCTGAGGAGTTCAAACGTTGCCCAGCCACACTGCAGCAAATCTGCTGTTGGATTCATGAGAATGACAACATGCGCAGTCTGTTCACTGTCACTGCTATAGCCCTCAACTTCAGCATGGCTTCAGCTGACATGGTGAGGTCCTATACCACTAACCAGATCTAAATATCTGAGAAACATTTGTGCCTTGTTTGGTTATTAGCTTTGTGCAATATTTTTTCTCTAGTCTCACACCATACACAGTATGGTGATGCTTTTGAGACACTTGAAGACATAGGTGAAGCTAAAGATGATACAAGCTCACAGTAATGAATAATCTCATTGTTTTACCTTTGAGTGCGTGTGTTTGCGCCTGCCCAGGGTTGTTCCCCGCCTTGTGCCCATAAGTTCCCGGGATAGGCTCCGGTCCCCCCTGCGATCCCAGTTGGGATTCTGCAGTTCAGATAATGAATGAATGAATGTTTGATATGTTGAGGGGCAGTTGATCCAGCATTTCTGGGGGTGCTTTAATAAATGAAGTTTGGAAAAACCCTGCCTTAAATCATTGTTCTTCTGTTCATAGTTCTTCTGTTGTCAAAGCAATTCTGTAATCTAGTTGTTTATAACATTTATTTTTCCCAAGGTATGGTGCCACTTTACCGATGTGGAGGAGGACAGTAGTAATAAAAGCAGCACATATCAACAAAGCCAGAGCCTATTAACTGTCTGCAGCCATCCTGAGGTAAAGATTAACCCTTAATATTAACATTATGAAGACAAAATGGCACTGTGAATGCTTGCCAACACATCTCTCTCTCTTTCTCTCTTGCATGTCATAGTTTTTCATATTGACAGGAGTTGTGTCTATGGTCACCTGTGCGGTATTTCTGAGACTGAGCTCCCTCTTGAAGTTGACTGTTCTCTTACTGGTGGTTACTGTTTATACTTACTTCATTGAAGTTGCCTTCCACATGCTTTATGTCAATCAACAAGAACAGGGACAAATGCTCAGGTTGGATTTCTAGTGGGAAATAAATGGCAAACACACATGAAATGTCATATATTAATGTTGTTATGTAACTCATGCTTATTTGTGTCTCCAGGTCTCACTACTTAAGAAGAAAAGGAGTTTCAATTCTACTAATGGCTATGTTTGTAATTGCTGTGTTCTACAATGGCCGCCAGGTAATGTTCTGTGTACTAAACTATTTAAGTATGGCAGGAATATACGCTACCAGTCAATAAGTGCGTACTCAGAAAATTGTAACTCCTTTCATTAATGAATTTTGGATAGTTGTCACTCCTTATTTATTTCAAGAATAAATTTGTTTTCAAAATCACATTCATACCTTGACATTAATTCAGGATGTGCAGGATATGTAAGCAAAACATTATTTTATGGAGAAATATATTCAGTCAGGCATGTCCAGATGCCTACTTGGTCCTGTACATTCAAAACTCTCTAATCCCTTTTTCCTCATAATCATGAGGAAATATATGAGGAAATAATATGTAACTAATATATTACCCCTCTCATTTCTCTGTTCTGCCCTTGTCAGTGGGAGACCACGGCCAGACTGGACTTCCTGTGGCGTCTGCAGGCCCAGCAAGAAGTGGAGGACATGCGAGAGCTGAGAGAACACAATGAAAGTCTTCTGCACAACATCCTGCCTGCACATGTTGCTCGCCATTTTCTAGACAGAAACAAGAATGATGATGTAGGTGCCACCACAGACACATCAATGCAAAAGTTAATAAAAGACCACGTGTAGTGATTTTAAAAATGTAAGGAAGTAGAACCTAAAGTATGGTATAGTTGGTATGCCAACGCTATAGAATCAATTGCATGATGGTATTTCAATTGTAAAATGTTTCTAATATTTTTAAACGCTTCTTCCTTCATTCAGGAGTTGTATGCCCAGTCATATGATGAAGTGGGTGTGATGTTTGCTACCATCGCTGGCTTCAATGAATACTATGAGCAGAAAGAGATTACTCATGAAGGGGTGGAATGTCTTAGGCTTCTCAATGAGATAATTGCAGACTTCGACGAGGTGAATTCAGCGTATTTTTATGTTTTTATGTCATGTAATATCACTTTCTGCTGGACTGTCTCTTGGTTTTTCATATTATCTCTCTTTTTAATTTAGTTTGTGTTTCTCTCTCTCTCTTTTTTCAAAAAGCTTTTAGAAGAGACATACTTTTTGGACATTGAGAAGATCAAAACCATTGGCAGCTGCTACATGGCAGCATCCGGGTTATCACCAGACAAACAGGTTGGTCATGCTAAAACATTTTTACTTTTGCACAATTTGGAAGAATGTGAAAGACAATTGTCATCTTAGTAATAACACTTGAATTGAATTGATGTTCACTTAACCAGATAATTTGAATGTTTAAAACACATGAACATGCCCTTTCCCTGGACACTAGTATTTGTAAGAGGGAAAATCACTATGCATATATTTTATGAAGAAAATTTTATGTGATATCATCAGGCCTGAGTGAAAGCCCTGACCTTCTGTTTGTCAACAAAAGTTGTTAGATACAAATTTCTATAAAATAGTAAGTTGAAAAGTGATAAAAAAAAAAGTGATGAAAACCATTAAATAAAAAATACCATTGAATAGACCATTTAAAACTCAATGGCCCTTTCAGACTCGAGGTGGGAGCGAATGGCATCACCTTTGTGAGCTGGTACTATTTGCACTGGCGATGCAGGAGACTCTGAGACGAATCAACAAACACTCATCCAACAACTTTCAGCTCAGAGTCGGTGAGGTGTCCTACCATAGATTGTGTTTTCACACCACTGGTATTGGAATTATGTAGATTCTACACTGCCAATTCATCAGGTCTCACCTATTGAAAATATCTTGAATGTAGAGATATTTGCTTTAAACATAATACTTAAAAATTCAATTTAAAGTAAGACTTCCAGGACTGGAATTTTATTTGAGTACCAGATTGAAAAACCTGCAAAACTGATTGTCTCCTCCATAATTGAGACACCTGAAACTAAATCTTTTTAATTTTACTGTCATCTGTCAGGAATTGCCCATGGTCCTGTTGTCGCTGGAGTCATTGGCGCTGCAAAGCCTCAGTACGACATCTGGGGGATGACTGTGAATCTGGCGAGCCGTATGGACAGCACTGGCGTCAGTGGAAGGATCCAGGTGCCGGAGCCCACCCAGAGAATCCTTACCGACTGGGGATTTGTTTTGGAACTGCGTGGGGAGATCTTCATTAAGGGTGTGAGCGAGCGTCAGGGGTGCCTGCGGACCTACTTCATCAGTAACAACCGGGGACACCGAACCAGCAATGGCCCCAGGGGAGGGGAAAGGACATCTGGTCGAAGTAGGAACACACTGGCGTCAGTGGTGTTCAGTCTCCTCCGGGCCATACAAAAGGAAAAGCAGAGAGGGGCGACAGGAAGATTTACCCTGCCATTGCAGAGTGTGCAATGTTAATTTTAAACCTCAAGCCTTGGCATACAGTATATTACCTCTGAAATGAACTGCTGTGTTCATGTTGCCTTCACTTTGTTCTCACAAAGGAAAAATTTGCCACAACACTGTTTTGGAACAAATTCACTATAGACATTATGTTATTATATATTATGTTATGTCATGTATCATATTTTTCAGTACATACTGTTTTAAGCATTTATATAAAAAGGAACTTACCTGACAATAACAAACAATGCAACTTATAGTACATTCTATTCATTTTTGAATTAGATATGATGTCAGTATTTTAAGCATTTTGCTAAGAAATGTGTGAACAGGAGCTTGAGTTCATGCAGAAGATTTTAAATACTGAATGTTTTTGTATCAGTCCTTTAATTTGGAACATTTGCAGTCTTCAAATGTATTTTTAAAAATCATGAACCCTGACTGATGTGAACACTTTTTGTGTACAGAAAAAATTGTACTGTGATTGTTTTCTGGCATCAAATTGTAATGTCTCAAAAGGATAAAAGGATAGTTCTGGCTTGCTTTCTTTTTGTAAATATAAAGCAGTCTGTAATCAACCTCTACAATTTCGATAAAGGAAATGTAAAGAAAAAAGGAAAAGACTTTGATATTATTATTTGATTTATGAATCAGTTCATTTGATTCAGGAGTCATGAACTGGTTAATTTGATTCATGATTCACTTGTCTTGGCTTTGCTTGGGTTCCGCAACATTTGGGGATATACACTGACACTAGAGCTAGGTAAGGTAACATTAATATACAGAAACTGTACCATTACCGTGGCCCAAACCAAAATATACAACCCCAACCAAATATTCATTTACTATATTGCTTTTATATTTGTAAAATGTCCTTTGGAGGACCCAGTATATAGCCCAGTTGCCCCATGTTTAGCCTGTTAAAACCCCATCATTTACCCAAAATGTGCATACAATAGTGGGGCCATACATGGTCCCAGTGAGGTTGCCTAAGCGGGCCCTGAGTTTAGTCCATATTAGCCCCATTAGGGATCCAGGTGGGCTGCCACATGTGGGGCCACCATAGAACCTGAGGACAAAACCATGTGGGACCGAGTGGGGCTGTGTAAATGGGGCCCTTGGTTCAGCCCTTCAAAAACCCACATGGACATGTTATCTGGGAAGTTTAGAATCTAAAATTCCAAGATCAGGATGTAAGGTTCCAAGACTAAGATGTAAAGTTCCAAGTATAAAGTCTAATGTTCCTCATTTAGAATCTAAGATTCCAAAATTAGGATCTAAGGTTCCAAGTTTAGAATCTAAGAATCCAAGTTTAGCATCTAAGGTTCCTAGTTTAAAATCTAGTGTTCTGACTTTAAAATCTAATTGACCAATATTAGGATCGAATGTTCACATTTTAGGGTCTTGTGTTCCAAGTTTAAAATCAATTCTTCTCAAGTTTAGGATCTAAATTTTAAGAGGATTAAGCCCAGAGTTTCCAAGTTTGAAATCTAGTGTTCCAAATTTGGAGCCGATGATTCCAAGATAAGGACCTAAGGTTCCAAGTTTAGAATCTGTGGTTCTAAGTTTAAGATCTTATGTTCCATGTTTTTAAATATAGTATTCCAATTTTAGAAACTAAGATTCCAAGATTAGGATCTAAGGTTCCAAGTTTAATTATCTAGTTTTGAACCTTAAAAGATTCTATTCCTAAAACCGTATTGTAAACTTTTACACTTAATCTTGGAACTTTAGATCCTAAACTTGGAACCTTCTATTCAAATTTTGGAATCTTAGATTATAAACTTAGAACACTAGATTTTAAACATGGAACCTCAGATTCAAAATTTAAAACACCTTAGACTTGAAATCTTAGACCGCTTGATCCCAGTCTTTCCAGAAATTTAGAGTCTAAACTTGGGACACTAGACTTTAAACTTGAAAACTTATTTCCTAAATTGGGCTACTAGGTTTTAAACTTGGAACATTATATCCTTATCTGAAAATCATAAATTTGAAACTTGAACCACTAGATTGTAAAATTGGAATGTTAGATTTTAAACGTGGAGGAAATGAGTACAGAGAAAATGCAACATACACCATTGAAACATTACAGAAAAATCAAAACATGCTGCTACGTAACTATAGCACATGTGTACACAGGCTATGACGAGGCAGAAATAATATTTTGTGCTTTCCTAATTTCAACCGCTTGTGAATGTATTTTTGAAAACTCGGGGCTCGATTAGTTTCCGTTCGCGACAACTCGATCGATTAGTTGCGTCTGTTATTCTGCGCGCGCTACACTGCCGCTCAGTGCACGCGTGCTGTGGCTACATTGTTCGTCCTACAGTTTCGCTCACAGTCTGCAAACTTCTTCACCTCATTTGCAAGTCCAGTTACAAAATGGCAGATTCGCACGACGACAAGCTTTACAAAGCCGAATATGCCAAAAGCGGACGCGCATCTTGCAAGAAATGCAAAGAAAACATTGCAAAGGACTCTCTGAGGATGGCGATTATGGTGCAGGTAAAGTGTGCCTCTTTAGCTAACAATGCAACTTGGGCACGGCAGTGAGAAAGAGGAGGAGGCCGTTCTTTCTGCGATCAACAACACTTAAACGTGTAAAAGTCTGTTTAGGATGTTTGGGGACGGCATGTGGGGTTGCTCTCGCTTTCGCTCTTGCTCTCCCTCTCGCCCTCTCTCAAAGGCCTGACTTTTCTTGAGGCGTTTAAATGGCTGCTGGATGAATAGCGTATGGCTAATGTTCTAGCCTGGCAGCTCGAATGCCTTTTATGTTTTATAAATCAACCGTGCATGTTAAACAAGACTAAAATGAATCTGTTCTCTTGTCTCCTGAATGAAAAGAGCGAAACAGACCCACGCTGCCAGCCCAGAAAGCCAGTTTTGCCCCCTAAAAAGTGCAGGCAGATTACCTTGGTTTACGTGAGCAGTGGATTAATTGGGATTAAATCAGGACTGATTTTAGTACGTACATGGGCTGGTTAATGCAGAACCATGTCAAATCAGATCACTGGAACTAGTACTTTATCAAAGTTACAAGTTATGTTAAATGAGAGAAGGCTCAGATGCCCTGTTGTCAGTTTTTAAAAAAGGAAATCCTATGATCTAGAATTGTTGTTTTGTCAGCCAGATCCCCACATGGCCTCGATTGCACGAGGTTTCAAGAACAATTTCACTTTCAGTTGTGCAAGTTGTGGGTAGCCTTTCTGGTTGATTTCACTTTCCTGGCAAGGTAAACATTAATTAACTGTGCACTTCCTTTCAGTCACCCATGTATGATGGGAAAATGCCGCACTGGCATCATTTCTCCTGCTTCTGGCTGCGGGCAGGAGTCCAGTCCACCTCAGACATATCGGGTTTCTCTGATCTCCGCTGGGAGGACCAGGAGAAAGTGAAGAAAGCCATTGAAAGTGGTGGTGCTGCTGGAGGTAAGCATTTTGTTTTTGTGTGTTAATTTGACAGAGGGAGATGGATGGATGGATGGATTGATGGAAAGGTGTTAGGAAGGTAGTGTATTGTGTAAACACATTTCTTTCTTCTAGATAATTAGTAGCCAAAAGTATTTTTGTTTGCCAATGATACAACTAATTTGTAGAGTAAGGACTGACAATCACAATGATGAACTCTGAGTACACTGCTGCTGAGGGTATAAGAATAGGGACGTCAGCGGTAAAGCAAAAATGCTTAAGATGTTTACAGCAGTCTAGTAATTAAGATAATGGTTAGCTGCATTACCCACTTTGCCATACATCTTAGCATTTTAAATGAACCCTTTTCACTGGCACCTTAACAGTGTGAGTTTGCTTTTAGTACATTCCACAGTGCTAACAGTGCAATAGTATGTAATATGTCTTAGTTCTCGCCAATGGATAATAAAGCTAGATATTTAAAGCCATGAATCTACATTCTCCTTAGAACTATTACTGAGGTCTTCCATATTGGTCCCTTATAATTAATTATTGATTTGAGGAGGTTAAGAGCATTGTGTTAATAGTAGGGGTGCAACGATTATTCGACGTTGTCGACAATAAAAATAGTCGCCGACGAATTTGATTGTCGATAATTGTCGCCAGACGTATTTTTAAACTGAGTGAAACGTTTTCCTTCCTTTCTGCCTGCGCAATACTACCGCTTTCCAATAGAGTGCACCAATAGACCACACTCTGGTGAGATTCGCTCTTGCGCAATAGCATTCAGTGACAGCTAGAAGAATGGCCCTATGGCGTCACATCAACGCCAAAACTAGAGCGCGCAAAATGGCTTGCCGCAAAAATTTTGCGGGCGTAAATTTCAAAGTCGCGAGCGCAAATGTGAAACTCGAGAGCACAAAATTAAGAATCGAGTGCGCGGTTGTGATATTGCGTCGCAAACTGTATTTTTCCTCTCTCGAATGTCTTTTTTCCTCTCAATGTGTTAAATGTCCTCGCGCACAAAGTAGATTACCCGACGAGCGGCTTTTTTGCTCGAGTGAGATTTCCACGCGCGTGGTTTGAAAGGGGCGGGGTTTGGACAGTTTGGGGGCGGGGTTTTGGCGGTTTCTGCCTGGAATCCTATTGGCCGATGGCTCCTGGTTTTGTGATTGGCTTAAGAAAGTTCTTACAGGAAAAACCGAAGATGTCGGAGGAAGAGGAACGGCGACGGGTCGGTTAAACGAAGGTTATAGTTTATCGACCTTATAATTATAATTTAATAGTTAGGTCTTATACGTTTAATAAGCACGCAAAACGGTAAAGTAACCAACGCCTTTGTCACTGTTATAATGTTATAATGGTATGTTACCATTTTCTCAGTACCATCAGAAAACCAGGAGCCACCGTAAGGCTAGATAAGGCAAAGAAGAAACTTATTTATTAAAATATGCTTTTGAGTGAACTATCTTTCTTGTCTTTATTATTTACCACAAAATTTACATAACCTCATACTAAATGTAAAAGCTGGTAGCTAAATCGGAGCCATTTTATAATTATGCAATTTATAATCCGATTAGTCGACTAATCGTTTTAATAGTCGATGAATAGTCGACTATCAAAATAGTCGTTAGTTGCAACCCTAGTTAATAGTTCACCCTAGTTAACCCTTCCGTTTTGTCAGGAAAAGGTGACCAGAAAGGATCAGCCAAAGGAGAGAAGACATTAAATGACTTTGCAGTGGAGTATGCAAAGTCCAACAGAAGCACCTGCAAGGGCTGTGATCAGAAAATTGAAAAGGTACATCAATTATTCCTTGTTTGACAAAGTCGGGCTTTGTCAAGATATGCCTATGTTCTTACTGTAGCTTGGTTCCCCCTTTCCCTCAGGACCAGATCCGTGTCTCAAAGAAGACAGTGGACCCAGAGAAGCCTCAGCTGGGTCTAATCGACCGCTGGTACCACACAGCCTGCTTTGTGGGGCGACGTGAGGAATTGGCGTTCAAACCAGAGTATAGTGCTGCTCAGCTCAAAGGCTTTGCTGCCCTGCGTGCCGAAGACAAGGAGGAGCTGAAGAAGAGACTCCCAGCTGTCAAGACAGAGGGGTAAGTGATATACTGTGGAGCAGATATGCATTGCTTTAAACAATGTGCTGGGTGATAAGATGATCTAAATTTTTTATTTTTTTTTCCTCTGATTGAGACAAATGTGATGACAATGATGACGATGTTTGCTCACTATGCAACAACGCGTTGAGATAGACAATGTCTTTGGCCTATCACGTAGTGAGTGGGCATGGTATAACGCCAGCACAACAGCCAATCACGGCCAATGATGCAAATTTTCCCATTGCACACAAAAAAAGCCACATGGTAAACATAAGCAAAGTGGTTACACGTGTAAGAGTAGATGTCAGGCAACCCAGATGTCGCAGCGAGCGAAGGAAGGGATATAAATGCAGGGTTTTGCAGGGCCACATTTTATTTAAGGCGGCCGCTTTGACAACAAATGCCTTCCGCCTTGACTATGTCCCCTAGAGAAAAAAATAAATCCTTCCACATCCACGATGATGCTTTTTGTAACTTGGCAACTTGAGAATGCACTCTGGAAGTGAGATTTTGACTGGACAAACACGTTGTTTGTGCGGACAGCGCCTATTTTTAATACAAAGCAGTCAAGTGCGGTCACACCAACGTTCAGAGTGCTAAACGCCTTCAGCGGAAAAACACGGTGGAGCCGTTTTTTTTGCTGCAGCGCTCAGAGAGCTTCAAGTTGAAATCCGTTCAACTATTAGAAGAGTGCTGGGCTTGTCAATGTCACTTGTCTCTTGTGGAATGGCACCGCCTTGATTAACCATTTTTATGTGGGGAAACACTGATTTGTACTTAAAGACTTAAAATGTAGTACTACAGACTTGTTTTGTATTGTTTTATGTTTGCACTTTAACTGTTTTTCACACAGTTTTCAATAATTGTTATATTGTCTTGTTAATTTCAGCTACTATATGTGCAAATATTTTGAATACTTGAGAATCATTAACTTCATAATTTAGGGGAAGTTTGTGTGTATATTTGTTTAATATTGTTTGATTATTTTAATTTGTTCATTCAGTTTGTATAAGAATACAAAAAACAAACATAATATGACAGTATATATGATAATTATCAAAATCGATCACTATGATCAAAAGTATTGTGATATTTTTGTTCATATCGCCCAGCTGTAGCTAGACATTTTTTACACCTCCCAATATTTTTTTATATGCTTCTCCTACCCTGCATCATCTTTCCTTTCTCCTCCCACACATCAGTCACTCAAGTCTGCTTAGTAATGTTGAGACGAGCGCGTGCAACCACGTCTATAACACAAAACTAGGCAAACACAGTAAAAAGAATTTTCTCTGTAATAAAGTAGGCATTAGTCAGATAAAGATCTGCATTGAAGGCAACGAAGCAATGCTCCCTGGGCACTGCCCATCAACTGACCACTGCTCCTTCACAGATGGGTCAAATGCAGAGGTCACATTTCGTTGTCGTGTTCTATGTGCAGTGCTGTGGTGTGTTCACTATGACAAATAATCACTCACTTTTGTTATTAGCATCATAATAGCTTATTTCAAACATACAAGCGGGATCTAGAAAGTTAAGGATTTATTAAAGCTTTTATGTGTGATTGTCAACAGAAAAGTAATAAGGATTGATTTATTGTCTATGGGATTTATTCTCACGCAAGCAATTAATGAATCATGCAGGTAATAGATTACTGGGTGGGATTATTATTTTGTTACTTATCTGCTCAGGAAAAAATCTACAAAATAAGTCTTTGCTCAGGGTCGTTGCGTGGATGCACCCCCTCCGTCGTTGTGCTGATCATCTCTGTCGGGCGTATCTCTGCAGCACAGGAAAATGCCTTTAAAAGCTTCTCTGAAGGACCGCATTTTGTAGGCGTAGAGGAAAGGGTTCACTGCCGAGTTAGCATGGGAGAGGATGATGGCAGTGAGCAGCAGGGGAAGGGGCACTACGCACGACGGACACAGAAGCAGGAAGCAGTTGATGATGTGCAGTGGAATCCAGCACACCGTGAAAAGGAAGAGGACGAGGAAGAGCGAGGTGGCCGTCTTCATCTCCCTCTTTATCTTGGCCGTTCCCTCGCCGCTGTTTCCTGCCGCCCCACCCCGGTCGGCCGCAATCCTGCGCATCTGCCGTTTGACCGTGGCGAAGATCTGGGCATAAATCATGAACATGACCACCAGGGGCGTCAGGACGCAGGCGAAGAAGTTGAAGTACACCATGTAGGTCATGTCCACCACTAGCACAAAGAAGCAATGGCCGGACGCGGGCGGTGTCTTGTGCCAGCCCATCAGCGGCACCAGGCCAATGAGGAAAGCCAGCACCCAGGTGACCAGAATAACTAGCAGTGCGTTACGAGGCGTCATGGTGCTGTGGTAGCGGAATGGCATGAAGATGGCCACGTAGCGTTCGACCGCCACGGCCAATAGGCTGAAGATGGAGCTCTGGGTCAACATGATGAGCACAGACAGCATGAGAAGGCACAGGTACAAGTTGTTCTGCGGAATGCCCAAATCGGTCATGATGGCACAGGGGATGGCCAGTGCACCCACGCACACATCTGCCACCGCCAGCGACACCAGGAAGTAGTTGGTAACCGTGTGGAGTTTTCTGTTGAGGCCAACAGCCACACACACCAACAGGTTACCCACCGTGGACAAGAAGGCAATAACCAGCTCGGCCGCCATGTAGGGCACGTTCACAGATGCCACCGCGTTTGCGTCGGGCGTAGCCGTGGTGGCGAGGGTTGCATTGACTCGGCCAAGTGGCTGGACGACAGTCGTCACGATAGATGCTAGGACGCTGACGTTTTGATAAGAGGTCGTGTTTGGAACAGTGGTATTTACATAGATCAGAACTGGAAACGAAGGGAAACTGGTAGGCGCCTCGTTCATTGTGTGCTGTAAAAATAGAGATAAGATAAATGTAAATAATATTGTAGAGTCCAGAGCGTGCGGCGAACAACAAAATCTGTATAGTGCTATTTTGAAGGGAAGAAAGTTTATAACATGCACAAAATAAAATGTTATGTTTATGGCATCTGCTTTCTTCCCCTCTCTTGTCGTTTAATGAATGTAAATTGAAAAAATACATAGTTTTAATGCTACTTACCCAGTTGTTGTCACACAGTCACTGAATGCGTTTTTTGGGAAGCATCATTTGAGACGGTCTTGTTAGTTGTCAGTGTGTGATTTCTGTGATCCGTCTAGAAAACCCTGTCCATATTACGGCAACTTGCTGTACACTAAATATCTGCTCATCTCTGGCTGAACGCTAAGTCTGCTTCCCACTACTTCTGCTTTGCCACTGCCCTGCCTATGTAAATGAAAACATATACTTATGATTATGGTATGTCTGACTGTTGTTAGGAAATGGCCTTATATTAGACTTTGGAGTCATATGTAATCTGGGAGTGTCCTTTACTTTATTTGGGTATCTTTCCATCATGGCATAGTATGTTGTCTGCTGCCCGCCTGTTTACCCATGCCATAATTAGTTACCCGTGTGAGAGGCATTAAGGGGCAGAATAGTAGTTCTCTTAGGAATCCTGTCTGTAGACTGGTGATTAAATTCATGAGCCCATCATGAGGCTCATGGGACGGGAGGACATGTGCCAACATGACCGCGCCTCAGGTGACCAGAAGCCTACTAATGAGTTCCGCTGATAACTGCCCACTGTGTTTATTTACATTAAAACTTGAAGGTTATTGATCTGAATAAAAAAAACTGTCCACAACTGTGTGTTGTGATGCAGGTTTAAAAAGTTTGATCTACGTATTCTTTTTATTTACTTTGGGGCAGTTGGTAGCGTAATGGTTAAGGAGTTTGCCTCATGATCTGAAGGTCGCTGGTTGGAATCCAGGACCAGTGAAGGTACTCATGAACAAGGTACTGTTCCCAAGCACTGCTCCCCGTGTGCTGCCCATGTCAGCTACCCACTGCTTCTTCAAAGATGGGTCAAATGCAGAGGTCACATTTCATTGTGGTGTAGAGAGTGTTGTGCATCGCATTTGCTAGATTGTAAGCTGAAGTAATTGTGAACATTGTTTTTAGATATTTATTGACGTGCCCAAATACACTCATATTTCCATACATGTAAATATAAACTTAAATCACCTGTGTTCTTGATACACAACATTGCCAAACATTGCAGCTCTGTTGTTAAATGGCTAATGAGCGTTTGTTTAATCTCTGTTGGTTAATTGAGTCTTGTTGCTGTATACACAAATCAATGTTTCTCTTTCCAGGAAAAGGAAGGGAGACAGTGTTGATGGTGAAGGATCATCCAAGAAGCAGAAGAAAGACGAGGAGGAGAATAAACAGCGGGAGATAAAGTTGAAGGTGAGAACTGTATGAACATCTGAAATTTTTGTTAGCAAACCTCAAGTCATTCATCGGCTGTCAGAGAAAGTTGGGCAGAATGTTATTCATTTGTAAACATCCTTATTTCCAACCTCATTATTTACTATCATTGTGTACTGGATTCAACCCTTAAGTTGGTCAAGGGAGACATGCAGTTTGCTGTGCATATGTAACTGTAAAAGTAAATGTAATGTAAATAGGGGGAAACACTGTCAAGTATTGGTGGAGAAATGAGTCAAAAGTGAAGGAGATAGAGGCCTTATTATGCACAGCAACAAGTAGGTTATAATGACTTACAAATGTACTGTATTTATTCAGTTCATAGCGTGTTATTTTACTAGAACCAGAATGTTCTATCTGTCAGTATGGATTTATTCATTTTCCATTGCTAACCTGATGTACTTTGTCTCAAATCTGTACAATCTGTATTGTCCACCTATTTATTTTACCTTCAAGAGAGATTGAGGCATGTTTGAGAGTATATATGCATTAAGGTTTTATTGAGTGCACAATGAAATACATTTTTCCTTTTTTACTGATTATAGGAACAAAGCCAGATGATTTGGGGAATCAAAGACAAGTTGAAGAAATACTGTTCCACAAATGACATGAAGGAACTTCTGATCGCTAACAGCCAGGATGTTCCTTCAGGAGAATCTAATGTAAGACTGCAACGAGACCAAAAGTGTTTTTAAAAGCTTCTGCTCAGAAAGTGAGCTGAATATTTCAGATACTTGCTTCTGCTACTTAGTTGTTCTAGAACTTGCGAACTCAATTTAAGGCTAAATATTTTCATATGTTGCTATGACAAAGATGTGAATCATAAAAATATGTAAATTGTTTGAAAGGTTTTATGCATAAATACTTTCCTTATTCAGAGTAACTGCTATTTTGTTATTTTCTTCTTAGTAAGTTATTATGTAGATAATTACTTTGTTAGATTTAGAGCATAATATTCCCTGTTTCACTGACGTCTGTGTGATTGACAGATTCTGGACCGTCTTGCAGACTGCATGGCTTTTGGACCATTAAAGCCTTGTGAGACTTGCTCTGGCCAGCTTGTCTTTAAGAGCAATGCCTATTACTGCACAGGAGACCTCTCAGCTTGGACCAAGTGTGTGGCCAAGACCCAAACACCCAAACGCGAAGACTGGGTCACCCCTAAGGTGGGCCATCAGCTTATATAAATATCAATATTTTATATTAATATAATAGCTATATTCTGTCTAATAGATGTATATAAATATATTAATATATTCTGATAAAATATTATTTAGTTAAGATATTATTTTGCTGAATCCATGTCCCCTTTTATACTTTTGTTTATTAATTAGTTGTTTGATCTTTATTACAGGATTATTTTTTTGTTCCTTAAAATGTTATACACACATACACGGTCGAGGCACGCTTTTATTAAAATCTAAGCTTTGTTTAATTTTTTCACCGCTTAGAGCATGGGCCGCTTGTGTTTCACATGGACACTTATTAGTGACGCAGAACGTTTTCAGTTCCGCATTCAGAGTGTAGTCATACTGTCTCTTAATTTGGTTCTTTAACCTCGAAGATTCTTTGTGTATTAATGATCCAGAGTCTCTTGAGTTGTCAGCAGGATACAAACTAAAATTCAGAAAAGTGGAACTATCCAACAGATATTTTTAATAGTCAGTCAGCTGACAATGAAATAATTATATTGCTATTTGTCTTTATATTTAATACACAGCATGTGAGTGCAGCTCGTGCAGTCTCACTTGCCTAGAACTCGGAAGATTCTTTGTATGCGACACGTATCCAAAAAAGAGTCTTGAGTCCAGTCTTGTCTTTCGTTGACTTTTTCTTTACTACAACTTAGACTGTTACAAGCAAAAGATCAATCCCTAAGACTACAAAGATACTTTACGTGACATTACGTGACGGTCAAAAAACTAACGCTCCTGAGTTCTCAGTTCTAACACAATTCAATACGATACTAGTTCTATTTGCTCTTGCGTCTTCATATATATTTCAGGATCCAATCAGATTACAACACGTAAGGCACGTATTACTTCTATTGTTACATACTAGTACATTTAACGTGTATACGTATTAATATAATTCTATTACGTAACACTGTACATGGAAAGTTAGGAAAGGTTCCAGAAACATGTCTCTACTTTCTATTGCAAACAGCTACAAAACATTAAATCTAAAATATTCACACATTCATGCACACAAAATGGCTCTAACAGCGATCAAGGCAAGACCTGATGCCTCTGTATGTGAAAGTATATGTGAGATTTTCTGTGCACAGAAACAGAAGTAAATGGAAAAAAATGCATAAATTACATTTTTCACGATGTAAACGCGCTGTTTGTGAGTGCGCTCGCCATTACGCGCTAAAATGCTACAGTTCAGTCAAATCTCCCCTTTTATTACAGACTAAACTCATAACATTACTAAATATCAATTAGTTGCTGTATTGTGAGTAGAATGCTGGTTGTTGTTACTTTTCAGCTAAAATATGGGTTTTGTCTGTAATAAAGGGAAAATTTGACTCAACTGGAGCGTTTTAGTGAGAGCCGCGAGCGCTCAAACACACTGCATGCGTGTTTTCACAGCTGACCAGCAACCCTGCATCACCAACGTTCTAATACGTTTGCAATTTGGGCACTCTCCCGCTCGCATTTTAATTCTTATACATCTGCTTTTATCTCAAATATGCCTTTGCGTTTGATTGATGGAAATCCATTACAACTAGTGTCCAGTGGGCGGAAATCCATCCTAGCAACAGAGAACTTTAATCCCTGAGAATGTGCGCACAATGACCGTGTTTTAAAAATTATAGCTTAGTGTCGGGTGTACCGAACTATCGTGGTTCACCTGGGTGTACCGAACCGAACAGGGCCTGATAGTCTTGACCAGGCAGCACAGCTTGCGTAGCTGTGGTCGGGAAGGTTGCTGGTTTAAATCCCGTACCAATAGAAGTACCAGTGAAGTACTCGTGAGCAAGTTACCATCCCCAAGTACTGCTCCCTGTGCGCTGCTTGTCAGCTGCCCATAGCTTCTTCACGGATGGGTCAAATGCAGAGGTCACACTTTGTTGTGTTCTGTGCTGTAATGTATTCAGAATGAAAAATAATCCCTCACTTTCACATTTGCTGTGTTTTATTTGCATTTTAGGAGTTTCATGAAATTCCTTTCTTGAAGAAGTTTAAGTTCAAGCGTCAGGAACGCATGTTCCCCCAAGAGGCTCCTATCCCTACTCCAGCCCCTGGTGCATCTACGGCTTCTGCCTCGACTGCCTCCAGCACTGCCTCCGCCAGCACCTCTAGTGCCCCCGTAGAGCTTCCTATAGAAGTACCCGCAGGTCAGATTCCCATATGGCCCTCAACAGATTTAATAAGTGGAATATTAAGAATAACTTTTATAAATTGTCTACTTTTAGAACTTGATTGGACTTTGTAGCCTAATAAGATTTATAAATGCTTTGTGAAATGTTTATATTGTCTAAAGATGATTTGAATGTATTAATCAAGGTTAAATGTCATGTCTCTAACATACATGCAGATAAGCCTTTAACAGGGCTGAAGGTGCTGGCTGTGGGGAAGCTCAGTAAAAATAAAGAGGAGCTGAAGGCTGTAGTAGAGGAGCTGGGAGGAAAGATCACAGGCACAGCCAATAAAGCAACGTTCTGTCTAAGCACCAAGAGTGAGTGATCCTGACTCAATTTTGGTTATTTTTTCCTCAGTTTCTGGCATAAATTTAGTTAGCAGAATGAATCTGTAAAGAGAAACACTTCAACCCACTGTTCAGACTGTGTAATGTTACTTTACACCTTTACAACGATCTGTTACCTCAGTACACCTCAGTAGAATCACTTGTGGCTTTGGCATAAATTATGCATATGAATAATTAGGGATGCACGATGATATCGGAATCATATCAGAATCGACTGATAATTGCTTCTTCTTTTTTTAAGTCATCAGCATCGGGCCGATGCTTAGATTTGCCCAATATTTTCAGCCGATGCATTTTTTTTTGTCCGTTGGAAAGGTAGTGCTTGTGCCGGGCACTGCCGTGCCCTATTTAACTTGGTACTCCACACAGGGTGGGAAGTGTCTTTTTCTTAAACTACACTCGAAATGCGCCGCTCTCACTCGGTCGCTTGACTTGGCACTTTGTTAGAAATGTTAGGACTATGGCGTTATTTTTGTGCCAAAACTTTAAGCATGCAAAATATCTTTTCTTTACGCGCTCAGTAGTGTTGCGCGGGTTGGCTTTTTTTAACACCCGGCCCGTCAGGAGATCCAAACCGTGCCGGGGTTTAGCCTATTTCAACGCGCTTCCAGCATGCGACCTGCTGAACTGAACATGCGCTTGCTCGATGCGCTGGTTGCAGGAACGCAAAGCACCGCTCTTGCCAGCATCGAGAGGAGAGGTAATTCAAACCCCGCTTACAACACGTTTTGATCGATAATGAAATGCGTTTTGTAACTTTTTGACCCGCCCGCATCCACGATATTTTTAAAATGTCTGCCCTAAAACCGCCCGACCCGCGCATCACTAGCGCTCAGCTCTGTCTGCGCTCACACTCGGCTGCCTTCCTCATTCATCGGCATTGGTTTCAGCATATGTAGGCATGAAAATATCGGCATCGGCCAATAATTCCCTTATCGTGCATCCCTATTAATAATAATAGTAGTAATAACACACTTAATCTTTCTTAAAACCAACGTATTTCTTAGTAAATATTTTAAACAATAAATTTAAACAAGTGTGCATTAAATCTTAGTTTTCTGAAATTCTTAAATATCAATAGGGATTTGTATCACTCTTAGGAAAAATACAATACTTTATCAAAAATAAAAATAAAAAGTTTGTATATTCATACCTAGTGCTTGCTGTGGTTGCTGTTAATTTGCACTTAATATGTGTGTTTGTTCTGAGGATGGGATTGTAAACCTCTTGTGTGTTATGTGTCTCTCAGGAGTGTGTTTGGATTAGCTCAAATTAATCATTAGGCTTGTTTGTTAGTCTTCTTTGGACTTTCTCCAACACTGCCTCTGTCCCTTTGCGGTTTCAGAGGAAGTTGAGAAGATGGGCAAGAAGATGGAGGAGGTGAGGGACGCAGGGGTGCGCGTTGTTGCAGAAGACTTCCTTACTGACATTAAGTCCTCAGGCAAGGCCCTCCAGGAGCTCGTCTCCCTGCACGGCATCTCCCCATGGGGTGCTGAGGTCAAAGTCGAGGCACCGGCTCCATCAGCTGTCGCCAAGTCCTCAGGAGCCACCAATTCTAAGAGCGCAGGAAGAATCAAAGAGGAAGAAGGTTAGAGTCATATCTCTCGTGTCTCATTAAAGATCCTCCATTTGGACAGCCAGTGAAGCTGTTGTGAAGCTTGGCTACATTTCCCAGTAGTCCCCACTTCCAAAACTGAATAGTAATTAATATAGTGAAGCTTTCTGTTCAGTGAAGTCATGTAGGGTTTGTTGTTTTTGTAATTACAGTCTAAGGTTAATGTCCACAACCCGTTGGCCAACAGCTGTATTTTTCATACATTCACATGTTTTATTTCTGGGTGCATCTGGATCTGCTATTGAAGTGATTTACTTTCTTACGTTTATGTTTTTGTCCTCTAAAATAGTCAACAACAAATATAAAACAAATATAAAATCTAAATTTTCCAGCAAAAGATTATCTGAATTGTTTGAAAATAATTAGTCAGTGATATCTGTAGATTATATACAAAATTAATATCAATATTTTAAAGATAATTTTGCAGCGTGAAAAACATGCACAGTGTGCTTTGATGCCATTACTTTGTGGTGCTATTTGCTACTGGTTCCCAGTCTGAAGTGAACAAAGATCAGTACCCAAAAGGAAGTGTTTTTTATTTTGTGAGCGTAATTATTAGTCCCAATCCTCACTTCAATTCAAGTTCCACAACGGTAAATTACCTTCTTTATAATATTCTTTTTTTTATTTAACTCAATTTACTTCTCGGGCAGAAAAGCGCATTTAATTAAATGCACAATTGATGTAATTTCATATTTTGTTTGTATTGGTGTTCTGAGCAACAACAAAAAGTGATAACGTATGATATTTTGTGCAGATTATCTTTTACGTTTTTTTTAATTCAGCTTTGATCAGTCATGTCATTTGATGTTATCACATATAACGTCTGATGTTTGATAGTGCATTGCTGTATATTATTGTTTCAGAGCTTATGACTGCATAGGTGCTTCTTTGGTGTTCTTGCAGGTGGTGGTTAAAAAGCTAGTAATGTAACTACATACATTTCTCTAATTTATAGCACTCGTAACTTAACCATGTACGTCGCAGAAAAACAAGTAGCTCAGCTCACCATACTTTTAATTGCCTTGCTCCACATTTTGGTCTGGTTATGATTGAAGGTTATAAAAGTTTGATTATGTGTATCTCAGTGAATAATTGTTTTTTGGTTCTGGTTTCACAGGGGGGAGCAAGTCAAAGACAATGAAACTTACAGTTAAAGGAGGAGCAGCAGTCGACCCAGACTCTGGTTAGAGATTCCCAGCTATTTCCTAGAATTTCTTAAGATTTATTAGAATAGTTGATTATTTTGCGTAAAGCATTTTGGTTGTTTGCTGGTATTTGAATACACTGATGGAACTTGTAATAATTTGTTCTGGTTGGCCAGGTCTGGAGAACTGCGCCCACGTTTTGGCTCAGAACGGAAAGATTTACAGTGCCACGCTGGGCCTTGTGGACATCAGCAGGGGGACAAACTCTTACTACAAGCTGCAGCTTCTGGAAGATGATGTGCAGAAACGGTGAGACTCTCATGTCTATTGTATTTTTCAACTTAGACAACCAGAGAAATTATTTACATGTTGCAATTTATTCATTTATTTCTCTCTTTCTCAGGTACTGGGTGTTCAGGTCTTGGGGTCGAGTGGGCACCACTATTGGAGGAAACAAACTTGACAAATTTTACGACAAGAATTCGGCCATGGATAACTTCCGTAGCGTCTACGAAGAGAAGACAGGAAATTCCTGGACCTCAAGCAGCTTCACTAAATACCCAAACAAATTTTACCCGCTTGAGATTGATTATGGCCAGGTAAGGGCTCTTTTTATGTTTTAAAGATTTGTAAATACGGTTTGATCTTTGAACCTAATAAATCAACCTCTTCATTGGTCTAGGATGAGGAGGCGGTTAAGAAGCTGACTGCCAGCACAGGCACCAAGTCGCAGCTGCCCAAAGCTGTTCAAGAACTTATAAGGATGATATTTGATGTGGAAAGCATGAAAAAAGCAATGGTGGAATTTGAGGTGAGTTTTTGGGTGATTGGTGAGCGCATTTGAGAAGTAAGAGCTAGGGAAGAATGGCATAAAATCACCACGCGAGGAATTCAGTTTTATATAGACATTCAAAAATGCTGCAAAATAAACTATTCCCTTTTTTGGAAGTGGACGAGCAAGTGTAGAGCAGAACTAAATGTCATCACAAGGTGTAGTTGGTAGCATAAGTTAGTGAGAGAGTTCGCCCTGTGATCGAAAGGTCGCCTGTTTGAACCCAGGTCCAGGAATGGTACCACTGAGGTACTCATGAGCAAGGTACTATCCCCAAGCCCATGTCAGCTTCTTATTGCTCCTTCAAGGATGGGTCAAATGCAGAGCTCACATTTCTTTGTGGTGCACTGTGTGTTGTGCTGTGGTCACAAAGACAAAAAATTTACTCACTTTCACATAGTTAGGACTGAGATTCAGAGTTAAACACAGGTGGTTCCTTTCTGACAGATTGACCTGCAGAAGATGCCTTTGGGGAAACTGAGTAAGAGGCAGATCCAGAGTGCATATTCTCTCTTGAGTGAAGTTCAACAGGTAAGTGTGTTTTTGCAGGCAACGCTGGAAATCTTAGCATGATTTTATTGAATTCTTGTCTTTGGACATTTTTACACTTCAACTCCTACCTAAACTGTAACAGGAATCCCTGCTTTCATACTGTATTCCAATATAGAGTCCAGGTACCGTGTACTTAAACAACTGTGGTACTATAAATTAGGTGAAAGATCTAAAACCCAGTCCTTTTAGTTTATGTAAAGATTTTGTTTGTGTTGAACAAGGACATATATCCAAAGGGAATAAAATTTAGTTTAGTAAATTTAATTACAAGTGTCAAGCCTAACTTCAGGCCATGTAACAGAGCACAAAACAGTTCATTATGTTATATTGTTAATTATTTAATAAATGTACTTTTCAATGCACAGAAAAGCACACCTATTAAATGGAAAATTGATGTCATTAATGACTTTCTCTATGCTTCTGACCTGCACCAGGCTGTGTCTGACAATTCTTCAGAGGCTGTCATCCTGGACTTATCCAATCGCTTTTACACTCTGATTCCACATGACTTTGGAATGAAGAAACCTCCACTCTTAAGTGACCTGCAGTACATCCAGGTGAGACTTTGATACTCTGCTGGACCTTGATTATAACGCCAGAATCATGTCTGTCATTTAAGTCATGTGCCACGTATGTCACATTTGTTTTATATGGAAAATTGCTTCTTTAACATGGGTTAGGGTTAACCCTAACCCTTAACTACCTTAAGACACAAGTGCATTATTTTTGTCAAATATACTATAATCTTTGAATAAACTGTCTGTTTTTTTTTTTTTTTAAATAAGTATACTACACGATAAATGTGCATAAGAATGTACATTTATAATCTCTCACTTTTAGGCTAAAGTCCAAATGTTGGACAACCTCCTGGACATTGAAGTGGCTTACAGCCTGTTACGTGGGGGATCTGAGGACAACAAGAAAGACCCCATTGATATGAACTATGAGAAACTCAAAACCAAGATTCAGGTTTGGTTTCCTCATTACTTTGTACATCAGAATAAATATAAAGACTGCCCTCCTCCTAACGGCTTAATACTGTGTATATGTACACTTTCATTACCCTAAAACATTATAAATGTGTTCATTATTTTCCCAAATCACTTTTTATTCTGTTGGCAAGTAATTATATAAACTATTATAATGTATCTAAAGAATTATATGTAACATACAGTACAGTATAGTATATCGTTTGATAGATTTATTTATTTTTGGTCCTGCATCAATCAGTAGTTGTTTTCATTTAAATTGCCTGAAATTTCAGTGCATTGCTATACGCATGGTCCCAGAGTTACGATGGCCGTCTTATGATTGTTTGATCTGGCGATGACGATAACAATACGACAAAACTGTAAAAAATATTTTAAGTTTCGCATGGCAGACAAACGTAGCAGTGTTGGGACGCTGCTGGGATGTATGCATCTCCCACCTTGTGAGATCCTCACTCTCGCCAGCGATCGACAGGAGTTTGGTTGTCTCAGTGTTAGAGCAAGTAGAGCAAGTCTCCTACTGGGAGCCTTGTCTCGACGATATTTTTTAAATTACGATGGAGTCATCAGAAAGCATCTCCATCGTAAGTCGGGGACTGTCTGTATATTAATTTTGCTTGCAATGAACACATAGATTGTACTTTTATTGCTCTTTGGTGTTATTGCAGGTGGTTGATAAATCATCAGAAGAAGCTCAGGTTATCCGTCAGTATGTCAAGAACACACATGCCGCCACTCATAACACCTACACACTTGATGTAGAAGAGGTGAGGACAAATCTCATGCTTTACTTTGCTTTGAGAAGATATAGTAAAAATAAGTTAATTCACGTTTTCTCTCAAATCTTTTAGATCTTTAAGATTGAGAGGGAGGGTGAGTTCCAGCGTTACCGTCCCTTCCGCGACTTGTCCAATCGCCAACTGCTGTGGCACGGCTCCCGCACCACCAACTACGCTGGCATCCTGTCTCAGGGTCTGCGTATTGCGCCACCTGAGGCTCCAGTGGTATGTTCTAGCGTCTTAGACCAGTTTAATCTAATCTATATGTGATTGATATTATTGAGGCTTGCCACTCATCTAAGCATGCAACAGTCACCATAAAGTAGGCTGGGCAATCAATCAAAAATGAATTGCAATCGACACTTGGAACCTGTAATTCACGCAATCTTGTCCATGATGATCATTTGGATTATTTTTTAAGTTCTCTTAAGACTTTTTGAAAAAGGAATTCTGTTAATACTGTCCCAAGTGTATATTCATGTACTGTCCCCTTCAAAACATGCTACTGTGTGTGTGTTGCATGACTCCACCCCGTCCAGTCTGCCACTACATCTATGTGTGTGTTCTGCAGTTGTTTTAAAATCCCAAAGATAAGCACAATTTCATTAGAAAAATATATCAGCTTTAGCAGCTCAGCATATTTACAGTTTACACCTTGTCAGTGCTCTGAGGTCAAAAACTAACAAAAATCCTATTCAAGGTAAACTGTTCAATTAATCTTGATTGGCCTATTGTAAAGCACTCGACTTTCTTACCTCTGGTTTGTTATCCATAGATCAGTGTTAAGAAGATCAAGTAATATACATTAAACAAATCCTAACTCAGTATAATTATCAATGCTCATCAAGTAAACACAATTGTAGAGTGCCCCCTGATGTTCACATATACAAACTACAAATACAGCATATTTCTTTGTCCATTAGACTGGGAAAGTAAGGGTGTTTACATAGAAGCAAAGTCATGTAGGTATTATGTTTATGTCCAAGTGTTTACAGTTGTTTTTCTTATATACCCTCTACAGACAGGTTACATGTTTGGGAAAGGTGTATATTTTGCTGACATGGTCTCCAAAAGTGCTAACTACTGTCACACATCTCAAGCTGATCCTGTTGGCCTCATTCTACTAGGAGAAGTTGCTTTAGGCAACATGTAAGTTTTCACTTCATTTTGTTTTCTTGAATGTCAGTGTTTAACAATTTTGTTCAAAATTCTATATTGATTGTTTTTTGCCTTCCTTTTTTTTTATAAAGGCATGAGCTGAAAAAGGCTTCACATATCACGAAGCTGCCAAAAGGAAAACACAGCGTGAAAGGTAAAGTGTTGTTTCAAGTGCTGAGATTTAAAACTACATGTTATGCCAGTCAATGTCCAGAACATTTTTTGAAAAATGTTTTTTATTGCTAGGTTTG
This sequence comes from Distichodus sexfasciatus, assembly GCA_032718565.1. NCBI lineage: Eukaryota > Metazoa > Chordata > Actinopteri > Characiformes > Distichodontidae > Distichodus > Distichodus sexfasciatus. The sequence goes on from JAVGVS010000126.1 coordinate 831,216, forward strand.
GGAAGAACAGCTCCTGATCCAGCAGCCACTGTCTCTCTTAATGGAGTAGATGTGCCTCTAGGCAAAGGTGTCAACACCAACATTGATGACACCAGTCTACTCTACAACGAGTATCCTTCACTTTATCTCTGTGTTAACCTGTCTCTTTAGCAGTGGATCTGTTTAGAAGGACATTTGTACATTGATTCAATGATTAATGAGCACATTGCATTGATCCAAAATGAAAACATTGATCATTGATTGTAAAGTCACGTTATCTTATACAGGAGATTTATTTTTATTAAAAGAAAATAGTATTTTCATTTAAATGTCTTGTTTAGCTTAGGATAATTATATATATATATTTTTGTTTTGTTTTTGGAAATGATATTGTTGAGTATTTATCGCTGGCTTCTGACTTGTATCAAATCTAAATATTGTACCAGATTTGTGATAATCAAATCATTGTAATTAGCAGACTAAGATTAGCTTATTATTGATTAACAATTGACGTTTGAATAGACATTTGTACAATTAGAATGTTCTTGTTCGTCATTTCCCTTAACCACTTCTCTTCCAGGTATATTGTCTATGATGTTGCTCAAGTGAATCTGAAATATCTTTTGAAGATCCGCTTCAATTACCAAACATCTCTGTGGTGAAACTCATGACATCCTGTCTGCCCGTATGCTAACTGCATTGCAACCCTCAAGAAGAAGGAGCCACAGTGTTCCAGCCATTCAAAAACAGTTCTGTAGTTCTTTTATGCATTCTCCCTCCGCTGCTTTAGAGTGTCGGAAATGTTTAAATAACTGTATTCCTGCACTGTAACATGCTGAACTAAATTTGTCACTTTTCTTGACAAGCAACATTGTGAGAATTTCAATATTCAAAAGGTCCTATTTGACTTGCCTGTGGGAAACCTTCTTGGATGCTACCAACAGTATTAGGTAGAACAGTCTTCCATTGCTTATAGACCTCTTTGTTTACTGTTAGCCATTTGGCTTTCATTTGGCCATTACAAAGCCTGATATGACAACGGTTTTCCTTACTGAAAAGACAAACTGATACTGTACAGTTTTAGTATTTGATGGTTTCTTGTACGTTAGTGATTGCTTATTGATAGAACATTTACTAGTATTCTAGTAGTATTAGAACTGTTAGAAATTGAAGGAAAAAAAGTTTTCTATGAACCTCTAGAGACTCACTGTTTTGTCCACAAAGACATCATGGTCAGCACGTGTACTCCGTTGGGCTTTGAAAGAAAAAGAAACAAATTGATCCATTTGTATGCTATGTTCAAACTCATTTGATTTATTATGATTCGCTCACATGCTTAAATTTGATTTGTTTTCCTTTTAAACAGCCATGTCAGCACACCCAATTTAATAAGAAATCTTTTTTTTAATTAAAAAGATTATTGACTGGTTTTGTTCTCTTCCCCTTTTCTCTCTCTTTATCTTTCTCACTATTGAAGGCCAGGAGAAAATAATTTGTGGGTGTCACTTATCATATTCATTTCAATTTGTTATTTACAGTGAGGTTGGAATATGTTTTTGCATTATAGAAAAATCACAACTATTAATTGTGATCTGTCTAACGTGTTAATAAATAGACGGTACACAAGTATCTAAGAATGATTGTGGCAGCTCTTGCTTTATAACACGAAATAGCTACCTACTTCCTAAGTAGCACACTACAACGCCTTGAAACGATGCCTTTTCAGCCCATAAGTAGTGCACTATATATCACACGGGGATTCATTAGTCTTACAGTGATATTAAGTCTATTTTAGTACACTAAACAGAATAAAAGTCATTTTGGGCCAGACTTGCATTGTGCGTCAAAGAGGAAACAAAACTAAAGATTAGGAGTTTTTTTTGTTTGTTTGCTTTTTTTACTTATAGCAGTATAATTTTCACAATTTATTTGTAAAGTTACGTATATTCAAATGCCCTTTATATACGGGGGAGGGGGGTAGTGTTCAGTTTTAACAATGTTGCAAAGCTAATTCCAAATTATAATGCACTACATAGGGAGTAGGGACCAATTGAGATACACTCCGCCTCGTTCCCTTTGCCTGCCCCATAATGCCTTGTGCCGTTCCGTCTTTGAAAAACCGGCGCGGCTAATTCAAGATGGCGGAGCTCGAGCAGCTGTTAGATGAGAGTGAGTACTAAAACTAACTCGGCTTGAACACGAACTGATGAAAGTGCCTTATAATTAGGCTCCACAGCACTCGGAATCCATGTGTGCGCGTCCGTCTTTACGGGCGGTCTTAACGCTTTCGGTCTAGATGTATTATATGTACGCGTTTAGATGGCAACTTAAGGTGCTCGGTTAGCTGCGGAGCTAACTAGCTCGGTAGCTAGTTGTTAGCCTTGACGCTAGCTGACCAGGATAAATAAGCTCGTTGAGCTGCACCTCGGGTGTTTTTGTCCTTTTGTTGGGCGCTTATAAGGTGTTTCTTAACCTAAGCTCGAAAGAGTTTGACACATGTGAGCTGGCTGGAAATAGTGATCGCGCGGTTTAACGTTAGTTTAGGTGCAGCTCGGCTTTGTCAACACAGCCACAGTGCGTGTAGGTGACAGCTGCGGATTTTGTTGTTCTTATCCGTCCCGTCCCAAATCGCGCTATACTGAAACGAGCTAAATTACGCGCTGCGGTTTGGAACAAAGCCCGTCTGACAGCGTGTAACTACATTTATACAGTTAAACGCTCCCAAATAATTACCGCGTTACAGGTACAAACTGCATGGGGTTGTCATGGTTCCTAAGGTATGTTGTGATTTCGTGTAAAATATTCTACATAATATATAGTTATATTAGTTATACCAATATGTGTAATGCTGTATACATTACTTCGCTTCTAAGAATACGCAAATAAATTTAAGCATTCGATTAAATTAAAGAGAAAATTACAAATGTCATTTTCAAACAATTTCTGTACTCTCAATACGACGTTATGAGACATGAATGTCCATTAATGAGCAGTGTGTATTTGTGATTTCTTCTGTGATGAACAATGTCCTGAAGTTGGGTATGCGTCAGTCTGTCAAAGCTTATACGGGGAGTTTGGTTTGTGTTAGTAAAACGTTTTAAAACGTTTTTTTTTTACTAGTAGTTGCACGTCTTGGTGAAGGAGCCTGATTGTCTGAGGATTCAGGCTCCTTCTGATTTCAGCAGGAAAAACCTGCTGGATGAGATGAGTCTAGTTAATCGGATCCCGCATCTCCTCATGTAAATGTCCTCAGACATTGTATAGCTAATCTGCAGCATTTACATTTCCAGCATTTAGCAGACTCTCTGGATAAGAGTGACTTCCAGTTCCTAATTTCAGTGACTGTTTCCCCTGAGCGGACCTTCGGTTAAGGGACCCAATGAAGGTAGTGCTGGAAGTAGGATTTGATTCCATGACCACTTGGTCCAGAGGCAAATATCCTAGTCCACCCCTACTCATTTATCACAGTTTTAATCCGACTTTGGCTCATTTTTAATATTTACAAATTGGTTTGGTTATTTGAGAGTGAGCAGGTTTGCTTGAGCTTTATACACATCTCTGTGATGACACTCTAAACTAATAATGTACGCCAGCTAGAATTTTTTAAATATATTTGTATGGTTGTCGTTTTGTGTGTGATTTAATGTGATCTCTTGTGAAGTGACCTTGGGTTTGTGAACGGTGCTATATGAATAAATTGCTATCGATTCCAAAATAGGGCTGGGCGATATGGCAAATTGATCACGATATATTTTCCCATATTAATCACAGTTATTTTTCTGATACTGCCTGTTTGAAAGCATCTGGACTGAAACCTGAGGAAACTAGAGATTAGTTCAACATTTTGTTAATCTGTAAAGCAAATAACGTGTTAACAAGCACTTATTCACATCCTTCAATTTTTAGATACAGTGAATTGTAAATGCTGTAGAACAGTTAATCACCATATAAAGCAAATGTACAGAAGACTCCTACCAAGCAAATGTTTGTAGATGTAGCACAAAACCAAACAAAGTAAACAGGTGAATCACTTATTTAAGTAATGAACTGTAAGGTAAGACAAATGTAGAAAAATATAAGAACACAATGCAGTGCTTTACATTCCTCAGTATTTTTGGAGATATACTGTAAATAACAGATGTAAACATTATGAACAAGTTATAATGCCACATAGACTATCCACATCATTTCTCCTTGCAAACATGCATCAACTGTCAAAAGAACACAGCTAGTTTAACCTTAAAGTTATTGAAACAATATAAAAAAAGAACAGCTCTGACTGCTCACATCAAATGGGCACCCTGCACTACTCAGATTTGTCATAGTTTGATGTGAAAATGCTGATACAGTCTTGGAATCAGTCCATTTCTGATGAAAACTGACCTGTGCCTGTGACCTTTTTTTAGCTTTATGTGGTGTGTTCACAATAAGAAATAATCACTCACTTTCTCTTATAGAAGTGCTGAAACTGTAGATATAACTAGTAGAAATATTAAGAACAGTGTTTAAGAGCCTAAGACTTCTCAACCAGCACTCACATCTTTTTAAAAATAAAAATAACACAAACTGAACTCCTCATTCAACTCTGTCTGACTGTCCATCACACAACACAACTGCACACTTCTTTCCACAACTGCACCATTTATAGTTTACTTTTAATATTTATAGAAAATGTTAGCGTTTTCTTAACTTTCTTTAATCTATTATATTAAAATTACTTTCAGGTTTACCATTATGTACATGTATGTGGCACATAAAAATGTGCAATGGTTTTCTACTTAAAGAGGCAATTTATCTGGAGCAGCTTGGGGTTAAGGGACTTGACTTGGATATTCATATAACAATATAATGGAAGTTGCTGTGGAAGTATTGGTTAGTTGTTATTGTCTGATTTTAATTCCTGAAAGGTAGTTTGAGTGCACAGCAGCTGCAGGATTTTGAAATATAGTTTACAGTTGCACTTGGCAGTTACTTGAAAAAGTATCAAAAACAATACGTACGGTATCTTTCTTTCTTCAGTGTGTTATTCATGAACTGTATGAATTCCATCTATAGTTATGTATATGAAAACCACATAAAATAATAGATTAGTAGTGATTCAGCTGTAAATTTTAGACAAATATTAGTTTGCCAGGAATATCTCATAAAACTATGTACATGTCCTGTGTATTGAATTTTTTGGGCTTCTGTCCTCCTGTCATAATTTCAAGGAATCTTATATGTATATGTAATTGGCTTGCATTTTTGTTTTATAGGCTCATCAGCTAAAGCGCTTGTCAGTCTGAGAGGTAAAGTACTTCATATTATAAATCATAAAGATCAAAATTTTAAATCTGATTGTTTTTGTAAATTCCCAGTTTGGTAAAGCAGCATTGATCGTATTAAATATTTTTTTCATTTCTTTTTACAGAAGGGAGTTTGTCAAACACTTTAAATGAAAAAAGCAACCTACCAAAATCTCAGAACACCAGAGGAAGGAGCAGCTGCATATCTATGGAGACAGTGAGTTTCATATTTGTAAGCCTGTAAAGTGCCTCTGTTTACCTGGTGCTTTTTTTTTTAACCTGCAAAGAACACAAATGTACAGACTTAATGTGTCTGTACTGTAGATTTGTGTTGTGTTGAATGGTGCTTTGGCTTGCGTCACAGAGCTTTAATTGATTGTTTGCTGCACATGGTTGATGCACAAGGGTGGGAAAAGCCAGCGTTCAGAAGGCAAAGTCTTGCAAGATTTTCCTTCTACTTGTTAAGACAAATTAATATCAAAACGAATATCTTGCACACCATAAGTTTTTATTCAATATTAGACACTTTAGCAGTATTATAAATAGGGATGCACCGATCCGATGCGTGAATTCGGTCGGATCGGGTATTGGTGGCATTGAGCCGATCTGTGGAGCCAGTATGTAAATTGTAGGTTTATCTGTGTTTGCGTCTGCGCACATGCGCCATTCGTTATGCATTGTGTTACTGCGGTAAAGCTGGTTTATTGTTTGACATTCACGCTAATTCCTACATATTGATATAACCATGAGCAGAAAAAGGAAGGCAATACACAACACCAAAAGCAAATCATGCAAATATACTGTTTAATTACCTTAATAATACCAGCTCTCACTCGCAATCTCAGTGTTCCTCGCTGCTGTGTTTATTAGCGCGCGTCTCTAATACCGCGCGTCCAACATTCACCAAAGCATTCCAGTTCCGTCAGATCTTCCCCTTAATTACAGACAAAACTTATATTTTTCTCATAAATAACAAAAACAACCAGCGTTTACTTTTTCAGTTTTCAGTGTATTCCGGGATGTGCGTTCGTTGCGTTATTGTTTGAAACGCCATCAAGGCAAACGATTCTTGTGTGCAACACCATCATGTCAAAAATGTTCTCTCCAAGAAACAAGTCCAAAATGACTTATAGGCCAAAATGCGTCCAAATTGGCTCAACAAATGCCAAAAACTTCAGCATTTCTTCATTGTCAATTAATCAGAAGATATTTTTTACATTCTATAATTTGTATATATATAAAAAAAATATATAGAGGCATTATTTGTTGTCAAATAATTTTATTCTATATCCAGATGGATTCTAAATGGATAAAGTGATTCCTAAACTAATTTTCTTCATAGTACTAAGCCATAGAATATCTCTACTTAAAAAAACTGCAAGCCAATAAAACACACTGTTTTACTACTTCTAGTAGTTATGGCTACAGTTCCAGCACTTTTATACTAAATAAAGCTAAAAAAGAAAAAGAATCTACAGACACAAGTCAGTTTTTTGTGTCAGAAATGGACTGATTTCAAGACTGCATCAGGAAAATATGAGAAATCTGAGTAGTGCAGGACATTCTGAACACAACAACATATGGCATGCATGGCTAACAACAAATGTTTTTGAGATGTTATTTAAGTAATAAATAATTAAAAATGTGTGTGTATGTGTAATTATTATATTGTTTTGGTTAGAAAAAAACGTATTTAAGCCAAGTAATTCTTAAGCATAACAAATGGACAACTATTAATTAACCTTTCAAACCTGATGAACCCAATTAGCGTTGGTTATTAATTATTTTTTTTTAAATAACTCAGAATCTCTTTAACAGAAACCACACACATACCATCAGAATCACAAGACTTTGAACTTAACACACATTATATTGCTTCCTCTGTATGTGAAATTATTTGTGAATAATTCCGTGCACAAAAACTGAAGTATTTCCATAAAGCCACATAAAGGGTATTTATCATGATAAACACATGCGCTGTATTTGTTAGCGCGTGGAAAATGTAGTTCTCTCCCAGAAACGAGTCTAAATCCCTAATCATTTTTAAGTAAAAGGAGATCAGAATCTATATCGGTATCGGCAGCTGTGTATCGGAATCAGATCTTGACTGAAAAAATGTGGATCGGCCCATCCCTCATTATAAGCAGCATCAGTTTCACGTTGATCTAGATCTAGTTAAAGGCGGCAGGACGTATGTTGGTAACGCTGCAGTTCTAGTGTCATAGTGTCATACATTGTCCTCGCCTGATTTCCCTCCTCTGTTTTGCACTCCAGCCAACAAGAAGTTCAAAGAGGAGTCGGTTTTCCTCTGAGGAGGAAGAACGGCCGCTGCCCTCCAGATCCCCCAGGAGGAGCCAGAGAGTCACCACTGTGCCTCAGGTTAGTGAGTGATTATCAGTGGGTGAGACGCTCGGTGCACCTCAGCAAAATGTCACCTCTGCATTTAACCTGTCTGTGAAGGACCATTGGGCAGCAGACATGGTCAGTGCCTGGGGATGGTATCTTACTCATGAGTAGCTCAGTGATACCTTTACCTGTTCGGGATTCAAACCGGCGACGTTCTAATCATGGGGCTAAGTCCCTAAATGTTATGCTACCAACTGTCCCAACCAGTCTTGGCACAGGCAGAAAATATTGTTTAATATTAAGTGAAAGGAACATAAGGTGACAGCAATGTTTGTGAAGACTACAGTCTAACTGGCCAAGTTCCTGGTCTATGTAGGCGTCTTTGAAGCTGTTTACCAGTTTGTCTTGACTTACACATCAGCATCATTAGGTTATTGTTCATTGATTTGTTTTCTTCTTGTGCAGAAACTTGCAAATGTCACAACCCCAGACAAAAGAACCTCACAGAAGATTGGGCTACGGTTGCGAAACTTGCTTAAACTGCCCAAAGCACACAAATGGTGCATCTATGAATGGTTCTATTCTAATATCGACAGGTATGATGTTTTGTACGACACACATTTATTATTAGTAGAATTTAAAGAGTTTTAATTTGTCTTAGAACTTTACTTTGGTCTGGTCATCAGTAAGCTTTTAAAACAAGTTGCTATCAAGTATTCTTCTTTTTCCTCTTAGACCGTTGTTTGAGGGAGACAATGACTTCTGTTTATGCCTGAAGGAGTCATTCCCAAACCTAAAAACCCGAAAGCTAACCAGAGTGGAATGGGGAACCATCAGACGACTCATGGGCAAACCCAGGAGGTTCAGTGATGCATTGATGCGTTAAATGAACTTAGCCAGCATTTGTATCTTAGACTTTGCTGAGAAGAATTGTTTCCTTTTGGCAGGTGTTCCTCCGCATTCTTTACTGAGGAGCGAACAGCACTGAAGCAGAAAAGACAGAAAATGCGTTTGCTGCAACAGAGGAAGATCACAGACATGTCACAGTGCAAAGATCTGCCAGATGAGATCCCTTTGCCGCTGGTCATTGGCACTAAAGTTACTGGTGAGCTTGCAGTTTTTCCACGCTTTCCTACAGAATAGTCACAGCCTCGGCACATACATAAATGAGTTAGCATGACTTTGAGACCCTCACTAGGCACTTAATTGCATGGCTTACACTCTCTTAAATTTGTCTATTTTCTTGTGCTGTTCACCAGTTTTTTGCCCCAAATACCAAAGCAAATTCCTTGTATGTGGGAGCGTACACATCCCTCACAGGATTGCTGCACTTGTGTAGGGTAGTTGACAAAGCTATAATTTCTCAGCTACTTTATATCCCACACATAGTAAGGAGCCCAGTTGAGCTGGTATTATTTAGGTGGAGGTTTATGTGTGTGGTGCTGATAAGAAGTGTATGACACATCAGCATTGCTGTACTTTTTATACACATCAATATCAATGCTAGGTTTAGCGTGATCAACATGCCCATAAATATCTAGGTAAAATATTAACAGTGAACCTTTAAGGTGGGAGGTCCTTATAAAATAATCAGGAAATTTTGACTCGCATCCCTTTGTCTTTTTGTCAGAGATGATGCTAAAGCGAATGCGCCACTTGATCTGACTTTTGTCATTTCTTCACCAGCTCGCCTCAGGGGGGTCCATGATGGCCTGTTTACTGGACAGATTGACGCAGTGGACACAAGTGCAGCAACTTACCGTGTGACTTTCGACAGAAGCGGACTCGGCACACATACCATTCCAGACTATGAAGTGCTTGTAAGTGTTTCTTTAACATACGTCTGTAGACCCAGAGTGCTTCAGTTGATGCTTGTATGAACAGGTGTTTGTGTCTGTGTGAGTAAACTGTAAGAATCCTGCTTTCTAGGACTCAGAACTGGACACTGTAAAACTCACTTCCATTAAAGGCTACTTGCCTAAAAGTGTCTAACGTTTCAAAAATGTTCTGATCAAGCGATGCCTTTTTGATATTTTTCTTTTCTAGAGCAACGAGCCTCATGAGACAATGCCCATAGCTGCCTTTGCTCAAAAACAGCGACCATCACGTTTCCAGAATTTTATGACTCCTCCACGTTCATCATATCCAAGCTCAACACAGCCAATCTTAATGGTAAAGTATGGTTTCTTTAGAACGCTACATCTAGAATAGGTGGAATTCTGAATATGTATGAGGTTCAAGCAAGCATGTCGTCTCCTCTCTGTTTGTTTCTAGGACAATGATCCTCTCTTCAGTCAGTCCCCCTGGAGGAGTAAACTCACTGGAACTGAGGGAGAGACTCTGGGAGGATTCCCTGTCAAATTTCTTGTACAAGTTGTGAGTAATTTAATTTATTACTTAATTCTATTTATAATTTGTATGAATTACTTTGAAACTGATTTATATACCTTTTTTTTTTTATTCTCTAAGACGCGACTGTCCAAAATCCTTATGATTAAGAAGGAACACATAAAACATCTAAAGGAGATGAACACAGAAGCTGAAAAAATGGTACCTTTTTCAAATTTATTGTTGATAATCATTTTATATATTTTATGGATATGACTATTCTTTTATTCAGTATTTCTTCTGTGGTAACCTCAGTTAACCTTAAGAGAGACCAGCTTGCAAACTGTGTGAAGTTTTGCACTCTTCAGTAACTTCATATAGGAGTAACGCACATACATAAGACACATTTGGCTGAAATCTAGAGAACTGACCCGATACGGTCATACAAGTTGTGTTTCCAGACGGAAATGAGATCAGCCCATTTTCGTCTGTCAAATTGCATACATTTTTCCCCATTAAAATAAGCTAAGGAATGTCTCATTTTGCAAATGTGAAAGTGAATAATTATTTGTCCTTGTGAGCATACCACAGCACACAGTGCACCACAAAGATACGCAACCTCTGCATTTCACCCCTCTGTAGAGGAGCATTGGGCAGCTGACATGGGCAGCGCCCCAGGAGCAGTGCTTGGGGACGGTACCTTGCTCATGAGTACCTCAGTGGTACCTTTCCTGGTCCTGGATTCGAACTGGAGACTTTCCAAACATGGGGGTAACCGTTACGCTCCCCCCTGCACCAAATAACATATACCTCTGTAACAGAAATTGTTCTATACACATGTCTAAAAACATTCACTGAAAACAATATTTATATACATTTAATGAAATTAACCCAACAAAGAAAAATGTGCTCATTAAAAAGAGATCAGATTTGTTTTTGTTTTTTCCATTTTCACATCAAATACATACATTCATGGCATTCATGCACAGTATTTTCTATTCCAGTAAGAGCAGGAATAGTATAATGTTCAAATGTTGATCTCTTGAGGTTAAGCTCCATAAATCCTCTGTCTCGCTGCTTTTAGAGGACCAAATAACTGGTCAGCTAAAAAGATGCAAGCAGCAATGTCATGTGGAATAATCATGAGGTGCAAACATATACTTGGATGCTAACTACACATTTTTACACAGGATTTACAACAAAGTATAAATATGGAATGATGGACAATGTGCACCATTAAGTTTGAGTTAGTTTTTGTTATTTGTAGAGAATATTCAAATGTCATGGTGGTCCTGGTGGATTTTCAGATGACTATATTTTAATATTCAACTGTTTTGCCCCTGCAGAAGTCCTACAACATGCCTATTGGGCTGGAATTTCAGAAGAGGTATGCTACAACAGTGCTAGACCTGGAGCAGCTTAATAAAGACCTGAATAAAGTCCTTCATGAGGTCCAGCAGTTCTGCTTTGAGGTGAGTGAGACTGACCATAGAGGCACAGGGACTAACTGGAACATTTGGTACAGTTCTCTCTGTTGCTCTGTTCTTTCAGTCCTTTTCTGAGTAACTGGTTTCAGTCACTGTAACCTTTTTGTTTGTCCAGCTGGCTCCGGATCAAGGCATGCAGCCTGCAGACCAGCCCAGTGAGCTGCGGAAACGCTGTGAAGATGAAGCCCAGGACGTAGTGAGGCTGTCCAACGTGCTGCCTGATGGAGAACGGCGGGTCCAGAGCCCTGCCCTCATCCATCTGGTTTCCCGCCTCACAGCTCTTTTGCTGCAGATCCGGGTGAGACTTCAGTCCCCACGTCAAACTCATCTGGGGCCTGGACGTGTGTAATTATATTTGAACTGCAAGATTATATCACAGTGTTTGGGACTCATACATGGTGAACATTCTTGCATCATACTAAGGCCTTTAGCAGTATACCAAAACAAAGACTCGTAACATAAACCTGAATGAGAACAGCCGCTCAGACTGTGTGAATATTTGCACACAGTTTTTCAATCAGTATTGAGCCTCAATTTAGGTTTTTAATTTCAGCCTACTGTACGTGTTGATTTTGACACCCCGGCTTGGTCCCTTAACCTCAAGTACTGCCCAGCACTTTAACTGTTGTGGTTTTAAAAATGTATTCTGTGTTTTATTAACCGTCTTAGAGACATTTCTGCTTTTATGTGCAGTGTTTGGCAGAAGGAGGTGACCTGAATTCATTTGAATTCAAATCCTTGACTGACTCCCTGAATGATATAAAGAGTTCAATAGACAGTTCAAACCTCAGGTAAGTCTGAGTATTTATGAATTAAAGTAAGTGGCTATTTGTCATTGTGAACACGGCATGGCCCACATTGCACCACAATGAAATGAGACCGCTGCATTTGCTCCACCCGTGAATTTTATACAAATGTTTTGGGCCTGTTGCATCCGAAAGGTTTTATTTTTATTTATCTTTTTTGTCATGTAGTAATTTCATTTAATCCATGCCTTATGCATTATTATTATTGATTATCTCGTCATCCATGTCTCTACAGTTGTTTCCAGGATAACGTGGAGATTCATGTAGCACACATTCAGAGTGGCCTAAGTCAGCTGGGTAACCTCCACGCTTTCTCTGCCAACAACACCAACAGAGCGTGACTGATTCAAAGAACCAGCTAGGACCGCTGTCACAAACATGAGCTCTATGCCTCTCAGACCGTTTGCTGTACAGTTCTTTTTGCCCTAATTTTTGAAAGTGGGTTTATCTTCACTGACTGAAAGAGAACTTGGAGCAGAACAAAGTCATTTTGCCTACATCCTCAATAAGCTAGCAGACATGCTAGGTCCATTGCTTCTACGTTCGTTCTACTTTGCAAATGGAGTTATCAATTTCCTGCCTGGTCAGTATGTTGACATCTCTTCGTTGCTCAGCACATTTTCCTGCATTAATGTCATATTGGAGTTCTCCATATTTTTATGGCTGGTTCCTGTGGGGGGGGGTTGCCAACTTGACTTTTCCTATTCAATTCTTATTTATTCGTTTTGTTAAAGCTGTTTTATGGTCCCTCAGCAAAAGGGAGCTTGATTTGAAAGTTGTTCATAATTGTTCCCCCCCCACAGATAAATGTATTGTTCATTCTAAAAGATGTATAAATGTAGATAAATGTACAGTTTACTCACATTATTAAAGCATTGGTTATAAGTCAATGCATACTTTTTAAGTCTCCTTTTAAATATTTTTGTAAAGGAAAAAATGATTTATAAAAGGGGCAGGATAGAATAGTAGACAGCTGTCTGAGTGGCACCCATCACTTTGTTCTTCTCCCACTGTTATTTTTCCTGTTTGCCAATACATCACCGGTGTATGCTCATTTGGGTGTTTATAGGCATTGTTTAGGTTATTTCACCAGTTTTTTTTTATTTAACTGGTAAGTGTAAACTGCAAATGTACATATGTTTTGTTTATTTCAATTAAATGCCAAACACAAAATGGTTTTTTCCTTCACTTTTTTAATAAGGCAAACACTTTATGTACACTGAAATATATTTTTACAGCAGTCATCTAGTGCAACTATTTAAATATATAATAAATAATTGATTCAAAATCTCAAACTTTTTTTTTTTTTTACATTGGCCACTTCTCATCATGCATGGGGTATATCAGAGACAACTGCCCAGGTATTTTCTTTAAGCTACTATAAAAACCCACTAAAACCAGAAATGGCTTCAGTCTCCCAGTCAGAGTCAGAATCAGAAAAATCTCCTGCATCACTACCACGAATTGGTGAGAAATGACTGAAATTGACATTTTGGACTTTGACTTGTAGGCTTTTGGCTGGGCAGGTGACTTGTTTAGGAGATGACCTGTTGAAGTTAATTTGTGCTGGAATAGGAGGAATGATGACTTTCATGTCTGGTCCGATTGTTCTGTTTGGGGGGAAATTGTCATAGTCAACCATCATGTGTGTTGCTGTATTTTCCAGTTTGTTTTGAGCTGAAATCTGTCCATTTGCACGTTGGTACTGATAGAGGTTGTTGTAAGTTGCCACGTCTCTCTTCACCTGGTCAGCTTCGCTTCTGTCCTCAATTCTACTGAACAAGCATGAAATGTTAGCAGAGTCATAACTGCAGTCTGTTGTTTTGAACTGTGACTGGTCAGCCGTGGGAATCGGAGGCTGGTTAAAGCTGTTCTTCAGGATAAAGCTGGGCATCCGCTGCATGTTATTATTGGTCTGATTCTGTTTTTGTAAGAATGAGGCAGTGGGGGTGGGCAGGTTAGTGATGTGGCTTATTCCTTTGGGCTTCACAGGGACTGGAGTTCCTACTTGGCGCCGTGACTTGGCCCGTCGGTTCTGAAACCAAACCTTTTAGGGAAAAAACCCAATGATTTGTATTATTTGGACTGCTAATAGTGTTTATATATTAAGACATATTTAAATTTCATTCAAATGTACATCTACTCAATCTTAATTTGGACATTCTTAAATAATAGCACATTTTGAAATAACATGAAAAGATCATTGAACACAAAGGGGGGGGGAAAGCTTGGGCAAACCTTAACATCAGTTTGAAATGAAGTTTCATATTCATATTTCAGTATTTGTCTGAGATAAATATATTTTTGGTCGAGTGTATCCATGCTTTTGACTGCTTCTTTTTTAAATATAAAATTTAATTAAAATTTCTTACCTGAATCCGCGATTCTGGTAAACCAGTGAGTGCCTCCAATCTCTCCCTTAGGTAGATATCGGGGTATTTTGTGTCTGAGTAAACTTTCTCCAGAACTTCGATCTGTTGTTGTGTGAAGTTTGTTCTCTTCCTCCGATGTGTTAATAAAGCCACACTGTCCACCCTGGACACCACGGGTTTGGTGGGGTTTAGGAAACCTGCCCTGTGGTGAAGGCTGTAGTCTGAGGTGAAGAAAGGCGATAGTGAGATACAATCACATTTATTTCTTTTAAAAGGAGCAACACTGCAAATGTAATCCACACTTGTCTTACGTAATATAAACAACTTTAACAACTGACATTTATCTTACAATTTCATACTGAAAACAAATAAGTAATAAAATGAAGTACCTTTTAGCTTAGATGCTTCACAAGCGGCCGAACCAAGTCATTTGACACATTGACACCATATCTCCTGCGTATTTTACCTCATACTTTTTTTTTTTTTTTTTTAAATCTTATTCTATGCAAAGATTACAAAACCCTGTGGTCATTTAAAAGTATAACTTAGATAATCATATAGTATAGTATAATCATATAATTGCCCGATTTGGCAAAAGAAATGCATGTCTTTATCATAAACATTGCGTCCCTTAGCGTCTAGAATATGTAACTACGTCAAATCTAAATTTCGTAAAAATATAATTCGTAAGTAAGGTTCTACTGCTAACATTTATCCTATATAAACACCACAGAATTACCGTAGCTTTTAATTAATTTATGGACATATAACTTAAAACAACTTCTCTAAGAAATTCCAAAATTCGAGAACTTATCAATAAAAGTAGGGAGTAAAATCAATTTCTCGAATTTTAGACTCGTTGTAGTGATATACTACGTGATTTAATTTTCCAGTGTCTCAATCCAAAATAAATACTGACCTGTTATGTGGCTGTTGGGCCTCTCCAGGTTGCCTGCTGGAAAAGCCTGAAATGGCGCGAAGTCTGCAGTAGACATGGCGACGTTTCGTTATCCTTCTCCGAGTGTGTGTGTATGTGTGTGAGTAGAGCGTGAATGAGTGTGTTATCGGTGCGTATGATCGAATATTGAATGTATTTATACAGGTCCGCCCAGCCTTTATGTTTAAGGTGATCAAAGTCGGGCGGGAAGTGCGATAAAGCGGCTCGCGTCGGACCGGCAGCAGGCGATGGCCTCCGCCGACATTGTTGTGTGTGACTGATGGGCTGTAGGTGTGAATGCGGCATCCATCCAGCGCTGGCGTGTGTATAGGTTTAAATGCGACTTTAATAGAATCTGCTCCCCGAATACACATCACCTGAAAAAACATTTACGTCTTTTGTTGGGATAAACTCTCCCGCTCACATCCTGAATCCATTGACAGCGTAACACCTACACACACTTCCTTGCGAGTAGCCAAGTAATTTATTTGATATTCGGTGCGGTTTGCGGTCAAAACACATGCCTGTATTTAGCAGTGATGTATAATAAACAAACAAATTCGTCTGTTGCAAAGTTCATAAACGTATAGCGAAGAGTGTAGTCATCCATCACGTTTCTCCTGTTCCACATACAAGGAAGTTGAGAAATAGCTTCTGTCCTAGTTTTGTAAAACTTTGTAAACACATTAATACTCAAGGTTCATACAATAATTGAGATATTAGATATTATTTGATCTGATCTCCCCGATGTTCATTAATTCGCCCTCAGTTTATTCAATGTTATTCTATAAAAAAAAATTGCTACAGCATTCCAACAGATTACTTTTTATTTGACATTTGCTCTGCCACTTTGCATTTCACTACTTCACTATACGTCTACAAATAAAACTTGTGCTCATGCATGTTTCTGCTAAGGCTGTGAGGAATTCAAGTCAAATGTCAGGACTATCCAAAATCCCCACTTATCTGTGCCTTTGTATACCTACTAAAAAAAGTCAGGATCTTTATGGAGGTCAAGGTTATGTGATCATCTTGTATGTTCTTTGTGTGATTGAGTAGAAGCTCAGAATAGTTGCCTATTTATGCATACATTGATAGATATGGTTTGTATTAGATCTCATAGTCAATTTACTTTGTAAATATGTCAAACCTTGTATATTTAAGTGCCTTATTTCTAAAGTAGGCTCTTTTTAAAGTGTTCTTTGGCATCTTGTCTCACCTCAGTGGTCAAAGTGGCTGATCAGCTATTCAACATGAAAGAGTCTCCACAATACACAAGCCATCAATAGTCATTTTCATTACTCAGTGTGTCACCGTTCATCACTACTAAAGTGTTTAAATTTCATGCATATGGGGCCAGTTTCCCAGTCAAGGATTAAGCCTAGTCCTAGTCTAACTTTGAGTTTGAATGGCAAATCTCCACTGGTGCTACAACTTAGTCCAAAACTAGTCTTAATCCATGAGCAAGAAACCAGCCCATGATGACTAAATATTCTCTCTTGGTCTAAGTGTGAGGTGTGTGTAAGTAATATGATGCCAACTTTGCACATATATTCAAATATTTGGATTAATAAACGATAGACTGGATATGAAAGATACGCTAGTCAGTGTTGATTCTTCCTTTGTCTGCACATTTTTAAGACATTTTTACTTTGATCTTAAGTGATAAAGTCAGTGATTAAAATATAACCTGTAAAACATCAAACAGGGTCAGGTCTTTTGCTACAACCAATTGGAACAGATAATGACTAGCCATTATCACAATGGCTACCAGTCTTCAGACACACATTTCACACTTTCAGAATAAACCCTCAGACAGACGGATTAGAGAAGGACATTGACCACAGAATGCCGACAGCAATGAAGTGTTTTCTAGCTAAAGAATTACATAGACAATACAAATAATTGAAATCAGTTTCAAAAATATACTTTTATAACCAAAGACACACTATCAACTTAGATTTATCAATTGTACATAAAGGGATTTAAGGTTCAAGTCCTGCTATATTCCACCACAAGCAGTAACGCCACTGAGCCCATAAGTAAAGCCCTTAGCCCCAAGTTACTCCAGGGAGACTGTCTTTGTAATCAGATTATGTAACTCTCTCTGGCAAAAGACACTTGCCAAATGCTGTAAATATAAATTGCAACTCTTGGGTTTGAAATGAGTTTGTCTAACACACAGCCATCACAAATGTACTTGTCAGGTTCATTCCCTTTCTACATATGTTTCATGCTAGTCAGTTCAGTAAGTATTCTTAAACCATCTACTAAACTTGCTTTTGGACTCACACTCAACATTCATATTTGGAAATAAAAGCAGACACACTGCAGCATCTAGCTATTGAAGCTCAGTTTGTAAATAAACGTTGCACAGGATAATAGGTAACAAATCTGAATCCATCCATCCATCCATTTCCCAGGAAAATCTATGCACATGCTGCTATGTTTACAGTGCTATATAACAGTGAAATTATTAAAATCATTGTAGATAACAGGTTATGTACTGGGAGATTACAGTCACAGTACAGCCAACATTCCAGTTGAGGGCTTGGCCAACAGGCGTGAATGGGTTTAGCAAGTCAAGAGGAGAGCAGACTTGACTGTCAAAATGGGGATGTGACACATTGAAAGAAAGCCGTCTAAACAAGGAATGTCAAGAAAACCCAGAACTGTTTTAGGAAAAAAGGGACAAACTACAGATTCCATCAAGGCAGGTTTATTCATTTGAAAACAGGGGTGCTTTTAAACGGGAGAGAAGAATTTCCCCAGATGTGACCTGCATCCTATGTAGCTGATCACTTGCTGTGCCTCGGCGTACTGTAAAGAGAAGCATGTTAATTTCTAGAAAGCCAAAATAGAGTTAATTCAAGTCATACCTCTCTTGGTGTCTCTGGCCATCAGCATGGGACATTGGCGCCGACAGACCTCATCTTTCTGGTTGAGGTCACAGATTACAGCTTCACAGTGGACAAAGACCTAAAGGAAAGTTTAAAACAATGGTTTGGGTCTAGCTAATGATCAGCCTGAAATAGTGAGAAATCAAGTTACCTGATCCCTGAGCACCGCATCATCTTTGACAAAAGTGAACATCTTAACTTCAAAGCGTTTTATATGGGCTGGGTACTGAACCCGGTCATCAAAGGAGACAGGGTGGAAAATGGTCTGGTAACGGTCATCTGGGTTCATACACCTGGAAAGAAAGCATTGAAATGAAAGCAGTGATCATTTACGGCAGTAAAAATACTCATCAAAAAGCTTGATATGTGAGAGATATTACCCATTCACAATGAGGTTCCAGCTGAGGGAGGAAGCGCCAGAGGCCCAACAGTTGTCCAAAACCAGCTCTATCCGTGGATCAGTGGACTGAATCAAATCCACCTCGAAGTAGAGTGGTTCTTTTAGGTACTGTACTACAGGGTAGTCCTCCTCCACATAAAATGCCCTGTAAGAGCCATCTGTTAAGAGATCATAATTGTTAATTGCAAAACTGCTTTATGTTCTTTAATCTTTTTGACCATGGGCATATCTAAAGGCAGGTTGTTTATTTTTAAATGGAGGCCAGACAAAATAAAAAGGCACAGGCCAAAGTTTTACCAGAGGTGAATGTTGACATGAAAAACTACAACTAGTGTTTATAGTCTTAAGAGGGGGAGGATTCACTGGCTGACAAAACAAGCTTTTGTTGCAATATAGACTCATGACAAATACTACATCAAAAAGTCACCATTTGATAGTGTTGTTTAGAAGACCCATTAAAAATATATCTTTAATCTTAATGGCTTGGCACAAACTAAACTCCTTGTTCGTGACATTCTTGGCAAGAAACCTCATTCTGATTCTAACTGGATAGGACAGCGACACAACTTCTCAAATAGTGTACACAATTAAAACAATTACATACCTTTAGAGAGTCGCATACTGACTTGTAATTCACCAACACCAGTTTCTGCAAGAGGCGTGTTTCCTTGTGGCATAGTGAGGAACATCACTGACTGGCTGTCATTCAGTGTATAGTAGCAGGCGACTGACACGCTGACATTGAAATTGGAGCATGCAAGTTACATTTCAATATAAATTCACACACACACACACACACACACACACACAAAAAAGCATCAGCATTACCGATATTCAGAGTCAGCACCCTTCTGCGTTACAGCTACGTCCTGATGGGTTGGTCCTCTTCTGCCACCCATTGAAATCTCATTTTGATACACCATGACGCCATCATAAAACTGGAAGAAAGTATGCAGGTTAAACACATGCACATGGCAAAAAAGGTGATATTTCAGAGCTGTTTAATTACATACCTTCCTAGTTGTTCCACAACTTCTTGCATTAAATGAGAAGTAGGCAAAGCGATCATTGCTAAAGGTTGGTGTGCATGAAGGATCAGTCAGTCTTAGGTGTCTGGGAATCATCTTGGATGCAGATTCCACCTTCACTGCCAGGGCAGTCATTGATCCATTGGAAAAACACTCTGAAATGGGAAAAAATTTGGTACAATTGACAGCTAGTGGGGAAAATATTTTACTACTATTCAAATGAAGCTCATTGACATAAGTAACGAAAAATAAATGACAGACTTGAGTAACCCATGCAGGTCCTCGCCAAACACTTTCCATCATACATTAAATAAGTAAGCATAGACATTACCAATCATGGTCAAAGGAAAGCTGCAAGCCAAAGAAAAGTTCTTCAGGTGCCAGCTGTTAACGGGATCCCAAAGTTGCACATCAAGGCGACCCCTTATTGATGACTGGTGAGCAAACTATAAAGAAAAAAATTACAACTCATTTTCTTTAAGTCAACAGTTGAGGTAAAAGGTAAAAAGTAGCCCATACCTCAAAAATAACATCACGTGCCAAGTATGACACAGCCATGCTCATGTGTGTCGAATTCTCTTTAACATTGTATTCCCTATAACGGTCATGAGATATTTCACTTCGGCCCAGATGTACATTGAAGTTCTTGCCTTGGTTCCCATATAATATTGTGACATGGAACTTTTCCTCATCACAGATTCCAGTCATTATGGGTAGAGCTGTAGAAATATCCCAATGACAATTATTGATTCTCGTACCATGAGCAACCATTTTAAGCGTTAAATGCATACCACTGAAATCTTTTACATCTTACTAATAAACAAAGTTGAATTTACGTCATACTTAAATACTTACTGATATCCTGACGAGTAGCTTCCAACAATGCAGGATGAGGAAATGGTGTGTGTTCAGGTAGAATTAGCAAGCCAAAGATAAGGGGAAGGGTGTAGATAGTCATTTCCAGGTTGATGCTCTGCAAAAGCATTAATCAGTTACTGGCACATTAACTTTTTCATGCATGAATTGTGATTTACAGAAAGATTTTTTACATATTTAATATCGATCAATTTAATTCAAGTCCACCCAGTAGACATGGCAGTTTTTATTGGACATCACAATAGTACTCATCAGGCACTACCGGATACTGCAAGTGTATATTCATATACTGTAATCCATTTGTTATGCATAGTCAGCCACAATTCACAACAATCACTACTGCTCAGCTTCTTATAAGAGAACTCTAGTTGGGTTGGCATTTTCGTGTTGACACACTATGACTGACATAAGTCAGATCAGAACACTTGTGAAATTACTTTATCACCCATGGTATATATTGTTATATTTGTGTACTTTTAAAAGTTATGGTAATTCATATTCTGCATAACTGGTGTTTCCCCTATTGTTCTGGTGCAGTGATACAGTAAACGGGGGTGAGAGGGGCTCACCCAGGGCACCTTACAGGCTAGAGTCACCAATGTGTGCTGGTTTTTAGAATTAATTTATGACTATGCATCACTGCGTGGATAAACAGACATCCAAATGGGAACATTTGGGTTCAAAAACTGACAAGTGTTTAGCTTATAGGAAGCCAGCACAAACTACACATGGGTTGGTGTCTAATGTTTCAATGTTGAGCTCCATAAGCAAGTTGTTATTGAACTAACATACTTACAGCCTTCAGGACCACAGTATCAGAGAAGGGAACCTGGATGCTGAAAGCCTTAGAACCATTGGGAAAGATGTGTTGCTGCACATTAAAACCCCTGAAATTGGCCTCTGCAACAGTCATCACTCCAGTTGAAAATGTGATGTTCATCAGCTCAACATCAGAAAGGAAGGTGCCCAATGCAACATTAAACACTCCCAACTCTGCCACAGTATCTAGAGGGAAGTGTGTTAGACAAGCAGTTAATCAGAATCTCACAGTTCAGATTAAAGAAATAAATAAGAATATACTCACTATCAATGATATGTGCTGGCTGGGGCTGGGGGGGTGTGCTAATGGGATAGTGAACTCTATATTTGGTGACAGACTTCTCATCCTTCCATACCACTTCAAGCATTGGTTCAATAGTGTAGGTGATGTGATATTTGTAATCCAGCGCATGACTCTAATGAACAGAATGTCACTGTTAGACCCAACGTGGGGCGGTGGAAAAGAAACCCAAGAATTCCACACACAACTAACCTTGTAGTATCCATTGGGTCCACCCACAGGTAGTGAGACTATGATATGGCTCTCTGTTAGAGATACAACGTAGCCAAAATCCTTCATCTGTGTTGTGGTCAGTTTCTTGCCATCAATACCCATGTAGAGTTCAAGATTTTCATAATAATTAGATGTCAGTGGAGTGATTTGCAAAGGCATGTACCATGTGATGAGGTCCTCAGTAAAATGGAGTCCACCTACACATGAAAATGCAACTTAAACATGTTGACTCTGGCATCCAATTATCAAACCCCTCTATAATGTTTACCCACCAGTTGGACAGGCAGCAGCAGTCTCTATCATGGTTACTGACCAGTCCCTTTTGAAATAAGCAATGACTTTGAAGACTTCCATTTGCACACCATTTACCTATTAATTTACATGTAGATTTAAATCAAATTAATTCCCCTTACAGCAAAGTAATCAAATGATTTTATATTTGTATAATTCCTAAATCACTGTACACCATCTTTTACAGTAATTTTTTAAGTAATGATTTGCATCAAAAGTTTTATAGTTTTATACACATAGGAACATCTTTACTTTTCTGTATCCCCACTTACATTTTGAGTGTAAGTTTCAGGCGTGTTGTAAGGGCTTCGCAGCACCAATCGTGAAGGTGACGTTGATATGCCATATCCTGCAGACAGAGCGTCCATCAACGTCATTGGCTTTTCTTTGGGTGTATAGAACACCAACCTCCACACATTCTGAAGAGACGTACTGACCTACAATTGGTGCGGTTAACACAAAGCTTATCACTGATTTGAAAACTGTATATAGCTGAACAGGGATCTTTTGTAAGTCACTTCAACCTTATTACCTCTGAGCCAGTAGGTGACTTGAATCCTTTACGCTTGTTAAGTTCAACTTGCCTAAGTGTCTGGTCGTCAGCCTCTGGGGGTAACCTATAAACCGACACCTAAGAAAATAAAACTGATCACTTAATATGCTCATAACTACAAAACAATACTACACTGCATGTTTCTCTAACAGGAACATTAATATACATTACTAATAAAGCACACCAAAAATCAAACAAGGAACTATTTTGGGGAAGACCCTGCAATGTAGGCCACATTAAATGTGTATTTTGTACCCCTACTTGTGTATAATCTAAAGAAAAGGGCAAGGCTTAGGAAAAAAATAATTTTAAAAAAGTGATGTAAGGTCCTAACAGCACTTATAACAAGGAGCACCATCCTCAAAAGAAAAGCAGCAAAAGACAACTGAAAGCACCAATGTAAAGAAGTTACCTCCATGAAGTTACGCTCACAAATAATTTCACGAGAAACCCACTGCTGGTATTCACAGGTCTGTCTGACCTCGTGTACATCTTCCACAGACTTTTGGTGACCATACATTCGGAGTCGCAAACCAATATTAAATGATACATCATCCTAAGAAGATGAAAGAAGCATTATATATCAACAAAGTACAGCTTATACATAACTCTTAACAGCCCAACCTCTTTACATCGTTTTGAGTGAAGCAGCTCAGCAATGAGGCATAGATTTTTGTATTCCCCCAAGGATCAGAGTCCATGCTGTAGCCACACTTCACTGCCAGGCCTGGTGTTAAAGGCACACTTTGAGAACCATCTGAAAATAAGGAACAATCCCATGTCATTAGAGTCTAAAACTTCAGACTAGTTGGCGATTGAGCTCACCTCCAACAAAACTTACTCATAGCTTCAACTTGAAGATGACTTCCAAAAACTAGAGATTTATCCAGTGTGAACCTCATGACATTTCCAAGACACTCAGAGTTCAGACCAGCTCCTTCGTATAAAATAAATAGTAAGAGTAAAAAAAGCTTAATAAAAGTTAAACTAAAGCTCATACAAGTTAGAATATGAAGAAACAGTTTCTTACTCTGATCAAAAGTCTTTTGTGTGGAGACCATAACAGCAGCCATTAATACCCACAAAGAACTAATGAAAAGAATACAATATAAATAAATGTTTGCAAATGTTAACCCCCCCCCCTTTCCAAAATCAACAAACACGTACCAAAATCCATGATTAAGGGCCATCTTAAGTTATAGGAATGCTGTTTCTGAACAGCAAAGTTCTGGCCTAGAAGGATGTTAAGTGCAAGTCTCTTTAAATAAAAGGACCACTAATTAAACAAGTCACCAGACCTATATGGAGAACACCTAGTACCTACTGCATGTTTTAAGTTTATTTACGATGCTTTAAATTCAGGTATGGATCTGCAATTTTTGGTGGCCAAAATGAACGAAGACCACCTCAAAAAGAGACCAAATTTGCAGATAGCCAAGTTACTAAAAGTATTGTGTTAAATGGACTGACTGGTAGCTTACAGCTATTTCAGTCCTACACAGGTGGTCCTAATGAGCTTAATGAACATCAGGTTTAGTGAAAGCTGCAGCAATATTAAGTGGAGAAATTGGCAACTTCAGGGGCAAAAGATTCACCTTCTATGTTTTGTCAAAGTAAATACTATGTGCGTTATATTACCAATTTTGATTCGCTCATGATTAAAAAAGTCAAGGCTTAACATGGCCAGTTAGAACAACTTTAAAGTATCAACCTTTAATCAATGTTTAGCATCTTTAGACAAAAAATTTGAACATCTGAATAAAATGTTTATTAGGTTTTATTGTGAGCAGCAATATAATTTATTAAGAGTTCATTAATTAAAAAACAGAGGGGAAACCCTCTCTGGTCCTAAGTGACATCAGCGCTTTCATGCTCTTAATTTAACACACCTAACTCAACTCTAATTAAAGCAAATTTGAATTGGTTCATTAAAAGAGGAAACACATTATGCTCTGTTGGTCTGTGACTTTAAAAGGATTATGTTTGACATCATTTTTAATGTCTTACTTCTCCCTGGAGGACTGGACAAGTATTAAATAATTAAACTAGCAAACTGACACTCAAAATGTGTACTTTGACACTTCAAATACATTTATAGCCACTGACCCATATTTCAGTTCATAATTAAATTAGCAAAAACAAGCTATTTGAGAAGTCATGTACTCATCACAAATACAATAAAATTCCACATATAAGATTACAGAAGGAAAGTACACTGAAGGCAAATTAGGCCACAATGCACAAATTGAATATTAGAGGAGTTATTTAGTCTGGTCCTCCAATTAGATGGCACAGAAATGTTCCCAATCTGGTTGCAGGTCCATATCAGTAGGTCCTTCTCAGTTTTTCTTCACTGTCAAGTAATGTCTTATGCAGGCCTTGTTTTGCATCCTCAAAATCAGGATTTATTTCCAGCGCCCTCTTGAAGTCGCTCTCAGCATCTTGGAAAAAACCTGCATAAAACCATATTGTAATCTCAGGATAAATGTAGATTATGTATATACAAAGTAGATCTGTAAAAATAAGATACAGCATTACTCAAATGGTTTAATCATTATACTTTATTGTACACTTTTTATGCAATCAAATGCAACTTGCCTTTTGAATTGCCCAAAGTAGAACAAAACAGATTAACACAGACAATGAAAAATAATTGTGATTTTTTTTTTCCACATAACCGCAGCAAAATAGGACTAAACTCTTTCTTTTGACTGTGCAATTTAAACAAAGCATACAAGTTAAAAGAATATATATATATATATATATATATATATATATATATATATATATTTATTTATTTTCTTTTAACTTGTATGCTTTGTTTAAATTGCACAGTCAAAAGAAAGAGTTTAGTCCTATTTTGCTGATTGATTGATTGATTACAAAAAACCTCTGAATTGTGATCCAAATTAACATATTTACAGGTTGTAGGTTGAGAAGATTAATGTCAAATATAACTGACATTTGCAGAAGCCAGATTTCCATATCTCTTAAGAAGCCTGGATGGTTTGAGGGAAAGAAGTTGTAAAGTAAAAGGTAGAGAGACTGTACACCTACCCAGTCTATATCGCACTAATCCTCTGTTGTAATATGGAACAGCAAACCGGCTGTTCGCCCGAATGGCAGCGCTGTAATCATCCATCGCCTCGTAGAAATCAACGCGCAAATATTTCACCTGGCCGCGGTTATTATAAGCCACGGCGAGGTCATTATCCTCGCACTCCCTAGAAACCAGCGAACACAACACAATATTCATATATTATCATTTTTTATTAGTTACTACATGTAAACGAATGATTGTACACGGAACGAGGGCTTGCGTCGTAGTCGAAATGACTCATACGAGCCCATTTCTGGAGTTCTTACCAACATTTAAAGGGAGAAATGTCTTGCGTTTGAACAGAGTGAACACTGAAGCTTAATTATGAATTATGAATGAGTCAACGAAATCGCCCCAAGATAAAAGCTCAGACTGGGACTATCTGATCCAGCGGAATTATGTTGATTGGCTGCCTATTTATTTCGTCAAAAGGGCTACCTGTGAGTTGCTGACTGATCATCGTTAAGGTCTAATCACCTAGAACTGGTCCAGGAGTTGATGAATTGTGTGTACAGTTCCTCTGCGCGTTTGTAGTTGTCAGTGTTAAACTCCGTATGAGCTTCGGTAAGAATAGCTTTGCTCTCCATGAGCGCCTGCTGATCCTCCGCGTCGCTACAGCTCCTACCACAGCCGCTGTAACGTGATTCTTTACTTCTCGTTGATGGCCTGCAATACACCAGACATCAGACAGGGGGAGATCGCGAGGAAGAACAAAAAGAACGGGAGTAAATTGAGCTTAATAATTACAGTTCCTTACATACACTTATGTAGCGCAATGTCAAACATATCTGACATTTCATAATACCTTTCATTATTACAGCACCTATTAAATATTGCTGGATGATTTTTTCTTTAATTGTTTTGTCGACTGTAGCTTAGGCTCTTTTAATCACAAGTAGCTTGGGGCTTGAGAAGCAACCTTTAACAAGGGTTATAGAAAACAAAATTATAATGTAATATATGTTTTCGATAATATTAATGTGCAATATTCCATTAACTAAGGACAGCGTATGTCAAATTACAATTAGGTTTCAATTGCGTTTTGGATGTAGAGAATGTTTTAATTTTCAGCTTGCATAAGTCATACATCTTGATAAATATAGATATAGATGCTTGCTTCCCTCTTCGCCATGATGGGCATGGTGGGGTTTTTTTTGCATGTAAAATGTAGCGTAAAAAAACTGGAAAGGCTACATCGTTTTAAATGTAGCTTCGGTATTGATACAGGGTAGGTCGGTAGCGGAAAACCCGTTCACTTTGCAGTCGCTTCCGAGCGTCCTTTAGGTTTGATTGTAACCGGGATGTATTTACAGAGTGGTAAATCTCCGTCAAAAAGTTCTTCGTTTCTGCAACGGTGATTTCGTCTGCAGTTTTTCGCTTGGCGTGTCCGTGTTGTGGCGTCACATTACCGCCGTCTGCTGGTCACGAGTAGAACAGCAAGCCCTCGCCTAAATGCAGCCATCTATCCAGTATGTAAGTTCGGCTAAAATGTATTGTCATGTACAAAGGTAAATGAAATTTAGAATAAAGAATGTTTCTTCACCCTCAACAGCCAGTTTATATTAGAGCACTGAAACAAAGGACAAAGTGAAAAATACTAACTACTGTGTGATATATCCCACAATATATAATATTAAACAAAATCTGCATCAAGAGATAAATAAAAAAAAAAAAAGCACATTAAGGAAGGGCTGCAAGCACCTCTATCTGCTAAAGTCATATGAAGAACATACAAGACCATTCATTCCTCCATCTATAATAAAATAATCCCTAACACATCATTTATGTAGTAGGTATACAAAGCAAAGATGTTCTCCAGAGATCTGCCATTTGAAATTATTATTATATCAGAAATTATTTTGGGAAATTTTATTTGACTTTCATTTCTGTGGTGCATATCCTCACTAAAGACTGATCATATATCATTCAGTGTCCGCCCGCCTAAAATTTGGATTGGACAAGAACATTACATATTTCCATCAGAGGTCTTTAAATAGAAGGTAGTCACCAGCATACTGGAGTCATTCTGCAGTAGGTCCCAAACCAGAACGCAGGAAGTCAGACTGTGTCCATCTACAATGAAGTCTTTCTTTTGGTTTTATATTTGTTGCTTCTCCTTTCTCCTGATGGATATCACTGCAAGCTATGGCATTAACTATCCATCAGAGATTTTAAGTCAAAGTTTTGCACAAAGAAGAAATTATGGCAACACGCCAAATGTCCGATTGCCACCGAGGACACTTAACCCAGCAGGTATGTTTGTTTCAATACTTTTAAGCTGCAAACCTATAGAGTTATAACTATAACGTTTAGTTTGTACTTTAAACTCAGCATGTATCTGCATCGCAGTCAATGAAACAAATTGCTTCATTATTTTAGTTGATGCACAGAGGAGTGCCACACTAATGTCCAAAATCTGGCTCACAGATTTAAATGCATTCAGTCGTGCATCCTCAAAAGAAAAACTTAATGTAAACATTAAGTGCATGCACATGTTTACAAGAACTGTATCTGTTAAAGTTTTACAACAATTTGATTCTTATTGAGAAAGTCTTTTCCTCAGATATTGACAACAGCCATTTCTGAGAGTTAACTTTAAGTAGGCATGAGTATGCTGAAATACAATGAAACTGTCTAACAGCCTTTTCTGTCTTCTCTCTTTACTATCAATTTTAAATATCCATTTTTGTTGGCTTGTAGTACACAGAAGTCATTATAAATTTAACAGACAGCAGTACATTCATGGTAACCCACCAAGGATGTTGCCACAAATGGCAAACAATCCTGAAACTACAAGTCCTTCTCAGTCCAAAGGTTATGACTCGAAAAAAGACTTATCAACAATCAAACTGCCATCGTCTGTGACAAACCAACAGCTCAAAGGTGAATGGGCACCAGTAGTTTGCCGCAAAGTGCCAGTTCTGGAGAAACCACTTACAGAACAAGAAAAAACAATATCAGTTGTGGAAGAATCACAAGCAAGCCAAGAAAAAACATTAGACGTTTCTCAACAATCACCTGTACTGCCAGAAGATTCACTTTCCCGTCCAGAGGACTCACTTGCAGGTTCAGAACAACTGCTAATAAGTCCAGAAGAATCACATCCACGCCCTGAACTATCCTTTACAGTCCCTGAACAGTCACTTGTAATTCCAGAACCATCACCTACCGGTCCAGAACAATCTCTTGTAGGCCAAGTACAATCCCAGTTAGTCCCAGAACAATCTCCGGCTGGTCATGTACAATCATTTTGGAAACAAGAGGGTGGGGTAACAGGCGAAACATTACTTTTTCAACCGACAACCTCTCCTCCTATTTATTCACTGGCTTTTGTGACCACATCACCTCTACCAAATCTCCTAATGCCAAAACTGCACCCTGATGCCCCTTCAACCCAGTCTTTGCCAGGGTTCCCTCTGGCAACACAGCAATATCCTCAGACATCCTCAGCCCAGACAGCATCCAGACAGCAGACTCCTGCCGGTGCGCAAGGTGACATAACTCTCACGGGGAGGACAGGTAGAACTCTCTGCTAAACAATCACAGACTTTTCTCAAGTCTCAGCTTATTCATCCTAAAGCAAAGCTTCAGTTTTTGCTGTGTTAAAGGAAGATTCAGGAACAGGACATCATGGATCATATTTATACAAAAAACAAGGTTTTTGCAATAATAACCAAAATTGCTGTGACTTTATTTGAGACAGAAGTGTAACTAGAATTCCCTTTCAACACAAAGCTTTTGTTCTCCTGAAAAGACATTAAAATACAGGTAAATGTGATTTTTTTTATTGCAAAAAATTGCAAAATAAAAACGTTTTGAAAATGGTCAATGATATGCCCAAAAAGATTTTTAGTCTTAAGTTGATCTTTCCCCAATACAATGTATTTCTTGTCTAAAAAGAATAAAGTAAACTAAATTTGTACATTGCTGTTGAATATTTTAATGTTTAATGT
The DNA here is from genome assembly GCA_032718565.1 of Distichodus sexfasciatus. NCBI lineage: Eukaryota > Metazoa > Chordata > Actinopteri > Characiformes > Distichodontidae > Distichodus > Distichodus sexfasciatus. The sequence goes on from JAVGVS010000126.1 coordinate 861,190, forward strand.
TTTTACATTGTAAATAAATAGAATAACATTAGAAAGAAAAATAACTTGCGCTGGCGTATCAGATCCGCTCAGACCTTTTATATCCTCCCTAAAAACTCACCTCTCTATGGGTGTTAATTTAGGGAAAGGCCACTTATTACATTTTGTGTTTCTTATTGCCCTTTCTTTTATTGACCTTCACAGCACTTTGGTCAATCTTGGTTGCTTAAAAGTGCTATAGAAATCAACTTTGAGTTGCGTTGAGTAAAAGGCAAGTGTTTCTATTTTAATAAAGATATATGCCATCACTAATATTACACTGCAAGAAAGATTTAAAAGATCATTGTACAAATGATCTTTTTCTGACAGTTTTTGCAATGCAGGTTTGGACTTAATGTGCATTAGTGATGCCATGTTCCTGAATCTTCTTTAGGACTGTTTTCAAAAAATGACTATTCTCATTTTTAAGAAAATATACTCCTCTCTGAACTTACATGTGGTCCAATGCCAGTGCAACACTTAAATGCGTTGTACTTTTACTTGTGTAGTTTGTACACTTGAACATCAGATATGTTGACTTTCATAAGAGCAAGACTGTCTAAGAGCATCTGTAATCATGTCAATCTTTACTATGTTGTACTTTAAACAAACTGTGCACTGTAAACATTGTAAACATTTTAATTTGGTATGTTAAACTCCACTTTTGTTCATCATGGCATTGGGTCAGATTTCATTTTGCTGAATGTTGAACTAAACCAGCCTAACACTTTGCAAGTTGTACTAAACCCCTAATTAACAAAATCATGATCAGAAAATGTTCACAACCATTAACAAATCACGTCTCTTTTTTACTCTCAGCATCTGACTCTCAGTGTAGAAGTCGGCCGTTGGATCTTGTCTTTATCATTGACAGCTCCCGCAGCGTGCGCCCCATCGAGTTTGAGAAGGTCAAGATCTTTCTATCAGACATGGTGGACACGCTCGACGTCGGGCCTGACGCCACCCGTGTGGCTGTGGTGAACTATGCCAGCACTGTTAAAATTGAGTTCTTCCTCAAAGACCATCTTGTGAAGGGAAAAATGAAGCAAGCAATCATGCTCATCGAACCTCTGGCTGCTGGCACCATGACTGGCCTGGCCATCAAAAAAGCCATGGACGAGGCTTTCACCGAGAAGTCGGGTGCACGGCCCAAGTCCAAGAATATCTCTAAGGTTGCCATCATTGTGACAGACGGCCGTCCCCAGGACCAGGTGGAGGAGGTGTCCGCTGCTGCCCGTGCCTCAGGAATCGAGATCTATGCTGTGGGAGTGGACCGTGCCGATATTCAGTCGCTAAAGCTCATGGCAAGCAATCCACTGGAAGACCACGTGTTTTATGTCGAAACCTATGGGGTCATCGAGAAGCTCACCTCCAAGTTCCGGGAGACGCTGTGCGGTAGGATCAGGGTTTAGGGGATGCTAATGTTCTCTCTCTTCATATTTTAACTCAAATTAATGGAGTAGTGCTTTTTAAAAAGCTTTCTCTGAAGTACAAAAACCTTAATGCCTGCATAGTTATGAACATCTTCATTATTCTGTTGTTTTGTATGAAATAGTTCAGAACAGTGGGCTTCACTGACCAATATCTTAAATCTTTTCTTAATTTGTTCTTGAGAAATGTTCTTAAACTGGTAAATTGTTTGCAAGTCCTGTCTTGTAATTATTAAGGGCGTTGAAATTGATCACGTAATCAATGTATCGTGATGCAGACGTGGACAATTCTGCATTGATGCAGTGGCAGACCATAATCAATTATATTGAGGTTTTCAACCGGTGGTCCGCTGTCCCCTGGTGGTCCACAGCGGCACTGCAGGTGCCATTTAATCCAGTTTAACTACTGAAATCACTTCTTTTAAAATTTCATTTTATTTATTTTACAAAACACTTCTAGATGCAAATATATAAAAAAAATAATAAATACACTGAGCGGTGATCCCTGGGACAGAACAAGTTGAAAACCCCTGGATTTTCTGGCTACAGCATTAAAATTCTAGTTTAAAAGAACATCCTGATAGTAACTATGGCTGCCCGGTCTGTATGCAATTTGAAGTAATGCAGAAATATTGATGGCATGCATTGTGAAGTGTCAAGATATGGTATTAAATCGAATCGTTGACCTGATAATCGTAATCTAATCGAATCGTGAGACCAGTGAAGGTTGACACATCTAATAATAAAGACCGAAAGTATGTGCAAGTTCTTTTCTGCTCAGAAATGATATATATATCATTCAAATTTTAGGAAATTGCATTAACGTTTTCTATTTTAGGGTCTGTTCCTGGTGTTTTTGAAAACAGTATATGTATGTCTCAATATATCTCTTTCAGGAAAAAGAAAACTTCTGCACGAGGACAATAAGAATTGTTTGCTTATGCTAAGGCAACAAAAGTCTAATACTGCCATAATGCTTCATTAAAGCTAGCTGTAAAAGTGGATATATGGCACTATCAATTTGCGGCCGTGCCAGTTTGGTTTCCCATGTACTACACAGTCAAATGATCTGCAACAAAGGTTTTGTGGATATAAATCCCAATTTCTAATCTACTTCCCCAATTTCCCTCACTCTTATTCCTTTAACTGTAAGATCATATGTATCATGTATCATGGGATATGCATGTAAGATGAGGGGCCTATAGTACCTATAGGATCTGAAGACAACAGACACGTCACACACCTGAAACGAGCCACTTTGAGTCTAAATAGCTAGACTCAACCAGTAACCATAGCTTGTTCCAGGTTTGGATCCCTGTGCCGCTGGAAATGACTGCGAGCACATTTGTGTCAGGAGTGGCTCGTCCTTTTACTGCAAGTGTCGGAAGGACTATATTTTGAACGAGGACAAGAAAACATGCTCCCTCAAACGTAAGAGTCTGTAGATTAAGCAAAAAGCTCTAATCCTGTGCATAATATTTTTTGCGGACAATAAGTTTCTTTTGCCTGGTTGCTTTGTTGCACGCTTGCATTCAGCAAAACATTGGGAAGACCTCCATGACTAACCTAATTATACATAGGCAGTGAATGCTTTTATTTAAAGGTCTGCTACCTAGCTTTGCTACCAAAGCTGCATTTGTCATGACTCAGAAAAGTCATACAATATTGCATATTACATGATACATATTGTTCCAGTGTACAAATTGTATATTGGTGTATAATGACTTCTTTATTTTGCCTTCAGATCAAAGTGTTTCACAATTCAACAGAGCAAAGAGCTGGATCACGGCTTCAGATCCATCCAATATTAACTCATTGTGGAAATACTATGGTCTTCATGCATAACGTGCAGAGCAACTGATGTTGCTTTGATTTTGCTCTATATGTTACTGCTCTTTTCTGCTGGGTGAAATGTCCTTCTTTCTTTGAGACAGATGACAAATATTTACCCTGCATACTGGTTGTTCACATTAAGATACATCTTTAGAAGTGTATGTAAAGCTAAAATTCCAATGGCTTGTTAGGATAGTGGATATGCACTGTCTGCTGTACTGCCTTTTTTTTTCTTCAAACAATGGACAGAGTCCAATTTAGTCCAATAGGATTTCACGTGACCTTAAAAATCGATATATGATCATACAAGGTGTAACATCTCTCGGCTGCCGGATAAATTAACCTTAAATTGCTTATCTATTTTAGAGTGTGTAAGCAGCATTCATACTGGACACTTCATTATTAATGACTTCTTATTTATCTTTATTTATTAATCACATCATATTTCCAGAAATTTCTTAGGAAGTATGCCACTACTTTTCTTCCTCTAGGATTCATCTTGATTGTCATATTATGTAAAATTTGCAACTCATTCCAGGTGTAAATTCCTGTGAATTCGGACACCACTGTCAGCATATTTGTGTCGGAAATACAACCTCCTATCACTGCAAGTGCCGCCGTGGCTATGTCTTGAATGAAGACAGGAGGACGTGCTCATTTGCCAGTGATGGTAGCAATAACGGTGATAATGAAGGTTTACGCAATGGAAATGGAAATGCCATTGACGATGGCGACAACAATGGAGAACGTAGTGCCAGTGAGTTCAAAAGATCATGCTGGAAATAGTAATGGCCTTGATTCATACCATTTCCTAGCATAACAGGTGTATTAATTTTGGTCATTTACTTAAATGTCATTTCATTAACAGTTTAGATTTTGTGCAACTTTTCTGTCAGATGACAATCAAGTCACAAACATAAGATTAGCTTCGTATTTTATACTAATTTGACTCGCAGACTCGTAGCCTATCTAGTAACTTTATCTTCTTGCAGCATCTTCTTTTTCTGTCTTGCTTGCTCCTTCATGGCTGTTGTTTTCTCCATTTTCCGACCTTGAGAAACATTTACTAGTTTATTCATAGGTGTCCATAAAGCATGGTCATAGAAATTACTATAAATGTTGATCATCAACACAGTTTCACAGCAGAAACTCATAGCAACAGACAGCTTGCTTGCCCTTTGGGGTACCAGACTGTTTGATACTGCTTATTCTTAAACCTAAAAGAGCTTATTTACCTTGGCTCTCATCTTACCTTATTGGATGCTTCACACAGAATTTGCACCACTTGAGCTGGAATTTGTCTTTAGTGTTTGCAGGATCCAGCTAATTGGGGTCAGTATTTTATTGACACTGATTTCTCACTGGCCTCTCATGACAGAGGAAAATGTTTTAAATTCTTGAAAAGAATTTTCAGGTTAGGAGAGTTTTCTATTCATAAATATATATTTGAGAACTGCATTTGGTTTCTGGATGTTTTAAAGATTCTTTTGTCATAAACATCAAAAATTATGAGGATGTTTACATCTTTCTCAGATACTGGTTGAGCTCCTCAACAGTGTATTTAACCTACTCCTGATCATGAGAATTTTGTTTGTGAACAATATAAATGATCTGCATTGAATATTGAACAGTTTCATTACAAAGTTAAGAGACCATCTGTTTATTTAATTTAAACATCTAATATAGCATCTAATATAAAATGTATTTAGAGACGTTGTAAGAGAAAGAGAAGGACTAGGGAAATTATATTCCTCAAGATGTTATTTGTTATAAATTATAGTAATTGGTTTAATTGTGGTGGTTTTCAAATTTAGCTGCAGCTGTGACTTGTTGCAGGTGTGGATGCTTGTGCTCTGGGTCATGACTGTCAGCACACGTGTGTGGGCAGTGGTTCCTCCTATTACTGCACATGTCCTCCAGGCTTTGTCTTGATGGAGGACAAGAAATCGTGTTTCAAAGCCAGTGGTGATGATGATGGTGATGGTAGTGCCAGTGAGTTGTTGGATGCAATTTGTCATAAACGGTAGTGACATGTTTCATGTCAAGTTTATGGCAAATATGTAGCTTATATTTAGCATTTCCAGTACCTAAGATCAGGGATGCTCATCTTCAGCCCTCGTGCTCTAAAATCTCACTTAATCTAGTGACAATTGTGTTAGTATATCTTACTTGTAGATATGATAGGTTGATGTGATTTAATTATGCCTTATTCCAGGTCTTGACCACTGTGCAATGGGACATGACTGTCAACACATTTGTGTCAGCGGTGATGGTTCCTATCACTGCCAGTGCCGGACAGGCTTTGTTTTGAATGAAGACAAGAAAACCTGTTCACGTAAGACATTGTAAACCAGGCTATTCAACTGTTCAAAGGGCACAAACCTTGTTCACTCCAATCAAGCACCTTACCTCATAGGTTAAAAAAGAAAGTTTACATCTAAAGGGAATGATATTCTCACAAATTTATAGTAAATAATTTCAGTTTTACCTTTAAGTTAGAGTACATCTTGACATGTAGAATCACAAACCAAAATGTTTCATTCAACTATTGCTTTTTGATTGGCAGATGATTATTTTTTTACTAACTCATTAAGGTATACACGCATTCGGATTTATGACAATTCTTGCTTTGCGGTCAACATGTCCAAACATGATCAAAAGACAAGATTAAAATTCAAGTTTAAAATTCTAGTAATACATCCTAGATGTTTAATATAGCAGAAATAGTTCAACCACTTTCATGGTATGGTGCATATCACTGTTATAGTGGATTGGAGAAAATGCAACCAGGCTTTGCAGCCCTCAAAAACCAAACTGGAATAGTCCTGTGGTAGAAATTATAATGACACTTAATGCCACTAGTTACTGATTATGCCATTTGAAATCTGGTCGAGCTAAACCAAAAACTTTAAAGGCATGATATTTGTTCTAGTTCTAAAAGTAGACCTCTCCTAAAGACTTTGTTATAATAGGTTGTTCTAGTGATTCAGTTGCACCTTATTCCAGGTCTGGACCACTGTGCAATGGGACATGACTGTCAACACATTTGTGTCAGCGGTGATGGTTCCTATCACTGCCAGTGCCGCACAGGCTTTGTTTTGAATGGAGACAAGAAAACCTGTTCACGTAAGACTTTGTAAACCAGGCTATTGAACTGTTCAAAGGGCACAAACCTTGTTCACTCCAATCAAGCACCCTACCTCATAGGTTAAAAAAAGAAATTATTAAAGGATTATATTCTCACACATTACTTTAACTATTAGTTCCTGTTTCACTTGTCAGTGACATCTTGACACATACCACCGCAACGATGTTCTTTATTTTTATTTTTAAAATGTGTTTCATGTAAAATATTGCTTTTCTGCACATTTCTTTTTTTTAATTCGGCAGTGGATTATTTCCTTCCGCCTGACTGAGGTATAACCCCCCCAAATTCTGATCTTCTATGTACAAACATGAGCAAAAGGCAATTACACTTTAAATCTCTAAATATTAATTTAAACTACTCTCACGGTATGGTGTGTTTCACTGTTCTAGTGGTTGGAGAAAGTGCAGTCAGGTTTTGCAGCCCTCAAAGAACAAAGCAGAATAGTCCTGTAGCAGAATTAGAGTCAAATCTGTAGATCAGTTCTTCACGACGCTTAAATTTGTTAGAGGATTGTTGTTTTTGTGTTTGTTTGGCGTAATTCTTCAGAAATCATAATTACATTTTATGTAATTTGTGACACTATGCAATTTGCAGTAGTTAACATGTTGCAAAAGTCATAAATACATGTCGATCTTGGGTTGTGATGTAACCGCACCTTATTCCAGGTCTGGACCACTGTGCAATGGGACATGACTGTCAACACATTTGTCTCAGTGGTAATGGCTCCTATCGCTGCCAGTGCCAGACAGGCTTTGTTTTGAATGGAGACAAGAAAACCTGTTCACGTAAGACTTTGTTGGACCAGGCTATTCAACTAAAGGGCACAAGCTCTGTATGTTCACTCCAATCACGCACTCTACCAAATAAAGTTACTCTTTAAGGGGAACGAGATCATGACGCAATTATTTTTAGTATGAGTATAGCCATGATTTCTAAATATCCCGAATGCACATAATTGTTAGCATAAAATATTATATTGGTAAAATTCTTTTTTACTGAAAGCTGGACTAATGACATGGTATGGTGCCTTTACTGGAATCATGATTGGAGAACTTATCGTCAGACATTGCAGCCCTTACAAATAAAAATTGAATAGTCCTGTGGTGTACCTCGAATTAAAAATATTTAGTAAGAAATATCAGTTTAATACTGGCTTCTATATGTTTGAAAAGTGCTTATTATTGGGTAGAATTGCATCTGTCTCGAAATGTGTTGTATTGTGAATCAATTTAAAATTGATTCACCATTGTGTCTCTGTCTTCAAATAAGCATGTAACACTCACAATGTTGCAACAACCTACACACAACATTGTCCTAGCTGTGGCTAAGTGTTACATTTATACTAATTAACTACCCAAAACAAGTGAAACAAGTTTCACCAGTAAAACAAATTCTACAATGTTCTATAAATGATGATAGTCAATAACTTACATGTATTTGACTTTACTAAAGTATATCCAAAGCACTGAAATCAAAGTAATCTGGCCTTTAAGATCATTATCTGTGTCAAAAGAAAAATGTTAGACAAGACTGAATTTACATATGCATTTGTCTAATAACCTTTACTCAAACTCTAATATGAAGAGGTGAAGGTGGAGATTGTGCAGGATCCTTGCCTTTGTGAGGCCAGACTGGCTTTCCAGAGGCAGACACAGTCCACCATCCAGGATCTGAATACCAAACATATCCTTTCTTTATAGTCTTGTTTTTGAAATGACCCAAAATATTTTATTCTCTGCCTATTAATATTATAAATAAAATTTTAAAGTAAGTGATACTGTACTCAGAAATCTGTAATTTTAAAGTCTGTGTCTAGCTGTTGTTCTTAAAAGTAGCTGAAGGGTCTGATAAATGCCACCTTAACTGCTATTTTACTAGCTGATGTTACCAGAAAAGTGGAGAGAATGCTGGCACGTATGTAAAAGGACATGCCTTGGTAAGTAATGATGCCTTCCATCTTGGAGCATTTAGCCATTTGTAGCACATCTTTTAATCAGTTCTTATTCATAAAGGTCAACCAGCTATGCTTTCCGCTGTGGGACTGAACTGAAATACATCAAAAATGCGCCTTCCCTTCTTCATTTGACCAAGTTTACATCATGGACCAAGATGAACTCCAGCAGAATGCTACAACTCCACTCCTGGTCCAGCTTACAGCGCAGTCTCTGTTCACAGCACACTTGATTAATTTATCGGTACCATCTAGGGGCGTTTTCAGCCTATAAAGGCACCTTGGGCTTAGCCTGGACTGGATGTGAATTCCAAGAGGATCTGAAGATTTTTTCTATTTGTATACAGTATATAAAAGGTGATATGGTAGACAACAGACTTTAGTAGACTGCCTAAATTATCCTTTAATTTCCAGATGCATGCATGTAAATGAAATAAATAAGCTAAACTACTGTATAATTGTTTTGGCTAAAAAACTAAGACTCTGGAATTGTGGAAAATGTTACCTTCCCAGTGAGCACAGAACACACTGTGGTCACAAGCTGTTTGGTTCAACTATAAGGTCAATCATTATTATTATAAATCATAATTATATGCTTTGACTGTACCTTCCATTTTGTTATAGAATGATGTTCTCTTATCTATGAGTTGCATGTTATAGTCTTGTTTATATTCTATAGTATTCTATATGTTATTGCATGTTTAATATTTTTTAAGCTATTTTATAAATGATTACTCTTATAATTTTTTATAACAGAATGTATAGAATATGTATAGTATTTCTTGAGTATATACTATATAGTATATTTTTTCTTTATATATTATGTTGATTAGCAATAAATTAATGGTCAATAAAGCATGACTAACAAACTGCACCTTGAAGCAAGAAGTGTCACTGGTGAGCATGGCATAACAGAAAAAATGTAACATGGAATATAAATGATATAACAAAAATGTATAAGATGTAAATGATAGATGTCCCATTCACAGTAACAGCACTCTAGAAGGGTTTGCTTTCTCAGACTAGTCACATAGTTCAAGGCATTGGTTAAAGTGTGAGATCTCCTAAGAAATATGTGTCTGTCTGAGACTTGTGTGTGATCTACTTGAGTCAACATTTCCGAGACCCATCATAAGAATGATACAGACTTACAGTCTGCCAGCCTGGTTTTACATTTGAGTGAAAGAATATTTGAATATTTGTTAAATTCAACCAGTAGCCACATTCCTCAAGCTAATCATAAAGCATCAAAATAACACCAAAAGCAACCCTAGTTATGTGTACATCGTGTCAAAAGATACAATGAGAGAACTGTCTGGCTGCCTTCCCTGTGTGTTAAATCCATTCCGTTGCCAGGAGACACATCAATGACTGATGCTTGCTTGAATAAACAGTGTCATCCACCGTGAAAGTAGACTTCAAATCACCATGTTAATTCTCACAGCAAACACCAACATTTAGATTTTGAGAAAGAACAGAAATCTTCCAGCTTTCATGGCCTTCTTCAAGTCAGTGCCAAAGCCAATCTGCAAGGATGTCAGACTAAACCTCACCAAGAATATCAATTGAATTCTAAAAGAAGGTCAGTACTTTCACTAACTACAGAAACTTCATTAACTATCCTGTGATTTCATTCTTCAATTCGATGCTTTTCAGAATAGCAAATCTGAAGTAAAAAAACAGTGGACAACAGAAGGTAAGTGAGCATGTATATATATCACACCCCCAAATGCTTTTAATACTAAACTACACCATTAAATGATTAAGATATTCAATTTCTTAAGTTTTTTGAGTCGTTTCAGGCGTTTGAGTTTGATCAGGTAGATTACTATGTGTCAATCTGTATTCAAATTCAGATCTTTACGACACATGCTCTAACAGTCATGTCTGCTGTACTGGGAAAAACAGTTCCTGGTAAAGACTTGGTAAAGACCTGGTAAAATGAAGGTGAGAAATTCCATGATCATAAGGGTTGAAAAGGTTAGGAATGTTGAGAAACATGTGCTCTGACCTGGCCTTCTACTGTCTTTCACAACCAGAGGTGTTATTTGCAAAAGGAAGGGCACAGGATTAGATGATTTTCAGTTGTACAAACATGAGTATTTGTTATAATGTGGAACATTATTCATTTTCCCCAAAGGTATCACTGAATATGCATTGCGCCGTAGAAAGAAATCTTGTTCTACAGTACTGTATGATTATATGTACAGTGCAGAGTTTGAGGTCCACTATTACAGAATACTCTTGGTATATTTGTTCATATTTACACATCAAAAAAACTGACAAGCAGATGAAAGAACCTCAGGCAGCTATGTCGACTGTCAGTCACTAATTCTTCAGTCACAAATACAACATAATATTTCACAATATACACATATTTTTCAGCAGAAAAAAATCGACTTGAAACTTGAAACACTCATTCATTATTTCAAACAATCATCAGTCACACTGGTCATACGTTATACAAGAGTGATGCTGGTTTAGTGGTTACCCAGATAGCAAAATCAGATTGAAACGACATTGAACAGCCATCAGAAAGAAATACTGAATCTACGTTGATGCACGACGTTGAAACTAAATTGAAAGCGCTCATTGTTTTACATTGAATCAACGGTAAAAACAGTAAATCAACATCGATTTAACCATTATCTAAAAGGTCAAACTGGGGCTACTTTTTAGTTGATTTTATATTGAGAAAATGTTATCAATGTGGTTTCAACCATCACCTAAAGCCAGTCTTCAGCTTCGTTTTAAGTGATTGAATATTGAAACTAAGTTAGTAATCAATACCAATTCAACAGTCATCTAAAGCCACACTGTGAAAAAATAGCCGTAATTATATGGGACAATGTACCGTAATATAATTACGGAAATGTACCATAAAGCAACATTCAAGGGACTTTCCTTTATTCTCAGTTTCACATTGAATTCTGGATACTAAAACAACCAACAGCTGTTATGCTGAAAAATGTGTGCCTGCCGCATGGGCGTAAATTTCATTTAACAGTGGGGGGGGACAATAAATATAAAATTTCTCATGAGCAATTTTTAAAGGGAACACAAATAATACAGTCAAATTGTACTTATAAAGATATGTCCCCACAGTGAAAAACTTTGCTTCTATCATTATTATTATAGCATGGAGACTGCGTCATCACGGTTATTTTCAAAGTTTTTCTCAGGTTCAATGAAAAAAGCAGATTTTTCTTCAAAACTATTTATTGCATTGTTTGTTATGTTGTTTACAGTCAAGCCATCAACATACAATAAAATTTAAACATGACTGTTATTGTGAAAAATATATATAAAATAAGTAATGTTTTGTAACAAAATCAATTATTAAATAATCAATTTACAGTAACTGCTCTATGTAAAAAAAAAAATCTGCAATTTAAAGCAAACCTACATTAATGAATGGACACTAAACAAAAGTACCAAATGTGTTTTTCCTGGTATCACTGGGCCGCACAAACTCTTGGCATATGTTGTTTATGTTAAGGTTGTCGAGCTTGTCTTTGTGCACATTGCAGACTAACAGACTGTCTTGGCCCATAGTAGCTCTTAGCCACGTCTTTAAAATACAGTGGGGTCAGTTCGGACGTAGCACAGTGCTCATTTAGTAAATGCACAGCTAAACAATATGCTAATTGTGGCCGTTAATGTTAAGTTAACAGTATGCCAAGTCGTCACAAATAAAACAATGCATGAGAAACGGCTTTGGCGTGTTAGCTGCAGTGCACTATGCAACAAGCTACTGTAAACAAGCTAACGTTAACTAGATAAGTAATATTTTAATCGCTAATATAGCAGATTCATGGAAAATTACATCGGCAATCAGCATTTTTGCCGCAACTAATTTATGAATGAGTCTGCATCAACTACATTAAAGAGAATCGCTTTATTTAAAGTGAATAAAATACCCTACTCACTGGAGTTCAACATTAATTGAGCCGCAGCCACACACCTGACCTGTGTGTGTAGAGTAGGTGAGATGAACTGGGAAAGCAGGCAGTGGGCCAAACCACTGTGAGGAAGGGGAGGGGAACTCAACTGTTTCTAAATGCATTTTTTGCGTTTGTTTTTTTTTCTACTTACACAATTATTTTAGGTATACATACATATATTTTTCACAATAGAGAGTGAGATTTTTTTTCAATAATTTTTTTTGGGGGGACATCCCTCTGATGGGTGGGGACATGTCCCCTCCGTCCCCCCCGGGATTTACGCCCATGGCGAAAGTTGCGTCCCCTGTCTAGAAAGGCTCCAGCATAGAGGTCACCCTTTCTGATAGCGGGCATAACATACCTCATTTTCCACATGTATAAACTTTGTGCATCAGTAGGCTACTTCATCATCAAGATCGATTGTGTGGTTGAAATGAACAAGCAGTCCCTGTCACAGTGGTCATAATTTCTGATAGAGTGAATACATAGAGTACCAGTGTTTTACTACTTTTAAAAATAGTTATAGTTACTAGTTACTTCTCCCACAAAGTAACTGAGTTAATAACTGGGGTACAGCATTATAAAAGCAGCTAGTTACCAGGGAAAGTAACTATTGTGGAACCTTTTTTAAAATGTTCAAATACATCAAACTGATGGAAATTTTAATTCAACAGTTTATTCAATTATTAATAATAAAAGAGAAAATTAAATATGAATGAAAAGTACATTTAATAGAATAAATAATTAGCAGAAAACATTGTACACTAATCTACACTATTACAATGTTGCTGTGGGATAATGTGAGACAAGACACCTATCAAATTTGATATATTATTGTAGATATGATCATTTCTATGTTTATAATAGTAGAACAGTAATATAAAACAAAATATGTTTTAGAACTTTTGATATTTATTGCACCTTGACAGGCCGCAAGTGACCATCCAATAAGTCCAAAATTAAATTATGTCACATCAGACAACTGCGTTGTATCGATCTAAACAGTGATTAGTAAGAGTACCCGTCAGTGAAAATGATAACGCCGCTAGTTATGCCGGGTAGACTACACTTTTATTGAATTTTCTAAGTAGACATTTAATTGTGAATATTCAAAACAACGCACCAAACATGTAATATATATATATGTATATATATATAATGTTTGATGCTCGTACTTTAATGTTATTACCCACTTCAGTGTTTAAAAGAATTAGAATTACAACATTATGTCTATATTACTGAATTGCTTTGCGTAGAGTGTGTAGTTCGTAATTTTCCTATTTGGATTACGTGCATTCCTGTACTATGGTCAAAAATGCATTATCTGTAAAGCATAAGTCTTATGTCCCCATGATAAATAAAGGCAAATCCCAAGCCGAGCTGTAGTGCGTTTCAAAGGCTGCATAAGTGTTTCCCAGATACCGTACGCACATTGCGTAACGAGCTCATCCGCAACGGATATCTACAGTCGATCAGCAAGAAAAGGCGAAGCGGCGCACCTAGGGTCACAAATTCCCATGGCCACAGAAATCGGCACAACACCTGTTCAGACGACGGTCATTGTGACCCCGATAGGGATTAGGGTTCAGATAATGAGAAATAACTATAATTAAGAAATTATAATATATGAACATTATTCTATGTTTGTTGTCCATATATTATTTGAAAATGTTATATACTTCATTTTATTTATGTATTACAAGAGACACCGCCAAAAACTGAGAAAACGTATCAAATTCGGCCACCAATGACAGAGCTCGATGTTGATTTCCGCAGAACACTCACAGACCAATAGGGGCCGACAACCATCAAAACAAGGAAGCAGTCAACATGTGTAGCCACAGGGTACAGTTACCTGCTGTTTAATGACTTAAATTCTCTTTTAAACTAACAAACATAGAAGTGCATTTCTAATCGTGTAATGTCATAACTCATAACAACTACTGTATGAACCTGGCCATGCGTTTGGGGGCAAATGATTCTTCGCTTTGCTTATTATAAAGTTAGAGATTTCCGACGATAGTGTAAAAGTATTGATGAACATTGGTTGTCTCGTCTGGCGTGATTACTCGGCGATATGAAGGCCTTCAGGTTTCCTGCTCGGCACGGCTACGCAGTGGAAATCTCGCCATTTTTCCCTCACAGACTCGCTTGCGCTACGTCTCAGTATTACGGGATCGCAGGTAAGGTTCAAACCGCCGCATTACGGAAAAGCTGCATAATACTGCGTTTCGGCGGTGATATGGTATTGTGCGCATGCGTAAGACGAGTCATGGGGTTTTTCTTGAGCTTCCAGACCTCAAAGACTGTTTTAAAGTGAATATAAGTGAGTAATTATGTGACATTGTGCACACAGTGAAATGTGACCCCACTCATTTGACCCATTCGTGAAGGAGCAGTGTGCAGTAGCAGTGGCTTTAATAGCACCTTTCACAATGAAGCGGGGAGGGACATTCTGCTTCAATTTCCTAATTTTAGGGACAGTTTTCTCTAAATCTCTCTAATACTGCAATACCACACAGGATTTTTAAAGCACCTGATGAGATAAACACTGCCCACACTAGGTGATAAAGAAGTGAGAAGATGCCTATGAATGAAAATTAATGCTGTCATGTAAACTTTCTCTGTGATTAAGGTTGTGGAACGCTGCTTGTGTTGGAGCAAGGAGAAGCTGATATTCTTCTTGCAAGAAGGTATGTTTACCTTCTGCCTTCAAAGCTACAGAACTGATTAATGAATATTGTTTATATATTGTATTGATAGAAAGGATCTATGTATAATGGTGTAGAACAAACAACTTTGGTAGTTAAGTTTGCACAAACAATGAAGTGAAGTGAGAAAAAACAAAAAAACAATGCATAAAGCATTTAGTCTGGAAGCCTGGAGTAGGAACCAGAAAAAGGACCTGGAACTATTGTCCTACAGTCAGCTACAACCAGCCACAAACATTTCTGTGTTTACAAAACATTTTGCGAATAAAAACTTCTAGTAGTGGGAAAAACTTAATATCAGACAAGTCTGACGTGTAAGTCTATCTTGAATAGAGGAGAATTGCCATGGAGGTGCTGCTGTTATGCTTAAAAGATGTTGTCATTGACATGAATGACCCGATGATAAAGGATTGAATGTGTAATTGAATGAAGATCTAAGGTGTGAAGTCGTCTTAAAAGGCTTGTATCCAAACAATTGTATTCTTTTATCATGGTCAGCTTTGATTGGAACGATGGACTCTTTGACGTGACGTGGAGTGAGAGTAATGAGCATGTGCTGGTGACTGGGGCTGGTGATGGGTCCCTACAGATCTGGGACACAGCTGTCCCACAAGGCCCCATTCAAGTGCTGAAAGAGCACACACAAGAGGTGAACTCACAACACTCACATGCAGTAAAGGCAGACATTTTTTGAAATTATTTGTTCATTACATTTTGCAGCAGTTTATCATATGAGTTAAGAGTTGAGCGATATGATATTAAATATGCTGGTAATGTCACACATGTACTCTGGTTATTAAATTTGCAGTGGTAAAGAGAGTTTGTATAGTTTTAAGGAGTCTCAAAACACATGTAAAAAGCAAAGATTCTGATATAAGCTAAATAAATCTGACAAGATTTCTAATGAGAGTATTGATACATTTTAAGTCTATTGCCAAGCCATATTTGGGATCAATGTGTACATCCAGGTCTATGCAGTGGACTGGAGCCAGACACGAGGGGAGAATCTGGTGGTGTCAGGATCTTGGGACCACACAGCCAAAGTGGTAAGCACCATAAAGAAGACAGGGATGATTCAATCTTAGGGATAACATTCATTTTTCAAATGCTTGTTCAGGGTTGGTCAGAGTAGGCATGTCTGAAGCCGAGTGAATGAGGTGATTAATATAATAATTATATAATAACAGAAATTTCAGCTCGGCTCAATCTGAGATCCCTAATTCATCTTATGTGAACCTCAAATAATTTCAATTGTGGCTGGCGAACTCTGGCTTTGGAAATAGGTGTGTAAGAGCTGCAGGGAGGATGTATGAAGTAAAGCGTGTTTCTCCACAGTGGGATCCAGAGCGCTGTCAGTGCATTTGTACACTACAAGGCCATGAAGGGGTTCTCTACAGCACCATCTGGTCTCCACACATCCCAGGCTGCATTGCCTCAGCCTCTGGTAAGGGAAAGACTTTGAAACTCTCTAACTCAAACAAACACATATTGTATGACATATAGAGATGGATATAAGTTGCATTTAAACATTTAATGTTACTTTATGCTGGACAGTGCTTATAAGTATTCATGAGTGAAAGTTACGCTTTTATGTGTATAGGAATGTAGGAGGTTTTACTCCAGTGTTATTTTGGCTTAATTTAAAAAGACAAGATCTAGACTTAGTTCATGACCAAGTTTATGTAATGTGTATTCAAAAAGTTTTCAGTTGTTATATATTTTGAAAACTCTTTATACCCTGTAGCAGTTCTGTAGTACAACACCAGAGGTCAGCAATGATTTATTTCCACCTTGTAAAGGTTCCCTTTTAAATTTGAGTCTCACAAAAAAAACTGACAGTTTGGACTAGATTCTAAATCTGGTGCCAATACCAAACATAGCTTCCAATTGTGCTAAAACAATAGTGGTATTGTTTTCTTTCTTCAAATTGCGTATTAACTGGGTTTTAAAATAACACTTCTCATCATGCATGCGCTTATGCTTTTAGTGCTTAAGTGAATAAATGTTCTTTGTGAGCAGCAGAGGTTTATTTGTTTCCACAATGCATGTCAGTTTTTATTTCTTTTTAGTAGGGGTGAGGAATATCTCTATTTTAGCATGTGGGTATGTATATGATGGCTCTTGTGTGTGACTGTGAATGAGAGAGGAAGCATGTGTATGTCACTGTGGGTGTGTGTGTGACAGAGAGAGAGAGAAAAGGAGGTATGCCAGCAATTAGAGAGAATGTATATTAATTGTATGATGTATGAGCTTGTGCAAGTATTGGGAATAAACAAGGACCAAACAGACAGAGTGAGTGAGTGAGAGTGTGTGTGATTGTCCAAGCCTGTGCGTACGTGTGCTGCTGAAGCATGGCAGCGTCTTGCTGTTAACTGTGCCCTCCAGCATCAGGGCTTGTCATCAGAGCCTGGAGTTCATCAGCTCCCAGCTGCTCTATTCAGATCATATCAGTCCAAACAGAAAGCCTGCAGCTCCACTCTTCACTTAATCGGGCTGCTGCTACTCTCCAAATAAAGTCAGCGCCCCTCTTGCCCCGTATGGCCCTGTTAAGCTCCAGGACTTCAGCCATTAAATGGGGATGGCGATTTCTCATAAGGTCAGCCCCGGTTTTTACCAACAGGAGACGATTTAGGAAAAATGGTTAATTATTAGAAGTCAAAATCAACAGCTTTCACTTTTCTGTGGATGTTTTGGTATAAACAGACGGTCTAGTATACTGAAACTCTGAAAGTCCACAGTCAGTGCCAAGGGGTGTGCTTTTGGTGCAGTGTCCTGATCTGGAGTAGTTTCTTTTAATTACATTTCTAGTAATAGTCACCAATGCTCTCCTGTAAATCTTATTCGTCATATCACATCAACGTATACCTGAATGTAAAGCCAAGCACAGGCTTTTTTGGAAACATGAAGTTGCTTCTATATAATTTTCAGCATTTTTAAATTCTATAAGGTAGCTCAGTGTCACTGTAGACCAAAGAAACTAAACTCAGACATCAGGACATTGGACTGTTGCAGTAATGCATTTAACTGGTAATATTATGATGCTCTTGAATGTTGGGCTAGGGTTGCATCTATTAGTCAATAGTGTGTTTAGAAGATGCAGTAAAACAGCCAAGCAGAGGCAGAGCTTTCACTTTTACGGATGTGTTTCGCTTTAAATAGATGATGTAATACAGCTGCGGTGTTTTAGCCTCATGTTTAGCCTTGCTTGTTGGGGGGTTTAGGCCGGTTATATGTAAAGTGCTTTGTGACAATGACTGTTGTTAAGAGCGCTATGTAAATAAATTTGAATTGAATTGAATTTGAATGTGTCCATTCTCAGTGAAATACTGTGAATATGATGTAAAATCAGACAACTATTGGTTAACTTGGTTTTGACAATGCTGAAAGTCCACAGTCAGTGCCTCAGGGTTTAGTTGTGTGTATATATATAGATAGATAGATACATATACTGTATGTACACGGTCCGACAACTACTGACCATTCTACTGTGTCTGAATCAGCCTGGACATGAGCTACCCTCTGGTGGTTTGATGGAAAGCCACTTTCTCTCCTATTAAATAGTGACAGCAAAGGCGTGAGCGCGTGTGTAATGAGAAGAGTCTGAAAATCAATACGAGAGCCCTGATGCTGAAACAACGCTGAATTTGATCACAGGGAAAAATAATTTGTGAAATGCTGTCTCAGCAGCGGGGCATAGGTTACAAATACGCTGTGTCTGCCCATCACTGAAACACCCTTATAAGCAAAGAGGAGTGAAACTGGACTTTCATCAGGAATTCATGCTTGGTAGTAGATCAGATCAGATTTCCATGTTTTGATCAATATTAAATATTAGACTGCATTTGGGGTATTTACTAAGTGAAATGAAAGCTTACCCATGTAAAGTAACTGGTTTATTGATGGATTTTATACTTCATTATACAGGAAGCTTATACCTGGAGAAATTGTCAGTTAGTGATATTGATCGTACATCCTCTCTGTGAGAAACGTGCATAATTCCTTTCACTAATATTGTTTCAAAGAATCTTACTGCCAGTGTAATAGTGTTTAAGTAGAAAACAGAAGGATTTTATTCAACTTGAGCAAAATAAGTCAACCTGAGTATTCTGTACTGTAAAATACTTATAATTAATATCTAAATCATTTGTTCCGATTAAACCACACATGCCTAAAATATTATTTTTAAGTAGTTACAAGAATATATCAGTGAATCAGTTTTGCTTATTTAAAATAGCCACACCTGTATCCATGACATTACTATTAATTCTTTATAGGACTATGTAGGATCTTTGTGGTAGAAGCCTTTGCTGTCAGATTTAACAATATTTGTGAAAGTTAAATAAGTAATAACGCTGGTGTTTGCGTACCCTTGGTGCAGGTTCGTGATCTGGAGTATTCTGAATTTTTAAATCAAATTTCCAGTACCAGGCACAATTCTCACCTGTTCTCTAAATCTCCCTTTTCATGTTGTATCAGCCAATCTCTGAAAGTGAAGCCAAGCACAGGCTGGAAGTTGCCTTTTTATGATTTTCCACTTTTGCCCTGCTGTGGGGCAGCTTACTGGCCGGTTTCATGCACATGACATGGCAGTCACAGTTAGCTAATGTCGCCACAGACCAATAAAAAAGAGAAACTAAACGGTTCTTCTAACTCAGAGGGCAATGTATTGGGCAGTTACAGTAATGCAGACCTTTTACTGGTTACATTACGCAGCTCTTGAATGCTGATTAGGGTTGTGGTCAGTGGTGCATTTACTAGTACAAATGCAGTTAAACCAGGACACATTTGCTCTAGCATCATGTAAATCTGTGTGATTTGCATTATAGTTGAATTAACCTCTCAGATTTAATCAGAATTTATCAGATTTGAATGACTGCACGAATGGTTTTCGAGAGTGTTATTTGAACATACCACAATGTAATTTGTCAAAATGTTCCTCATTTCTTGCAAAAGCTATATTTTTTATGTGTTTTAAGTACAGTTGGTAGCATAACAGCGAATTGGCCCTGTAATTGGAGGTTCGCCGGTTCAAGTCCTGGACTCTTGAGTATCTCCTCCATTCAGTAGTGAAATGTCTGGCCTAAGTTTAATGAGATTTAATAGATTGCTGCTTCTGTACTTTCTTTCTGGCTCTTGACAGCAGACTTTCAAATGCATTACAATCGCGCACAGCCCATGTTAATGAGTCGTTAAGTCATTTCAGCTAAATTCTCCCTTTTCTTTGACAGTCAGGCGATAATGCCATATACAGTAAGGCCTTCCTTTGATGGGGAAGGGGAGAGAAACAATGGCACAGCTCTATGATTTAATGCTTATCAGGGATCCCACTTATCCCTCAGCACTCAGCAGATACACCCCAGGCTCATCTTGCCCCAGCCTCCTTTGCCAGCTATGCCATGGAAGCTTAAAAGGGAAATGGCTTGGTATGCCAGCACTCTCCACAAGAGATCCATTTCACTGTAATTAAATGCGACAGCGGTGCCTGGAGTGAGTCGTAAATCAAAGTTTTTAAAGTAAATGCTGCAATGAGGTCCCTGTGGCCCATCCACAAAATACTAATACAACTCATCATTCTTTTGCTATTTGTTCTAGTCTTCTCTCTGTCTGTTTACACCCATCTGACAACTTCATTTGTGACGTTGAATGCTAATAATACTACATACTGTTAAACCTATATATTGAAATTATATTCTAACTGCTAATTAGAGTTGCAATGTATGCATGCACATTTGTTGCATCACAACTGTGTGTGATGTTAAGTGAGGCAGATTCATTCAGAATGTCAGGCTACAACTTTTTGAAATTAATTATGACACGCATCAGTTATTGGTGAGGATTTTCACATGGGATCACTTGCTTTTTTAATGAACCAGTCTGGTCACTGATATGTTGTATATTTCAAAGTGACGTTGGTTTCCAATTTCGCGCCGCATCTGTGTTTTAAGGCTTGGACGTCATAATGCCTCGCTTTAGAAAAAGGTCACTGTGTCAGTATATCATACAGCATTCTTTATCTCAGTATTAAAGATCA
The DNA here is from genome assembly GCA_032718565.1 of Distichodus sexfasciatus. Lineage (NCBI taxonomy): Eukaryota > Metazoa > Chordata > Actinopteri > Characiformes > Distichodontidae > Distichodus > Distichodus sexfasciatus. Next base: position 882,256 of record JAVGVS010000126.1, read on the forward strand.
ACATCTCATTAGCATTAACATCAGCATCCCCCCTTCACTTTGAACCTGCCTATGCCTTACCCAGATCCACACCACTCTTTGAGGTTAAACATACTCACCATCTGTATAAAAGCTCTCGAGAGCAATTAAGTAAAGTGAGGCCATTCATCCAAGTGAATTGTCAATAATTGAAACATATTTGGCTTGCTCTGCCCTCATAGTCATGATATAGTGGCTCATTTTCTGTATGAAGATGTGCAAAACTGCCTTATCAGCACAGACATAAGGTTCACAACAAGAGTATTCAGAACATTCAGCGCAAGGAAATGTAAGTTCACCAATCAGCCATAACATTATGACTATCCAGTAGGTCTGCGGCTACAAAGCTCCATATGCAATAAACATATACTGTGTGTTCTGACATCCGGTCTACCGGAACCAGCATTAATGTCATCCTTTTTTTTAAAATGTTTCCAACACATCAACTTCAGTGACAACATGTTCACTTACTGCCAGGTGTCATTGTAATGAAGTAGACAATGTTATTCACCTCACCTGTCAATGGTCATAATGTTATCGCTAATCAGTGTGTGTGTTACATGAGAGCTGTAATGTTGCTTTCATAGCAAAGATGTTTGCAGTGCCATTCAGATATTCGTGATGTGTGTTTTAGGGAGGCAGTTGATGCCAGTTGCTTTTTTTGGCTAGTTCTGAGCTTTTTTGTAGGGGACTGAGCAAAGCAGTGCTGATACTGCAGGTGTGGCAGACGATAAACTACAGGGCCAAGTATCTTACTGCTGACTACAGGAGGTTAAATGCAGTGTTATATTACAGAGCCCTAGCAGGAAATCCCTGCTATTTAGGGTTTTCTGTAAGTGGGGAAAAAAAGGGAGTGACAAAGTTATAGATAGATAGATAGATAGACAGACAGACAGACAGACAGACAGACAGGCAGACAGACAGACAGGCAGGCAGGCAGGCAGGCAGGCAGACAGACAGACAGATAGAAACAGAGATGGGGGAAACCCGTGAAATGAACGTCATGGTTCACAAGGTGGGAATGAATGCTGGAAATGAATGTTTTAAGGGTTGTACCTGGGTGTGTGTGTATGTGTGTGTGTGTTAATAGGTGATGGGACACTGCGAGTTTGGGATGTGAAGACAGGATCGTGTCGGCTGGCTATTCCTGCACATAAAGCTGAGATCCTCTGCTGCGATTGGTGTAAATATGACCAGGTAAAACCCATCTTGCTTGCTTGTTTCAATTGGGGACTTTGGCGATATTATAAATTGTTCTCAAAATGAATTAGTGATTAATCAATGAATAATTATACTTATTAATAACTATACTTTTGCTGTGCATTAACTTGTGATAGATTTCATTTAACATTTGGTCAGTAGTTAAATTTTGACCACAAGACAATTTTGGGGTCAGAGAATAGTCTAATGTGTTACGTCTTGAGAATATTATTAATAAACTAATATGTTAGGTATTAAATATATTTTCATATGCTCAGATGACATTGTATACTGAATGTCAGTTTTTTAAAAACCTTTCTCATATAATTTAATTCAGTTCGATAATCCCCGTCTTATTCTCTCCTTTTCAGAATTTTTTGGTGACTGGAGCTGTTGACTGCAGTCTGTGTGTTTGGGACCTGCGGAGTGTCCGACAGCCAGTAGCACAAATGCAGGGTCACTCCTATGCAATACGTAGGGTGAAGGTACCTCCAAACATTCCTTTCTTTTCTTTTTGCCGTCAGTCTTCTAGAGTTGTGATTCTCTTTGGTCAAAATATTTTTGCCATGTGCATTTTTATCTAAAATGTCATTTACTATGGTCTGTTTGACAAATTTCCACTAAAGATATTATTTAGCATTATTTAGTCCATACCATAGATCTTTTAGTAGGATGTTGCACATGCAAATAGATGTAAAGTAACACAGTAACACCCAATCATTCTAGAGTCAGTTTTTCTACATGAAATGATGCTGATCAAAGCCACGAGTGGACAAAGTTGGCAATCGCAGCTTGGACTCGTGACCTGAACCTCGTCTGTGTGTGAAGTTGTGTGTTTCTTCTTTGTGTGCTGACGGCTATGGATTTCCTGTAGAAATCCGCTTAATTGAGTCCGCGAGATGGTGTGTCCACACAGCCAACAATTAGTCAGATTACGCTGCGCTCAGGGCTGTCTGCTTCTGACTGCCTCTAACTCTGCAGAGACAGACTCACAGTCACATGTTTTATATATGACTTATGCCATGGCCTCGAGCCATATCTAAAGCTTACACATAATACTATTAACCCCAGGCCACGTGGGTCCATATTCATCATTGAGCTACATCTTTTCATCATACTCATAAATATTGCACAGGTCAGCTGTACATTTGAATTGTTCTCGCAAGTATTCATTAAATTAGTTTATCCCAGGGAACCGTTGAACGAACAGAACAGAAAAATCCGCAGCTTAACAGCAACAATGACGTTCTCCGCTTCTCCTCCCATTACCATCAGATCTGAGGACAGACTCTGGACCTTTTCAATTATACAAAATGCCTCCAATCAAATGAAACCAAACTATAAAATTGTCTTTATTAAGGAAATGCCTCCCAATGATCAATTAAAAATGATGACCTTATCTTCTATAGCTGTGCACAGCTTGAAATTGAAAATGAATCTTTGTTCCCTGAAGTTGATTGAAATAGTCAGTGAGGCTTTTATTGCGAGAACAACTTCATCAATCTATCCCTGATGTATTAACAGTTATAGATTTTTGCAGTTCTTTATGGGTCAGACACCCCATCATCAGTTTAGATGAGCTCTTACAGGTGTTTTAGGTATATAGTGTTTTCTACTTAGTATAGGGTTTAAATAGGAGATTTTAACTTAAAAAGCCAGAATTGCTTTGTAATTCCGTCTTTGTTTTTTATAGTTCTCCCCATTTCACAAGACAGTGCTGGCATCATGTTCATATGATTTTACAGTAAGGTAAGAAAAAAAACACACACCAAACTAAGATCATGCAATTGAGATGGTTTCTTAAAAAGTTTTGGTTTTAGTTCTCTCCTTATGTTTACACTTACATTTACATTATTTAGCAGACCCTCTTATCCAGAGCAACTTTCATTTCCTAATTTCAGGGACAGTCCCCTTGAGAGCAGGGTGTCCGCGGGGTTTTAAAAAGTATTAAAAGGTGATAAATCAAAATTGCCAAATTTAAGGCCATTAAAAGTGTTAAATTTGGTTTTAGAGGTATTATTATTATTATTTAAAAAAAAAAAAAAGGTATTAGTTTTTCAGACTATGAGGTTTCCTATTTTGAGTGAAATTCTATCTGCTAAAGGTTTATGGCGTCACATCAATGCCAAAACTAGAGCGAGCAAAATCGTGGGCGTAAATTTCAAACTCGCGCGCACAAATGTGAAACTCGAGAGCACAAAATTAAGAATCGAGTGCGCGGTTGTGATAATATTGCGCGCGAACTGTATTTTTCCTCTCGCGAATGTCTTGTGTTAAATGTCCTCGCGCGCAAAGTAGATTACCAACGAGCGGCTTTTTTGCTCGAGTGAGATTTCTGTGCGCGGTTTGAAAGTGGGTAGGTTTTAGCAGTTTGGGGGCGGGCTTTTGGCAGCTTCTGCCTGCGAATCCTATTGGCCAATGGCTCCTGGTCTTGTGATTGACTTGTGCATCTGTGTTTATGTTGAATTGGGGACAAGTGGACAAGGGGAGCCATTGATTGCGTGCTTATTAAACATGTAAGACCTAACTATTAAATTATAATTATAAGGTTGATAAACTATAACTTGCGTTTAATTTACCTGTCGCCGTTCCTCTTTCTACATCATCTTTGGTTTTTCTGTAAAAACTTGTCTGTAGTGTGCAGTCAATCACAAGACCAGGAGCCATCGGCCAATAGGATTCGCAGGCAGAAGCTGCATGTGGCAAGGATAAGACTGCGTACATCATTTGATTCGGCATTGCGCCACATTTTAAGAAATTACTTATAAATAGGGTCAATGATGCGGGTAAATATGTACTGTCTTCTCATTTATGTATATTGGGCCCTGAGGCTCTAATCTCAGATAATGTAAAAAGAGGCCCGCAGCTGGTCTCAGATCAGAGTGAAAGGCCTCAGCATGTAGCCTCTGCTGCCTGTGTGTAGGAGGGATTTGAGCAGAATTCTGATTCTGCAGTGGTGCTGGCATGTAAGGCATTTGTTTTAAGAAGTGTCAAGTTGACCTTATTAGGGTGGGACTAAGGGTTATGATTAGGATAACCCAAGGGCTAGGATTAAGGTAAGCACAACTTGACGCTAAAAAAAAAAGGCCGCTGCTCGATGTCGTGTTGGTAGTAAAAAATATTGTGGAGGTAGTAAAAAAGGTAGTAAATTTGACTCTACGATTCCTGCATAAACCCTGTGAGAGCAACTTAGGGTTAAGGGTCTTGCTCAAGGACCCAGTGAAGGTAATGCCAGAGGTAGGACTTGAACCCATGCCCTCTTGGTCAAGAAGGGAATGTCCTAACCACTAGGCCACCATCACCCCATATTTTGTTTGTTTGAATGTTTTTTTTTTTCTTTTCGTGGGCGTTTTTCCATCCTGAAAGATGGTTACAAAAACCGAAATCTCTTTATCCACCCACACTGATTTTCAGACCAAACTAAATAAGACATGCACCAAAATGGAAATTGTATTTTCATATGGGAATGACATATCATCCATCAACCATGTACACTAAGAACTCCATCTGCTCAAAGATTTTCCTCACATTTGTTCCCAACCACCCAAAGCTACTGAACCATGCAGAGATGATTCTTGACATTTTCCTGGTCAGGCTGTGGATTGGTGAGAATCTCAAATGCTTAGAGCCTATATAACATAAACCAGGAGACCAAGCGCAACAAGGGAAGAAGAGCTGGTGTTCTTCCCTATCAAGCCGAGCCATAAAACACATTGATCTAATTTCAGGGTAGACTGCTTTCTTTCCTTCAGTGGAGGGCCTCAGCTGTGTTTAAAGTCTACGATTGTGTTTATAATGCTTGTGGAACTAATCTACGCATGAAGAGGATAATCCCAAGGAAGATTGTCAGTGATATTACTGCCAACTTCAAGGCTAAAAACTCCACTGCCCTTTATCTTATTTTTGATTACAATTCACTTTTATGGACTTCACCTTGCTGCTCTGGTCACCGGGTTAGAATGACCTAAACTAAAACCAAGCATTTAAATTCTCATTTAAAATGGACACTTCCTATCTTTCACTCTGATAATGTCTATTTTAATTTGAGTTATCCCTTAGTTTATTAATATTAGCAGTTATCATCTCAGCATATTCATATAATAGATTTATTATTAGGGAAAGTTTGAGATAACTTTTTCTGGGGAGTCATAGGAACTTGAAATGGCCTGATCTTAAAGTCTTTTGGGTTTATGTCAGCCTGTCATGCTTAGGAGCTTGGCACAATCTTGTGCCTGCATTCTTTGCCCGTTTATTGCCCACGTCTTTACATATTTCTCGGGATAAAACAGTTGCAAATGTGACCAGTTATGTTTTTTCCAAACAGAAAATTTTAGAGTTGTTAGACAAAAGCAATTTTTAATTTTCAAGGGTTGTTTGTTAGTTTCCTTTTTGAATTGGTGAATATCCTGATTACTGAAATGAATTGACATGCTAGGTTCAAAGATCATCGTCAGCAGTTACTGAAACCCATTCCCAAACACTTTCTTATGTCCAAGTTTATTATTACTATTTAATTATAAACTACTACCATTTCAATTTGCTATTAAGGGAGGATGCAATTAATTTGTTTTTTTACCTTAAAAAGTTAGTTTCAAAAAAGTATTGCATTCACATTCATATTCAAACACATTTAAACAGGGATTCCCAAGGAATAATAAACATCTGTAGCATTTGTTAATTTAATCTTTTCATGTATCAAAGTAGCACCTAAAATATACAGTTTTCCAAGACATTTTACATGCCTTGGCATTAATAGGTGCTTTAATAATTATGCATAGTGAAAAACATTATGTCCAATATGCAATATTACAGAAATTTTACCTGCATTATAATAATTAGTGATCAGAGAAAATCTAGATTTTATTGTGACCTCTGAAAGCAAGTTATTACTCTTAGTGTTATGCTTTGTGTTATACATTTTAAGCCATATAATCAAACATTAGGTTGTGGCTTTGCACATTGGAGCTGAAAAAGTAAACCCCTGGGCGATTATGGATAATGTTTTATCTGTGTGCTCACACTTGTCACTGACTGAGTGAATAGTTCATATTGCCCTCCCTTAACTGCTTTTGCTCCAGGGCTGCTCTGGTTTGGGTCTCTGGAGTCAAAGCTCAACAGAGTAGGTGTTATTTTGAAATTTTGTGTTCCGGTCATTTGCTCTTGCATGTGGAGCAGATGTGGATGTGGATTCCGGAAAGAGATTTAGCCTGACCCTAGAATTATAACCTCTTAAAGAACACAAATTCACCCAAAAGCAGTAAATTGTAATTAAGGTCCACTGTGCTTGTTGATGCTGTTTGTAAAGACTACACGATTCAAGGAAATGACCGAGGGTCGTTATTTTAATGGGCCACTTACGTTGATGGATTGTTTAAAAAAGTTATTGCTTTATGTCCGTGTTGGTCATGTGAAGCTGCAGATGTGTCTTCATATGAGTGTCTGAGTCTTTCTGTCCACAAAAACTAAAGACATCAGCAATTTCCCTAATGCTGTATCGTTAGGAGCAGACACAAAAAACATTTTCAGTGGAGATTCCCCATTGACGGTGTAATTCAGTCCAAGTCTAGCCCTAATCTATGCTCGGAAAACAAGCGCATGACTCTTTGGAGGGAGGCCAGACGTGTAGTAGCAGACTCATTTATTGCAGTGACAGCCCTTTTAAAGTAACATCATTTGGTCCTAATGCAGTAGTTGTGGCCGTGGGGGGCCATGAGCAGGTGAGTTTCTTTCCCCAGTGGGTTCTCTCCAGTCAGGTTTGTCTCATTAGTGTGTCCTGATTTTAAAAAGTCGTTGAACAAGGAAAGTATCAACTTTTATTTAGTAAAACCTGCTCCAAAGGTTATCCTGAAGAAATGGAAAAGGAGGAAAGCTGATAAAACATTGTTTAGGTGATTCACTTTCCAAATTTCCTTCACACAGTTACTAGAGAATAATAATTTAAGCCCTTGGCACAAAGCACTGTATTCCTGCAAAGCTGAATGAGAGTGCAGAATGTTCAGAATTCAATGTCCTTATCCAGCACTAGATCTCCAGTGTTACTAATGCCAGGAGTTTGTGTGCAGGTTTAAGACTGGTGACATGGGCAGTGTGTCTATTTGAAATGTGCTGGGGACTTTTTTGACCATATTCACACAATTTGTGCATATCTTGCTTTTTATTTTCACCTATTTTCAGCTTTTAAATGACCAAATTATTAGACCAGGTAATGAAAAACATCATATCTCATGTCATGGTTGCCCTGCACATACAGATATATATGTACAATATATACATACAGATTTTATGTATTTTCTAATGTATTTTTTATGTATCGTCATACAGATTCTTCCATTGCAAAGTAGGAAATATCATCAGTACTTTCAAGAGTCTGTACGAAAAATTGAGTTTTTAAAAATGGTGTGAACCTGGCTGTGACTGAAAATTTTAACTTAAGAATTACTGTAATCATCAGAAAAGGTAAAGCAAGTCGGGGAGGGAAGCAGTGTGAATAGTAGATTATTAGACTTTTAACATCACCAAAGCAGTCGGGTGAAGTTGTAATTGAACAAACCAACAGAACTGGAGTGATAAAAAGCCAAACATCAGTAACAATGAGATAACAATGTTGTCCAGCTCTCTCTCTAAATGTTTTCAGTACATCAGCTGGCAGACTCGTGTAGGGGCGATTTTGCCAACTCACTGTCAGGTGGTTTGCCTTGTGCCAAATACCAGTTATGTAGTAGATAACTAGCTTGCTCAGCATTATATAAATTGAAGATCTTTTAGAAATACTGTAATATGAGGCACGTGGGGGTGGGGGTGTAATGGAGATATAGGAAGCTCAAACAGGACGTTACTCCACCCATTGTGTAGACTACAGCCTTTTCTTCTTCTTCTTTTTCTTCTTTTTTTAGCTTTTTCAAATGTTCATAGCGAGCCCACGATAATTTAAGATTTAAGAAGTTTATTGTCATATGCATGGTAAAAAACAATCAGTTACACCATACAATGAAAATCTTACTCCACATGTTCCATCGCAAGAGATACACATCAGACATAAGATCAGGGTGTAATCAGGACTGCAATGAGGGAGCATGTAAAATAGAGATATTGGTATAAAGCACCATATGATGGTAGTAGCTGGTTTTACTGTGCACTACCGTGGAACCAGAGGAGCGTTATAATAAAGTGAATGTTAACAGGAAGGATATTAAAGGTTTCAAGTGTAGCAGCTCCAGTAGCAAGATATCACTTCTGCCAGCTTACAAAAATTTTATGAACACTATTAAAATTGTATGTCTATCTTTGCAAACAAATAATGTCACTCCAATACAGCTACTCAGTAAGCAGAGGTGGTGTCTTATTGTGTCATAATAATATTTAATTTTTAATGTGGGGTTAGCCAGAATATTTTAATGCAGTAAATCTGATTTATTTGTGTGTTTTGATCATTTCCCCTTGCAGCATTCTGAGTTTTTTGGAATGTCAGTGCTCTGGGTATATCACATGATTTTGAGCTTTTCATACACAGAAGATGGGAAGGATCTTTAGTCACAAGGCCTAGTTTTGTTTTATTCTAGAAGTTCAAATGGAATTGAAGCACCAAAGGTTTCTTTAGAGCTCAAAATTATGTTCTACAGTAAAGGACCGTATCTTGAAGTGTTCCCTGATAGACCGTAGAAAGTTACATAGAAAGTTCTGATAGAACTTTTTTCCATTTTGTATATGTTAGACAGCAGCTAAACAAACTCTCCTTTCCTGCAAAGTTCCTATAACAGGACATGCTGAAGTAAAATGCCTTCTTATCAGTCAAAGTTAGTCACACCAGTCATACAGGCTGTGCGGTAATGAACGGAAGGGACTTTCATCCAGATGCTTGTGTGTGCAGTAAACATTTTTGTTCCACTGTAAAGTGCAATGAGCTTTTTGACCAAGCTGCTTTTTCTTTCTGATACAAAAAAAAGACGTGTGAGCGTGAGAGGCACCTGCTGTCGCACACACCACACTGTTTACTTAGCCAAGTTGAACAGAGCCTGTTTCAAAGCCATGAGGTCTCCATGTTTACCAGAGATAATGTGCTGTCTTCCAATCACAATAACCGTCCATGCTACCAGGCACTGGACTGGGACTTAATTGAAACTAGCCTGTTTAGACAGGGTTGGTTCCAAAAGGTAAATTACGTGTTGCCACACATTACTGAAGAGTTAATTAAAAGGGGATGTTGGTTTTTCTGTGTTGTCCTCTCTATTGAGTTGGGAAGACGATGGTTTTCCCCAGTGCTATGACGTGTTACTGTTTGTAAGGGTGACGTGGAGAGGAGTAATATAAATGAATATACACAGAATTTTATTAGGAAAATCGAGTTCATGCTTCTTGGTGTCCATCTGTTATTATGAACGCGTTGTCTTAGGCCCACACTAGACTTTCACCAATGGTTAATGTTTGACCACAGAAACCTTTGTGGCTGAACGTTTATAGTTTTGACCATGTGAACCTAGCAGTGGTACTGACTTTTATGAAATGCTCAGCAATGCTGCTGGGTCTAATGCATTTGTGACAGCTCAATGACCTGGAGGATTGTGGGTTCGAGTCCCACCATGGGTGCTCATCTGGGGTGGGGTAATGGTTAGGATACTCACCTCTGGACCAAGAGGTTGTCGGTTTGAATCCTACCTCCAACACTACCATCATTGCTTCCCTGAGCAAGACCCTTAACCCCAAGTTGCTCCAGAGAGACTATCCCTGAAATTAGGAAATGGAAGTTGCTTTGGCTAAGAGCACCAGCTAAATGCTGTAAATGTAAATGCAGTATTTGTTGTATCCTCCTGTATGGAAGCGAAACATGGTACCGACACCTTGTACCGACATCAGATCAGGCAGTTGAAAACAATACAACAATGGCACCTTAGAAATACTTTAACATGTTGACGACATTGAAATCCTGCTCATCAGGAACAGACTTTGCTGGATGGGTAACGTGGCTAGAATGGATGACAATAGGCTTGTCAAACAACTTTTGTATGGTGAACTGACTGAAGGGTCACAGGACGTAAGGCATCCCAACTAGGCCATAAGGACATCATCAAAGACATGCTAAAGTGTGATGATGCACTACACATGATACTCAGCATTTACAAAGGAAATAAGCAAAATGGGTACACATAAGATGGGTACAGATACAGAATTTAGGAGCTATACTTATCCAAAGTGACTTCCATTTCCTATTTACAGGGTCAGTCTCCTTGGAGCAATTTGGTTTGGGACCAATGGTGGTAGTTCTGGAGTTAAAATAGAGCTGGTCTTGAACTGACAAACTCTTGGTTTATAGGCGAGTATCCTATCACTAGGCCTTGTAAACATGTAAAGTTACCATTCAGTGTATTTGAGCGAGTTCAGTAGCTAAAAATATATAAATGTGATCAGTCTACTGCTTGGTTTGGCATAAAATCTATTCTTTGAATAATGACCTTTTCCCTCTAACAAAGAGTGATTTGTAAGTGCAGTCTTTTAACGCACACGCACTCAAACCCAAACCCTCACTCCCTGTACCAGTGCCATGTCCGTAATTTATACCCGCATCCTTCTTAGAGGCGAGCATCACCGGAGCGACTGCCTGTCTCACTGCTCTCATAAGTAATACACTTTAATCCCTCATTATTGGCTATGCTTGTATTAGTGCTCGCTTAATATTTCTCTATGACCGTGGGGCATTTTGACGAAGGTGATTTAATTGTATTTGCTGAATGGATGGAGCTGGGCCTGGTGAGCCAGGGCTGCGTCAGGACTTTGAGTTGCCGGCCCACCGTCAGAGAACTGGAAAAACGGCCTTTCAATTAGCGTGATTGCCTTGTGCTGCTCTGCGTCTGCAGGTTCTGGGATTACTCCAGAAGCCCGGCACTACTGGACACGATGGAACACCACTCTGAGTTTGTGTACGGCCTTGATTTCAACCTGCACATCCAAAACCAGGTGAGTTCATTGACACTGATTTACAGCATCACTCGTGAATAGTGTGAATTAAGTATAAGAAAACACACTGTAGAGATGATATCTGTGCTTAAAAAGGCATAAATCTCCTCCATACATCTTTTATAAAACTGAAAATAATTTTTATTTGAGCAAGACTCACTGTTTGTTGGTGGACACAAATTTTCTTATGCGTGACTCAACTTGAGATTATAAATTACTGATTTTATCTTGGTAATCACTTTTCTACAATTAGAATAGTTAAAGCCCAAAAGGTACAGGATAACAAGTTGGTGTAGGACAAGTTAGTCAACATATAATATTGAATTCACAATATGGCATTCATACAATCACCTTTGGAAAAGCATTGCCCCATGTCCTGTTCTTGGATAGCCAATAAAGTTGACTAAAGCAAAATGATTCCTTTGACAAACCATATACTATTCATACTATTCCATTGTTATCATCTATCATTTATTAAGATAATTAAAAATATATTAAAGAAATTACACTGAAAACATAGTAAATGGCAATTAACAAAAGTGTGTTTTCTTAATAGTTACTTTGTGTAATCAAGGCAAAGTACAATATGGGTCAATTTCCCAGTCTAAGATTAAGTCTAGTCCTATTCATTGGCACCGCAACTTAGTCCAAAACTAGGCTTAATCCATGTTCAAGACCAGACCAGGTGTATTTGTTTTATGTCCTTTTTCAGCTTATTTTCTTGTGCTATTAAAAAGGGACAGATGACACCCAGTTTAAAGCATCTTTGAAAGTAGTGATAAAGGCAGAGATTAACATAAACCAGGGTTTGTCAAGGCCCTTTACGTTTAACACATACTACTTGAGGAACGTTAATGTACATAAAGTCAAGCATTTTATTATAAGCCAAACATTTGTTTTTATTATAAGGCAAACATTTATTTTTTGCTCTACAGTATCCACAACACTTTGGCGTCTTCATGCCTGGTAATAAAGACCCAATAAGTAATTATACTTGCAGTGTTGTAATCTGGAGTGTGCACGCCATCGAGGAAAGCAGAAATGCCCTGGCTAAGGCTAAACAGCACCCTGTGGACACTGCGGTGCATAGTATTTGGGGTGTGTGGTTCAGCACCGGCCTCTGGGGAGAAAGGCCCAACCTGACGGCAGCACTCACACTGATGAGTAGGAGTCCTGAGGTCAGAGCATTCATTGAGCCGTCACCCTGCTGATGTGGGGAAGGCAGGAGTTCACATTTGTCAGCTCTGCTGAGTGTGGCCTTTGAACAGAAAACAGACTGTACTACAACAGTGCAGTCCTGCTTTCAAGCCTTTTGGTGTGTTGATGCACTGAACTCCATCATTTGATCATTTTTTGTTGACCTGGACTATGATAGCCTCAGCAGAAACAGGCAGAATAGAATACACATTGTTTCTGTAGTGCAGTTATTGGCTACAAATAAAATCCTTTTTACATACTTGTCCTTTACTGTGGGAGTACAACCTTTTAAGCCACAACATAACTTAACAGTGTAACGTGATTGCATGAAGATAGAACAACAGTCATTTGTGTTGAAAGTTTAATTCCATTGATGGATGTCGGCGCATGCCCAGAACAACCAGAAGCAGAGTGGCAAGAAACACAGAAAGAGCTGCATGATAGCTGAGCCAAGTTACAGAATAAGACTGGGAAGATTAGTGTGTGTATGTATATGTGTATTCTTTCTTATTGTTAGTTCCACATCAGAAAGTGCAGCTCTTGGCAGCCAGTGGATGGTGTGGGCTGTTCATCCTAGACAAGGGCATACAGTGTGAAGGGCTTTTCCTGCTGCATTCCCTCTGCTCCTTGCCAAACCTACACACACATACACACACTTTTCCTGACCATGTTGCACAGGGCTGCTGCCTCCCACCTACTTTCAGCACTATACAGGAGTGTGTCCTCCAACCCCCCACTTCATGTTTTCAGCCAACACACGTACACGCACCCTTTCCATAGTATGTCCCTAGTATATGTATACACATATACATTAGCATTCTCAAATCTGTCCTTCCTCAATCTGTACATGAAGACTGAGGAAGACACCCCCCCAGGCTTATATGTATACACACAACACACATCTCTTTTTATTAAGGTGTGTGATGAATTGTCTCCGCTGATTGCCCACTTCATTGAACAGCTGTGTGGTCGTTTTAAGTCTGACAGCCTTCCCACAGTGTAATTATATCTGAGCAGCCCCTTAAGGAGGATCAGGAGCCCCACTGCCTCCGTGCCAGCTGCAGGTACTACAGGTACTACTGCAAAATTTGAATGCCCATCGTCGAACAAAACTTTTATTGGTCCCCCCCACTCATGCCCATCGGCTCGAGTCATTAACCTCATCGGTTCTCTCTCTCACACATTCTTTTTGTACCTCCCACTCTCAGCCTCCCTCTCTCTCTCTCCCTCCCTCCCTCCCTCCCTCCTTCCTTCCTTGCAGTACCAGCCTTTCGGCAGCGTTTGCTCTAGCTAGTAAAGTAATTAATGGAAGCCGTTTTTCCCTTCAATGGATGAGTCACGGGCTGGCCGCTTGGCAGCAGCATTACAGTGGCTCCATTCTGTACTCAGGAATAATGAGTTACCCCCTTATTCCTGGGCAGGGAAACATACTGCTGGAATGATATATCTCCGAGTCATATTTCTTTTGTCTTATACACATTGCCGTGACTATATCATTCAGAAAGCCAACTATTTTCTACACCATGTGAGGAAATCCCTTCCAATTCTGTGTAATCTTTGAAAGGACATTTGTGCTTTAAAATGCAGATGTCTAGTAGATATTAGGGCCTGTCCATAGATATAATGTTTATAGCTATAGGTTTTCAAAAGTATGCATTCTAGAATCTGTATCTAAAAGCCATTATGTTGCTGCTCTTTCGTTGCTGTTCCCAGTAAGAACACAACAAGAGCAAAATGCACTTTCTGCCTGGAAATTCAACTTTAGGGATTTTGAAGCAGCTTCAAAGGAAACATGCTCTACAAATCCTGTGCTTTGTTCCCAGATGCTCAGGCTTACCTACAGCATATTGAGTCCATCATTGTTACTGTTCATTTCATAAAAAAGCAGCAAATCCCTTTCAGGGGTCTAGTGCTTCCTTTGTTCTTTGCATAAAGGCTTCAGAGCTACGATGTAAAGCAAACTGGGAGTGAACATTTGTGGTTTTCAGTATGGTTTCAGTGCCAAGAATTAATATTGTTTCTATTTCTGACACAAATATTTGAAAGCATTGAGACATGAGGAGTGTGTAACTTCACCTGAGGTGCTGAAAAATCTTCCATTTCCCACACCAAATTGTGGTTGCTTGCAATTTTGGGTTATGTGAATGAGAGATCTATTGGGAATTGACTGACTGGCACAAAATTGACTCATCCTTGGCACAGTTGGGATTTATGTTCTTACAGACAGCCCCAGTTGTTGCCATCAGGCTAATTTCCCTACTAGGATTCATTTTGAGGAGATAATTGTTAATCAGAAGATAACCAACATTCACTACTTAATTGAAAGATGAAACAAACTTAATCTATTAATCCTTTATGATCTTATCAGACTTGCGTGCTACCACACTAGGGATCATTTTGAAGGCTATTGGGTCTCTGCAGCATTCATTGCGCTAAGGAGTGTTTCATTTGCAGGGCCTTTTTAATTTTTGTAGTGTTTTGGTTTAAGATTGCTTTTGTTTTTTTCCCCCTGCAGGTGGTGGACTGTTCTTGGGATGAGACAGTAAAAATATACACCCCTCCATGCTTGGCTGTAATGCAATGCAGCTAGGCACATCATAAAGAGAAGATAATTATCTAACTGTTGAGAGAGAGAGAGAGAGAGAGAGAGAGAGAGAGAGAGAGTGTGTGTGTGTGTTTGGATGTTTTTGTGTATTTAGCACTTCGTGAAGAACAGATACCTCCACTTCTGACTTCTCTTTTTGTCATGGTCTGACATTTTTGCTACTCAAACAAGGATTTTTAAATTTAAAACCACTGTGTTTGCTGAGGTAAAGAGGGGGATGAGAATTGGTGTCGTGTTCATAAAATGTGTGCTTAAAAATCTTGTGTATATGTAGTGAAATTGAGCTTGGTGCTTGCAAAAGTAGTTATACAGCTTAAACAAGATGTGTGTGTGGGCTTTAAAATCACCTGTGTAGTTTGCCAACACTTGACTGCAGTCCCCATAAAAATGCTTTTAAAGGAGGACAGGATGGAGGCATTTTGAGGACACAGTGGAATTTTGACCCAAAGGGAATCCCAGATACTGAAGATCTTGAATTAACTTCATGAGTTCTAATCTATGAAACATGGCAAACATTTCAATCTTAAATGTTTGTAATGTAAACAGAGTGCCTTTATAATGTTGACATTGTTGGAATTCAGAGCATTTTCAAAGGTTTCTAGGATCAATGTCAGAGTAACATTTTTGTTAATAATGTGGGAATGATTTGCTTCATATTAAACCATCTTTCTAAAGGTTACTTTTGGGTGTCGGTGCTATGCTGAATGCAAATCACGATCCTTATTCAATATCGTGCAGTAGAGATAAGCTCCCTCCTCCACAGATTTGTAAAGGCATCATGTATAAAATGGATTAACTGGGCTGATGTTCTTATGTTAATCTGCATTTAACTTAAACCTGTACAAATATTTAGCCTGCGTCATATTCTTAATGTAAATACAGTTTGATTAAGCAATCTTTTAGATGGTCTTCACTGAACTCAGGTTCAAAAACCATAAAATATGTTTGGAGTTTTTATCATAATCAAAGCAGCAACAATTTATGCTTGTGCATATGGTCTTCAGAAGTACAATGTATAACTATGACAAAAGTACTTAAAAAGCGTCTGTGCATCAGTTTCAGGGAACAGGCTCAGTCTGAGCTGGGTTTGTCCAGGGAATATACTTTCAGGTGGAAGAATAAAAAGTAAAAGAAAAACAATGCAAGTCCATCAAAGTAAGAGGATTGGCTGCAGCAGAGTCCCATTCAATCCGCTTATGGACTGCAGACATGGATACGATTGGAGCTGCGTTGAATGTCTCGCATTCATTTCAGTCCAGCGCACACTTCTGCGCGCATTTCTGCGTCTGCACTGCGCAGGACGCCGGCACTCATCCGTCCACATCTCTCCATCAGCTCGTATAGTCTCATAGGGCGATGCACAATGTGACACAAACGGAACGGCAGGAGCACTCTCGACTTCAATGAAATTCATGTTTTCGACAACAAGGACATTTAATATCGGACGTAGTGTCCGAGTCTTTTATACGGTATTTCTTCTTTGTTATCGGACCTATTTAAACTGAAACCAATATTTGTGTTCTGATTTAGGCTTTGTTGGAATAAGTAACTTGGACGTTAAGGAAGATTTCTTTCGGACGGTAGATTTTTTTTTTTTAATTCTCCGGGCGTGGATATTCATTTATTTTTAGTATTTCTGGGGTCCGGTCTGGGAAGAAAAAATAGGAGTAAAGGAAAAAACATGGAAGTTTGCAAGGGACGACTGCTTGGCATTTCGGTGGCTATCGCTCACGGAGTTTTTTCGGGATCGCTTAATATTTTGTTAAAATTTCTCATCACCACGTATCATTTTACATACCTCACATTAATCCAGTGCATGACCAGCACCACCGCGGCGCTAACCTTAGAGATCTTGAGGCGGCTGGGAAAAGTAGACATACCTCCCTTCAGCCTCCATCTGGCCAAAGTTTTTGCCAGTGTGTGTATTTTATCCACCCTGCAGTCCACCCTGACCCTATGGTCACTGCGAGGGCTGAGTTTGCCCATGTACGTGGTGTTCAAGCGATGTCTGCCCTTGGCCACTTTGGGAATTGGGGTTTGCGTTTTGAGGAACGGAACTCCGTCCGTTGGGGTTGTGACTGCAGTACTCATCACCACCGGAGGAGCAGCTTTGGCAGGTAAAAAGCCTTCGGAAGTTACCTTTAAATATAAAATTTGTTTATTTTCAAGGGTTGTAACTTTTGGATTGAAGAGGGTGGGGGGCGGGTATTGCTTATTGTTAATATTGTTTAATTAGATAAAATATGCATATAATAATAACAACAACAACAACAATAATAATAATAATAATAATAATAACTACTAAAAGTACACTAGACTCATGCTGTATACAATTTAAAGCCCATCTTTAAGCCTAACTGATTTCTCTTTGTCATCGTATAGCCATAAGTGCAGTCTAATTTAAATGGTTCTACTTAATGGGCGGTGTAGCTTTGATTACTTGAGGGTTTACCCACACCCTTATAATTCACATTGCATACTATAACCTAATTACATAAATATAACTTATTTTTCCAGAATGTGATGGTCAAACATTTTCAGATGCTTTTGAGCGTCTAGATATTTCCAATTATGTGAGGTGCTATGTTACAGTATATGATTAATAATTGCAGCATGCCAACTAATATGTATGTTTATGCTTTGTTTTTTGCAGTTCAACTTTTTTCTCTCTCTCTCATTTGTTGGGCGTATTCCCAGCAGCACCTAATTTATAGTCCTGTCAATACTGGGAAACTAGAAATGTCAAAACCTATTTTAGATCCTGTTAATTAATGTATTGCATGATTTATATACATACTGCAAAGCTTACTTTGGTACATGTCCAAAAGCTAATAGCAATGTTTTTCTGTTTCACTGTCTACAGGTGCAGGTGACCTAACAGGTGACCCTTTTGGCTATGTGACTGGCATTTTAGCAGTAATTATTCATGCCTCCTACCTGGTGCTCATCCAGAAAACTGGTGCAGAGAGTGAATATGGCCCCTTAACAGCTCAGTACACCATTGCTATTGTGGCCTCCCCTGTCCTCCTTATCTGTGCCTTTGTGAGCATGGATGCCATTGACATGTGGACGTACGAAGGTTGGAAAAACCCGTTCATCACAGGCATCTTCTGTTGCTGCATTTTTATTGGCTGTGCAATGAACTTCACCACGCTGCATTGCACCTACATCAATTCAGCGGTGACCACAAGCTTTGTGGGAGTTGTAAAAAGCATAGCCACCATCACCGTGGGCATGCTGGCTTTCAGTGATGTTGAGCCCACCAAGCTCTTTGTGGCCGGCGTGGTGGTCAACACCATCGGCTCCATCACCTACTGCATTGTGAAATACTATGAGACAAAGAAAAAAACTGCTTACCAGGATATGGATGAGGCAGTCAAGGATGAAGAGTTGCCTGGACAACCCTATGTTGATCCCCCACCAAAACATAATGGGGACCTGGAAAGCTTTCCTAATGGAAACTTGGCTGGACCATTTGATGATAATGGCCTGGGTCCCATCTGTGAGACCAAAGTGCCAGAGTCCATAGAATTAGAAAGAGCAGCGTACATGTCTGAGAATGAACAGACAAAAAGCTCTTTAAGTGACAATTATGTGGGTGTCTGGAGGTCAGTTCGCACCTTAAAGTTCCTAAAGAAAGATACCCTACTTGACAACATGGAGGTACAGAGCCCTTGATGAAGGGTCTCATGTTTAAGAGAGGTGCATGCTAAGCTAACGTATTGCCACTGACTGGCAGCGTGAACAAGATAAATGTTTGCCTCTTTTTGCTCTCTTAAACCAGGTCTTAAGAAAAGCAAGTATTTTTTTACAAGTTGTTATGGTATATTGGCTGAAAAAAACTATGTTGGCTGTTTTAAAGAATGTATGGGTGTTTTACTGGTATATTTTGTGCAAAGTGATCTAATATGGCAGACATGCAAATTATTGAGAAAAAAACTGAGAAATTCATAATTATGAATGTAAGATTTAGAGTGATACACACAGGACATCTGATGGGTTTACTGTGTGTGAAATTTAATCTAATCTCTGTTTATTTTTGATGGTTATTTATATTTCTTGCACGCAGTGTCTATGCCAGACTGGAATCTTTTTGATCTGAAAATGTTATATCTGAAATGAAACCCTTGTCATTTGCATGTATTGTCCAAAACCATTTCAAACAACATTTTTTATGAGGTGCATTATTTTAATGACATTGTCTTTGTACAGGATGCCAAGCCACCTCCCCGGTTGCTCTGTCATCAAGAAATGTTTTTGGACTGTCTTTAGATTATTGTGATATGGTTAATTTACCAAGAAAACCATTTACATGTACTTGGAAGATCCACCCAGGGGAGAAAAGATATTAAGTTATCCTTTATGTTGAAGTCAATATCATTAAAGAATGTATTACCTCTGTTTGGACAGCTGAGGAAATTCCAGCCAACAAGCAGCACAGCAGAACCAGTTTACTAAACCATAAGCACTGCAATCCTTTTCAAAATCTCAAAACTCTCTCTGAAGAAAGTTGATATATTCTGTGTAAAGGGATGTCTTTGTGATTAAAAGACTGCATATTTGAATGTGAACATTTTTGAGCTTGCTTTAATCCTCTTTCATCTAAACACACACAGTGAACGTGTCTAATGTACCTGCAGGGAATGAAGAATGAACAAGCACCAACCTCAGGCATAGTCAGCGTTTTAGCCGCACTAAAATCCGTCCCAAAGTACCTTTCAAACTTCAGGTTGACTGCATGAAAAGATGAAGAAACAAATTCTCAAACTGATAACAGATTAGGTAAAATGATAGCATTAATTCAACAAAAAGCCACAAGAGTAAAGATATTAAAAACTTATCTTAAACACAGAATTAAATGTTATTCCTGTATTTAGTAACTGAAATGCAGGGACACATTAATCAACGTTTCCAGCTTGCACCAGAACTCTTTTCCTTCCATTTGCAGTTTAGTCCGAGTTAATGTATAACCTGTGTGCCCAAGTGCAAAATACAGCATTAGACTGGCACAGAATTTAAGCTTATTTGTTGATTGTTGATTGTTAAGATGGTCAAGGCTTCAAATCTGTATGGCAAAACCAAATTGAAGGATCCAAAACTCAGCCTAAGTGCAGATTACAATGGGTCTCTGTTGATCAGTTTAAGATGGTAATTAGGTTGGTCAGCCAAGCTGTTTATATTGATTTGATTATTTTTTTCTTTATTTTTGGTTAGGGTTTCTCCCCAAAAGATCATGTGCCATACACAATATGGCTGGGACGTCAAAGATAAATATGTTTTCACAGAGCTTTTAGATCATCAGATAATTTTCAAAGTAATAATTTTTCTCTTATTTAATGATGATCGTTGTTCTCTAATAGTTTTGGGAACTTGGGCTCTTGCCTGATCTTTGGTATCCTATACTGCCGATGGCATTCGGTGCCTTTAGCCTCAGGGACCCAGTGTCTTTTGGTACTCTGCTTATACTGAAATGACTGAAATGCCCAAACAAATAAGTTTATTTGTTAAGCACTTTCACATGCTAATTTTCAGTCTTTTTTCCCTGTGGGTGTGGGAGGAGTGAACAGATATCACATGCTACTCTTGCCACTTGGGAAAAAAGTAGCTCAGCCGCTTGGCTGATTTTGGGATTTAACTACCACAAGCTCTTGGAGAAATGCAGTGAGGAAAAAGTGCCAAAGTAAACTGGAAAATGTGGTTAATTAGCTCAGCTGTCACCATCTCATCCCAAACATAGATCAATACATTTCCCTATGGAACATAACTAATTATTTAGCTGTATTTCCTAGTGCTCTGAGATTGAGCTAGAGTTTTATTTGTCCCATACATAAAATGTATGGTAAATTATTATTATTATTATTATTATTAATAATAATAATAACAATAACAACAACAACAACAACAACAATAATAATAATAATAATAATAATAATAATAATAATAATAATAATAACAACAATAACAATAATAATAATATACTGTACATCAGTATATGTGAGTGAGTGAGTGAGTGAGTGAGTGAGTGAGTGTAGAAGTAGGTCTAAACAGTCTATACAGAGAAATTAATAGAATAAAATAAGTATGAGTATTTCTTATGTTTAATGATATACTAAGTAAGTATAGTAGGTAAAATATTTAATGGTGCTGAATAGATATGAAGTGATGGATATCTGATTGTAATGATAGAAGATGGAGAACATTACTATTGATATATTTTGCAGAAAAAATGTCATGGTCTTCAAAATATTGCATTTCTAAATATACAATGTCACATTTTAAGGATAGTGCGTGACATATACGTATGTATGCAAGGTCACTTGTCAGAGACCTGAATAGCTTATTCTGATTGTGAAATATGTGTTCTGGCCTGAATCTAAAATAAAGGATTTGGGTCATTGTTTTCCTTCTGTAATGCACGTGTCTCTGTTGGCAGACATCATGCTTGCCACCAGGGTGTGATTGTACTTTGTAAGCTTTTGTTTAATCAGATTGAAAGAAACTTCATTCTGCATTAAGACAGCCTGTGTTTTCTTTCTGGTCACTTTTGCTTAGAATGTGTTTAATAAAACAAAACAAAACAAATGAAAGATTATGTCAACATAAGACAGTAGATTGTAATGTCGTAGAAATGACATCTGTTTCCTTACATTCACGTAAAGAGTGTATTGAAGTGCTCATATCCTGGAAACTGGCCGCATATTCAGTGTTCCCGTTATGACAAGTCTCCATCTAGTGGACATTTTAGTCCATTTCAAAACAATATGTTTTATGTCATTCAATCAGTAAAACTAGTTTTGTTTTGTTTTTTCTCCAATCAGTTTAATAGTGGATTTTCGAATAACCTGCAAGAATGACAAATTTATATGTTCATATATAAGTTTATATATGTGCTTACTAGTAAGACTGAATCAAACCTAATTCACAGAACTGTAGTCAAACACAAAAAGAAGTTTCTTTTTTAAAAAACAAAAAAGACAACAAGAATACTCTCTAATAAAAAACTTTAGACAGACTCAGGATGTGATGTCCATTCAACCATTCAACACTTCTCATAACAGATCAGAACATGCATTTAGTAAAAATGTACACTTCGCCCGTCAGTGAAATGATAAAAGCTATTCTAAAAGTAATAGAAAATACTGTTGTGTTGAGTAATCAGTGTCGTAAGGTGTGTTAATGACACCCTTTCAGTCTGTACGTGTTAAAAAATAGTATTTTTGAACATCTTGCGTATGCAAACTTGCGTTTTCTTTACATTCTTCTTTTTCTGCTGTACTGTGGTTTTTATGTGGCAATGCAACACAAATATGGGCGTAGATATGATTTATAACGTGTTTTAATTTATAAGACATTTAACGCAGAAGAAAATGTAAGACGATTTTAGAAACGTTTTTTGAGTTTGGATCTCGGTGGCACCCGTAGCACAGCGACGCGACGATCAATTTTTTTTTTAAAAAGACGCGCCAACGGTTGTCCATTGACGCTGTGAAGGGACTGCTCGCGAGCTGCACCGTAAAGAAGGTAATTTGGCCCGTTTATTTAATAACATCGAGCTACTGTCACGCTAATTTTGCATGTAAATATTTCCTTAATCGATTTAAGCGATGCTCCTCAAAATTCTCGTTCCTCATTCGACTTGTATTTCTTTCAGTCGTAGTTGAAGTCCTATAATGGAGGCCAGACCGGAGTCGGACGCTTTTAAAACTCCCTGCAAGCCGGGAAAAGTGAAGAGTCCAGGTAGAAACTTCTGGATTTAACTTCACTGCATTCAATTAGGCTGACCTTATGATGTTGGCCTAAAACATGCCTTTAGTGACTCATATTACGTCCTTTGAAAAGACTTGTTTTGAGTGCAAACAACCTCTTTTAAAGCTATACAGTTGGTATAGAATAAACGTTCTGTTAAAGCTCAAACTAAGATGGTCATAATAAGTGATAATATGGTGAGACTGTTCTTTTCAGTCCATCATGGTTTTGTTGAGGGTGAAAACATTTCATTATCCTGGTTTCGATTCTTGGGTCGGCTGTAGGGCCTTTCTGTGTGAAGTTTGTGCGCTCTCCTGTGTTTGCGTTGGTTTTCTCCAGGCTCAAATTCATTATCAACTGTTGCCATGTGAAATAAATTTGTGATTTGCTAGACAGCGTGACTGGTGATTTTTGGGAAATTTTGCAATTCATTGGCAAGTCGGACTCACAGTGACAAAACGGAATACAACATTTTATTAGTCCAGGTCTGCCAGTTTCTTGTATCAAGTAGCAAAAACTGTCTTTGAAATCATGTCAAAGACAAAGTAAACTATAGTCATCCTTCATATATACAAGTATAAAGAGACACGAGACGACGTTGCTCCAGTTTTTAGAATACAAAGAACGAATAAGGCACATACAATAAGCATGTATAAATAGACTGTAAAATATACAACTCTAAACTAGACTAAAGAGACTTTTAGTTACATATGGTTTTCAGTATGCCTCTGAAGTGGTCTTTTTGCATTGAATGTACATATGATCTGCAGCTCTTGAAAAATTGAAAAATAAAAAATTCTTAACAATCTATTAAAAATAACTTTATAGGGTCTAAGCTAACTATGTGAGGGGTTCCATAATATGTGCAAATATTGTAACAGCAGTCAATTGGAGAGAGTTACAATTATACAATGAAAATCACGGAATACAATTCTACTTTTGTCCAGTGAATGTGTGTAAGATTAGCAGCAGTTTAATGTGAGAATACTGTAGTCAGTCTGTAAACATAAACAGAACCCCTGGAACAGTTTCAATGTAGCATGAAGCCGATTGTCCATGTAGCAGCATGCCCATCACAAAAAAGTGACGAGTAGTGCAGAGGTGTAATAGAATCAGATCACAGTCCGGGTGTGTGTGTAGTTGGTGGGGTGGGTTTGGAGGGTGAGTGGGAGGGAGAGTGGGAGGGAAGGCAGTGTGTTTAGAAGCCTGATGACTTGTGGGGGAAAAAGCACTTGCGCAGTGCCTTGGTTCGGGTCTGATGCTGCAATAGTGTCTGCCAAATGGGAGCAGTGTGGTTGTGAAGTGTTTGGTTTGGTGAGACTGTTCTTTTCAGTCCATCATGGTTTTGTTGAGGATGAAAACATTTCATTATCCTGGTTTCGATTCTTGGGTCGGCTGTAGGGCCTTTCTGTGTAAAGTTTGTGCGCTCTCCCGTGTTTGCGTTGGTTTTCTCCAGGCTCAAATTCATTATCAACTGTTGCCATGTGAAATAAATTTGTGATTTGCTAGACACTTCCAACATCTCTTGCCATACTTTATCAATACAGTGTAGCTCTTTCCATGTATTTTGTTTTGGAATTGAGGAATTGATGTTATTACCTTTTTGGAACTGGAGATTTCTCATGTTTGGTCAGTGCAAAAATGCAGTCTGATAAAGACTTTGCAGTATGCATACTTTTTATTGAACTCCTTGATTTAGTGTAACTTTTTTTCCAGCAAGTGCCTGTGGAACCCCAATCACAATTCCAGCCTCACCGTTCATGAAGAAGCTTGGATGTGGAACCGGAGTGAGTGTTTATCTCATGAACAGGTATGATGATTGGCCAAGAACGTCCAGTACTACCTTATTATAATGAATGAAAGAACTGCTCAGTCTTAGCACTTGATCATGTAAGAAGTAAGCATTCTAATGCGGCTAAATCAAACTGGTCTGTTTTAGAAATGGAAAACAGACTCACTCACCTTGGGCCATAAAGAAGATCAACAGCAAGTGTAACAAGTCTCAGAACAAACTTTACCAAAAGCGACTGTGCGACGAGGCACAGATTTTAAAGGATCTACATCACCCTAACATTGTTGGTAAGTGTAAGTATATATTTATTTTGGATTTGGTTCATTATTCAAGTGGAAAAACAAAAAATGCTTTTAAATTTCAGGCTTCAGAGCATTCACCACTGCAAAGGATGGGTCTAAATGCTTGGCTATGGAATATGGTGGGGAACAGTCACTCAATGATCTGATTGAAAAGAGGAGAGAGGAGGGATTACAGGCGTTTCCGGTTGCCACCATTGAAAAGGTGGCCCTTCATGTAGCCCGTGGCTTACAAGTAAGGCACAGATTTATTCTTTATAAAGTAACTACTACAACTTAAAATACATTTCTCTCTTTGCTAAATTAAACATTTTTCCTTTTGTACACAATCTAAATCTTGAAAATGTACAAGTAAAAATCACATTTGTTTTCTTAATTTTTAACCAGATAATGGCTAGATGAACCTCAGTATGAAAACAGAACTGATTTTTCTTAGATATGTTTTACTAGCAAATATAAGCATGAATGTGATGCTACTGAAAAATCTGTCAATGTAGAAGTACAGTGTCCCATCGCCAAGTGGTCAGAAACCTAATATTGATATACTGTAGATGTTGCATAATTAAAATGTACTTTTGTTGTGCACTAACTTCAGGGATGGTTAAGGTGTATATCTTAGTTGGATGACAGTTGTTGATTTAAGTCTAGCTTTACAGATTGAAAAGTCACAGACTACAAAGCACTGTTGCGTCTTGCTCTGGATAAATACTGTAAATGTACTAACACAAGCCAGATATAAAAGTGTCAAATTGACTGGCAATTAAAGATTGTTTATGAAAAGCTAATATACCCCAAAATCCTGTCATGGTTTTCTTTCAGTACCTGCACAATGAGAAAAAGCTTCTACATGGGGATATGAAATCATGCAACGTTGTCATTAAGGGTGACTTTGAAAGCATCAAAATTTGTGATGTTGGTGTGTCTCTTAAGTTGGATGAGAATATGCAGGGTAAGTGAGGTGTCCTGTTTGCTGTTTTTATTTTTAAAGACTCTGGTGAATGTTAAGCCTCATTCACAAACGGTTACAAGTAAGCCTGTAACAATACGGGTATCAAAACCGATATCGTGATAGGCTAACCCACGATCCCGTATCGCGGTTCGAAAAGGCAGAATCGTGATTCGCCACACGCTCTTCCAACTCCCAGTTTGTGCTTCTAATCCAGATACAGCCCTATGAGCTGTCAATGCTACCAAACTTTTTAAAATTACAATTATTATTTTAAGTTAATATTTTAATACGTAAGATATTTTAAATATTTTATTTAAAATAAGTTGATCAGTTTTCTCATCAAGCCTCCGCCAACTGCGTGTTGTGACTATTTTCCAATCGTCTGACGACGAGTGAGCAAAACTAGTTCAACAAGGTGAGGAGAGGAAACATCTGGCTGTGCTTAATTTAATCAGACTGCAGTGTTGGGAGTCGGGGCTAATGTTAAGGAATTACTTTATTTAAGAATTCAGACTTATATGACTGGATTTAGAACTACAGTAAGAAAGAGTTTACCAGGAGATGGCGGTATACGCTTAATATCCAAAATGGAGTGTACTTCTGTTCATTTTTACAGTATTTTTCTGTTACAGAAAAGAGAAATGTTTCTTTGTTTTTACTTTTTTGTTATTTCATTTGTGGTTTACAGCACAGACAGGAAGTCTGTTACCTCAGAGAAGAGATTTTATTTAATTGACATTGGCAGCCATGTATTTTGCTTATATTGTAATCATGATACGAACCGAATCGTGACTTTGGTGTATCGTTACAGGCCTAGTTAGAGGCCTTGTTCTGATGAAAGTAGACATTTAAAAAGTATATTATACAACTGTAGAATTGAAGAAAGACCATTAAGTGAATGATTTGCACACACAGACCGGCAATAATGTTTGCATAAGAGCACTCTTTACAATTTGTAGATTCTATTCTTGCCTTAGAGCAAATCTCATAAAAAATGTTGGTGAATGCCAATCTTTGTAAAATACAATGCACTTAAGAACAGAGATCTTTTGGAATAAGCCTCACTGTCTTTGGTCCTTTCTTCAAGTGAGTGATCCTAAGGCTATATATATCGGAACTGAGCCGTGGAAACCCAAGGAGGCCCTGGAGGATGGTGTGATCACAGATAAAGCTGATGTCTTCGCATATGGGCTCACTCTGTGGGAGATGATGACACTGTCTGTGCCACACCTAGAGATGCTGGATACCGAGGATGGGGATGATGATGGTACACATTCTACTTTTGCTACAGGGCCTGAGTATATAGCTACCTTTTAAAACATTGTCTTTGTTCTCTAGATGAATCTTTTGATGAGGATGACTTTGATGAAGACGCATATTATGCAAAGCTGGGAACTCGCCCTCCGCTCAACGCCACCACTCTCGGTGGTGCTTATCAGAGGATGGTGGAACTTTACTGTCTCTGCACCGAAGAGGATCCTCTCAAAAGGCCCTCAGCTTCACACATTGTGCAGGTTCTAGAAGCTAACAGCCAACTTGCTGTCAATAGCAGTGAGGTTATAGTTATAGATTAATGCCTAAAGTTTTACAGTCTGTATTGTCAACTTTGTCTTTACTGTACTTTTTTTGTTACAATTTTAATGTTTGTCCTGTCATTTTAAACTCAAAATGAGGAACTGTACATGTTAATACTTGCAGCATGAATTTTATTTCCAATTAAGTACAGTGACTTACTAATTAAGTGATTGCATGATATGTATCAGGAATAAATTGCTCAGCATTTAACACAATTTGTAAATACATTCACTTTAAGAAATTTAAAATAAAGACCAACTAATGTTTTTTTAAGAGGAGGATTTATTAAAATATTTACAAAGCAAATACACAAATGAAACTGAGGTGGAAGATTTCTATACTACTGCCAGACTGTACAGATAGAAAAGTAAACCTTTTCAAATGATCAATGTCAATTACAACATGCATACTCCTATGAACACTTTGAAGATAAATTAATTTCTTGAAGTAGTTTTAGACCTCCCTGTTTAATTTAACTACACACAATCTGAGTAATTCAAAGAAATGTTTTACTTTCACTCTGGCCAGATGTACTTGCAGAATAGCCCAAAACTGTAAAAAGAACTACAGCAATTTGTGCACTGACCTGAAAAATAAAATCTAACCAGATAAGTGTTGGTGGAACTATGGAGGGAAAAAAATCAAATGAAATTGTAAACCAGAAATGTTGGAGTTCCACAGTACTTTGTTGCAAAGAGCTTGCCATCTGGGGTGGGGTCAGAGAAGGCAATTTCTTCTTTGGTGAGGTGACTTCCATACATGAAGGAATTCCTGTTAAGAATATATTTTTGAAAAAAATATCCCTATTAGCACATACTACACAGCACACGCAATGTAATTAGGACTGGGCCTGGACAATGCAGCAGGGTTTTTTGGGTTAGGTACCTCAAATAAGATGTACATGTTAAAATCACAATTATTCTTAACAGTGAAAGCTGGTTTACAGAAGACTTTTCACACAACTTTAAAGACTTAGTTAATGCTGTTGAGCAGCTTGTCCAACAGACGGTGAAGATAAAGTGGGACATGACTCTGGCCTCACTAAGGAGTTTTGGGTGTGAGTCATAGAATATTAAGCAAATCTGAATTTTACAACTAGAATTGTGTCAGTCTGCTACCTCCCTAGCAGGTATATTGAAGATCACAACTGATGCAGACATAAATGATTGTGCATCAGTGCAGTGGCAGACCATAATTAATCATAATGACATTGCCTGGTAATTTTCAGGCTGCGGCATAAAAATTCTAGTTAAAAAAGTAACATTCTGGTAGTAACTACAGCTGACCAATCTGCGTACAATATGAAGTAATGTAGAAAAATTGATTGGATGCATTGTGAGATCCTATCAAATCGAAGATTTAATCACAATTGAATCGCATTCTGAGAACACAGGTTCACACAACTACTCCCTAGATGTCAAATCTGGACCATGATTTGCTTAAACCAGTTGTCTTAATCACACACAAGTCCAGCTTCATCATACAGGCCCTCAGTGTGTTTGAATTTTCACCAAGAACCCCACAACATAGCTCATGGCCTATCTAGGAACTCTGTATAAACAAATCTAAATCAGTACAAGCGATTGCTCACCTGACAGTGTCGAGTAAGCGTGTAGCAATGAGCTTCCTCCTCATCAGGCTGAACACCCAGATACGACTGACTCCACACATGGCTTTCTCTGGCACAGTGGAACAACACCAGGCTCTGTGGCGCTCCATAAAATCTTCCTTGGTCATGTCCTTAGGCTTCTCTGCTTGGTCCAGCACCCTGAAGGCCTAAAAATACACCACATGCAGTTATTCCTCTCAAGGACTCAAACTTACCCAAATTAATCACATTCGCCCTTATTACAAAAGTCATACGGGCATTCAGTTAATATAGTTACTTACAAGTTTATGTACTAATTAAAACTGAGGCCTTTTTAAAATGTAAAGACAAATACCTGTCTTATAGGCTCAGCTACCAGGCAGCCAACAACCATCCTGTCACTGTTGATGAAAAGGTAGGTTTTGGCAGCGCTGGGGCTGCTGAGGGAGATCTGCTGAAAGCCCAGCTCGCTGTCTGCGATGCGCCTCACGTCGTCCGCCTGAAATGACGGCATGAGATTATATAATATAGGAAAATTCTAACAAAACTCACAACATATTACATCTTAAGGAAGATTAAGGTTCAGGAATGACAGTGGGAATTTACCTTTTTAGTTGCATACTTAGGATCCTCAGGGAGAACCAGTATGATTTTTCCATCCCAAAATTCTGCCACAACCCTCTCTTTCTTCCAGCCCTAGATGATAAAATACAGAAAAATTATGACCAATACATCCAGATTCCATACTGTAAAGGAAAGACTCCTGTCAGCCCTAGTAAACAGCACATCTGTGGCGGCTCACCACAAACTTGATGGTGTCCAGGAAGCGCTGGTGGAACTGAGTGTGCTGGAAGTTGTCTTCTGGACTGTCTGCGCTGTAGAGCATGCCGCACGACCCACATGTGGTTGCACCAAACTGCTTCTGACCAGCATCCTTCATAAAAAGTAAAATCGCATCAGATTGCACACTTAACTGAGGCGGTAAAAGTTCTCTGTCTATGTTTGAAATAGCTCTTTATTTAAGTCAGTGTACACCTTTGTACATAGGTTTTTCCCCGATTCAGCTATCTGATGTGCAGTACACACAAGAGGATGTGAAAGTCAATGTTACATACCACTCTGTTATGTATTGCATAATCACTTTAAATTACATATGTAGTGCATGATGTAAACAGCCAATCCAGATCTATGGTTTAAAATCATAATTTGTGCTAACAATAATGAGTTGATCATCATTCTGCTTCTTCAGCTCCTTTCTTCTCCTAGCGCTCCTTTCCTTAGCCAGGGCTGCCGGGGTACCAGTTGGCGTACTACAGTTCACGGGTGAACCCAGACCACCTTTCTTTTGAGGCCTAAAACAGGAAAAATAAATGTTAACGTTCATTATTCAGGGCACTGAAGTTCAATCATTTGGAATTAAGTTTGTACAAATGGGTCCATATTTACCTTTTGGAACCAAAGATCGGGTATACAGCAGATGTTTCTGCAGAGAGATTTTACATGATTTGCTCCATTTAAAACACTCAACCAATATTTTAAAATCTACAAAGTTATTTAAAAACATTGCCATTTACCATGGTCTGAAGGGGTACTATGGTTTGAATGGCTGATTTCACTATTGTCATACACTGTATCAGAAGCAGGCTTTGTAGCTGTGTCCTGAAAAGATTACAAACATCAAGAAGATAACATTAATGCAACATAAATTTACATTATGAGAAATTTACATGTGCCATATTTCAAACTTACCTGCATATCAGCACTTGGAATACAGGATTTGATCGGGGAAATGGATCTCCTCAATGCCACCTTTAATTCTTTTTTAATGCCATATGTCTCCAAGAGAGCACTTGATGACATGTCTTCTCTGAATTTTGCAAGACTACAATCATCAGTTTTATATGGCAACTGAGAATTCTGCTTTGATTTGTCTACATAAACAGCATGGCCCTCTAGAGTGCAATCTTTTTTTGCTGCGTCCACTTCTTTCTCTGTCACTGGATTTTCTGTGTTAGGTTTCTCTGAGCGCAAAGGGAGTTTTGGCTTCGGTTTCTGGGCGTATGTCTTGAACATTGACGTAGGCTTTCTGCCAGTGCCAAAGAAAGCAGCTCCCACAATGATCCTGGGCTTGCTTCTGGATTTCAGACTGCCAAAAGTAACAGAGACTTGCTTCTTTGTTTCCACCGTCTTAAGAGGCATGTCGTCTTTGGCCATGGAGGAACTGTTGCGGTTTAACTTAGGTGAAAAGTAGTTCTTTAGGCCAGATTTTTGCCCACTTACTTTAACCTTCTTTTTAGGCTTTATGGATCGCAGCACAGAGCCAGCTTCACCAGTCTGATCAGTGCAGGGTTTTGAAGGGGGTGATTTTGTTTCATTCAAAAGCTTCCTCTCCAGAGGTGTGAGATAAAGCGGTTTCTGCTTGCTGTAAAAGGATGTTGCCACTACTGCCGGTTTGTGAGGCGAGACTTTCTTAGGAGGGGATTCTAGCAAAGAGTTCCTTCGCCTCTTTTTAGGTGTGCTGGGAGATTGTGGTACCCTTTGGGAAGAGTTCAGAGGAGAGAGACAGTTCTCCTTCTGTTGATAAGACATCATCTTATGACAACTCTCCTGTCTCAAGGCTTTCTTAACTGGGGTGCTGCAAAACAGTTATACAGTATGAATTAATGTCTTAATCGGTTGTAGAAAAAAATAAATAAAAAAATCAGTGTAAAGGTTCTCTCTTGAGGAGGGAGCTGGGGGGACATACCTTGCAGATTCTGTAGATGAGCGCTTTCTTTTCTTCAGTGTAGAGCTTGACATTTTCATCTCACCTGAGGTGAGAAAAGTAGTAAAAGTCATTTATTTTCTGTCATTAAAGTGGCTATGAGTAATTTTTAGGTTAATGGATCCTAATCTAAGTATTTGGAGTTCTCACATTATTCTAGACAAGATATAAGATTTAAGAATGATTAACTTGCTCCAAATAATTACTCAAATAATGTGCTTAATTTCTATATTATATAAATACTATATTATATTAAAGCCAATTTTCCTAGTGTGCTAATTTTAACAACGAGTTTATCTAATGTTAACACTACACGAATTTCTCAGTCAGAACAATGCTGAACAGTATGTTAAATTCGTAAAATCTGAACAGACCAGGTTATTTGGATCCCGTTGCTGCTACTTTAAATGTTTGCCACCTAGTGTCAAGTCATCTGCTGTTACGTGAATAAACTTGTTAACTTAACAACAGCGAGGCAGAAAAAATTAGCAGATTCACTAAAAATCTTTTGTACCAATATCAGATTATATGCTAATTAATCCTTTAGCCACATAGCACTAAGCTAGCTCATAAGGCGCGCGAAACGAGCAATTGTCTTAAACGTGACCGTAAAGCGACTACATACACAATACATGGAATAACACTCATAAAAGTCATACTTACCCAGATCAAGTCACTAACAGAACCAACTCTCTGACCAGCTTTAGAAATACTCTAGATATAGAATGCAGAGCGCTGTGACGTTCCCGCAAACTCTGAGAGCTTGTTTCGAAACGCGCGCCAAACGCAGACTTTGCGCGAACACGAAAGAAGCCGCGTCTTCTGGTGGCGCTTGTGGGCAACTTGTTTCAAAATAAAAGTATGAACACTGACCCACAATACAATATAGAAATGGTTTAAAATTCAGTTACATAATATACAATATGAAATATTGAACAAAATGTATTTTTAAACGTATTTTATTTATTTCTAAAATATTGTGGGGTATCGTTTTCTTTTAATTTGTTTTATATTATCTAAGGAATGAATTTGGCCAGTGCTGGACGATTGTAGGTTATGGACAGCTGACGTCTCATCACTTCCTGTGTTACATTTATATTTGCTCGTAGGTAGCACGTTAAGCCAACAAAGTGCTAATATGTTAAAGGAACAACTTAGACTTTCTCTTTTTCTTTAATTAAATCTGGATTTCTCAGAATAGTGTTTATATTTTACACGCTTCTGTCCGCGCGAAAAATGGTTTTCTACTTTACGAGCGCCGGTGAGTGTTAACACGGTCTGACTTGGCGCTAAAGGAGCCGATTAGATGGAGAACTGTGCCAGTGTGTAAGCGTTTACACTTTAGTATGGGACGGTTTGATTTCCAGGCCAATTTACACATCATGCACAAGTAACAGTCATGGTGAAAATGTGTGTCGAAGTCCTGTAAGAAAGACGTATAAGACGCTTATAAAGTAGACATGATGGACATGTGTGTGGTTTTAATGTTTCGTGCTACAGCTGGCGTTCTTATACGCGCGTACATATGTTATACGAAAGTGGTCATAATGTTGTACCTAAAGACGTTATAGGTAGATGTGTCTTTTTTTCTCTGTAGAGTTCTGATATTTGTTTTGTACAGTATATTTATGTTGTCTCAGTGAACTATTTTTATTGTGAAAAATTGTGTTCAAATGGTGTATCAGATATAGGAAGAGAAGTAAATGTAAAATCATGGCAGTGACTTCTAAATAAATGAAATATGGAGCACTAAACAATAAATATACATTCTCTTAATAACAGCCCAGTGTTTAACCATTGCTAAAATATAACACATTTTATTTTATCAGTAGGCTCCGGCAGAGTGCGAATTACCCCTCCATAATTGGGGGGGTACTGCCTTCATAACAGAAGCCCCCTAATTCTGGGCTCTGGGGGTCTGGGTCGATCGGGGGGTACAGTATCCCCCCTAATTCGAACCATGGGCTCCGGCTTAGGCAGGGAATAACTGTCAACTCACAGATTCCATGTTTTTATTCCCATACACATTTCAGTAATTTCTCTCTCTTAAAAAAAAAAAATTCATATACATTGTAATAAAACTGAATAAATAATAATAATAATAATAATAATAATAATAATAATAATAAAATAAATAAGCTATAAAATGTATTATAAAGCAAATTAATAACATTTACAAATAAGACAAGTGTTAGTAACTCAAAAATGACAATAAAACTCAATTTTGTGGAACGTAAACCTGATTCACTTCTCAGCCTGTGCAAGATGCCAAATCTTGTAATCTAGCCTAAATTAGAATTTAAATTTCACGTTATGAATGTTTAGTTTAGGTAGTTTTTCTATATATAAGTACAATAAATGATAAAAATTAAGGTTGATGTAATAGTTTGAGCAAGAATAACATTCAGAAACTGTGTTTAAGTTTTTACTTATGCTGGTAAGTATATGGGCAGATATTTTCTGATATTCATGTCATCTAATCTTTCACAGTTGTCACACCTGCCTATACCATCTACATGGGAAAAGACAAATATGAAAGTAAGTGTTCATTTTTTAACACAAACATTCAGGTTTCTGTCTTACAGAAGCCAGGCTAATATTCGCCATGTCGTCTTTTTTAGATGAGGACCTAATTAAATATGGGTGGCCTGAAGACATTTGGTAAGAAATTAATTTAGGTCTACAGACATCAGACATCATACATATTGTAACGTCCCTTGCCTAGCAACATGGAGACATCAGCTGGTTCCATTGTAACTTTTATTAAGCACCGGCTACTGGGGCCGTAGCTCTATTTTAAAATGATATTTTAGTTGCTCTAATTGGAATGGATTGTCTTAAATCATGAGATTGTCTCATATTGATGGTTCCAGAACTAAATCATATTGTAGCAGCATTGTATTGTTGTCCATTGAACCAATATAATATTCTAAAGCAATGAAACTTGTGATTTACACCACTGTTGCTATTTTTGTGTAACTTTATGGAAAGCCCTAATCCAAGATTATTTCTGTATTTTTTTAAGGTTTCATGTGGATAAACTGTCATCAGCCCATGTCTATCTCAGAATGCCAAAGGTAATTATTCTGTTTGTGTCATGTGTTTGTCTTTTTGTCACTTGATTAAAAAAAAAATGTTCTTTACATGCACAAAGGGGAAGACAATAGATGACATTCCTAAAGAAGTCCTCATCGACTGTGTCCAGCTAGTTAAGAACAACAGTATTCAAGGTGATGTTTGCTGGGGAGTATGTGCACAGAGATACATGAGAATTTGTCATGGCCTAATTTAATGGACAACTGCATTTACACTAACAGGGTGCAAAATGAACAACATAAATGTGGTGTATACACCATGGGGCAACCTCAAGAAAACTGCAGACATGGATGTTGGCCAGATAGGCTTTCACCGACAAAAAGAAGTACATTTTTGCACTTGTACCAATTTGAATAGATCAAGAAATAATCTGTTTCAATGTGAGTTATTTACCACATCTACTCTGGCTCAAAGTTACATTTATAATAAATATCCACAGGTGAAAATTGTGGCAGTAGAAAAGAAAGTCAACGAAATCATCAATCGATTGGAGAAGACAAAAGAGGAGCGATACCCTGATCTTGCAGCTGATAAGGAGTCCAGAGACAGAGAGGAGAGAAATGAGAAAAAGGCTCAGATGCAAGAAATGAAAAAAAGGGAAAAGGAAGAAATGAAGAGGAAAAAGGAATTTGAAGAATTAAGGTATTATAAGAAACTTTTGCAGCATCAGTAAATTTAAAACATTAAACATGTCTGCTTCTTTCTTCATCATATATTTACATCTACAATTATGTTCTCTTGAACAGAAATTATACTTCACTTATGAAGAGTGAAAACATGACCACAAATGAGGTACGTTTATATGCTGCTCACTTCATGATCCTTCTTCACTGCTGTCCTGATACGATTGTTCTTATGCGTGTTTATGCTTATTTTACAATTCAGTCTAATTTTTACAGGATGGCAATGACTCTGATGACTTCATGTAATGGGGAAAAAAAACTTTTGAGGACAACTGACGTCTTTGAATTCAACTGCTCGATGCTCAGAGGAATGCCACATTGTGCACTTCTGTTGGCTGTAATGAATGAATTTGCTAACCATACTTTGAAAAACTGTATATGTGCCAATAAGAAACATCTGGTAATGCAATTGTATCTATGGCCTCCTCTCAATGCTAAAGGACTATAACATGATGAGAATGATCTATGATGACCACATGCAGAGGTTGTGTATTGCTGTGCTTCATATAATAAGGCCAGTTTTGCTCTGAGATAAGAGTTATGTATGGCAGAGTTTCAGCTTCGGGGTAAATTTGAAAGCATTTGTATTGGTTTTGTTATTTCCAACAATTCTGCGATGACAGTATATTCAGATTTTACAGCAGGGCTTGTATGTCTTTGTATTGACTAAACTGCTGCTGATCTTGACTTGGCCTTCTGTTGTGTTCCATAGTGGGTATGAACTAGAATAAAGTCCAAGCAAATCTACTATGGATTTTGTGCTAATGTATCTGTATATGTATTTTAGATTGTTTTAAGGAGCCACCTTCTCCTTTGATGACAGCTTTGCACACCCATAGCATTCTCTCAACCAGACTCAGGACGCTGTCATCAGTTGTCAAATGCTATGATGAAACTGGTTCTCATGAGGACCTGTCCCAGGAAAGGAAGACCAAGAGTTAGGTCTGCAGAAGACGTAAAGTTCATTAGAGTTACCAGCATCAGAAACCGCAAATTACCAGCACTAAAGATTAGAGTCCACAAATGTTTCACAGTTCAAGTAGATGACCAGAGTAAATGATTGAAATGGAGAGTTGGCAGTGCCAAAACCCCGCATTTACGCACAGCAGATCAAAAGATCAAATAAAAACAATTATTTTAAATAAAAATTACAAATCTCTAAGCTTCAGTAACGAGTACGGGGTTGACCACTTGGAGTGGCGACGCCCCCTCGTGGCGCTGAAGCAGACACATCTCAACATCAACTGTTCAGGCGACACTGATAGTTGGCTACTAAAACCTAAAATATAAAACACCACAAAACAAACATGTCACTATTAATTCCGTATAGAAAATAATACTGAAAACCAATTGAAGATTTATACGAAGCACACGTGAACTATTGGTTTCCCTTTAATCTGGAAGTGAAAGTAAGCGCTGACCTTCATTCGTTTGTTCATTGCGGAAGTGTCAATACATCCAGAATAACGAAAACGTTTTATGTGCATGTCTTGTTGTGCCAAACTGTGTAAAACTACATAGATTTTCCAGGAGTTAAATTAGGATAGGTTCTGCTTTTTAGTAGACCCAGTTATAGACGCTGTAATGCAAGTGTATTTTGAAGAAACTCATTCTGGAAAGAAAGTGATAGCAAATGTTCGTGGTGAAATTATTGCAGGCGTTCGTAGACGGCAGCACATTACGACTGTGACTAGTCGCGATGCGTGTGATTTTAACGTGTTTTTGTGTCCGATTGTGTCCAGAGCTGGAACTGACATTGAGGAAAAACTCCGTGACATCAAAGGTGGGCAAAATGTGGATGCCTGTTATGATTGATTTCAGGTTATTAGCATGCAAATCACATGAACGTGTCGAAGCATTTGAAAATGCATGTTACAATATATTATATACACTGCTACAGGAAAATAAATGTAATATTTTTAGTTTGTTCTTATTTGCTTTGGTGCATTTTCTGATAGAGTGTGCTCTCACAACGGTATGCATTTTCAAAGTACACTGTCCACCTGCGTAGCCTCACTCAAAAAGTACCGCACTCAAAACCTTTACTTATTTGTCAACATGTAAACTCTTAGTCAGCAAATAATGGCACCGACATGAAAAGTCACTCTATCATTGAGTAGAGTCTGTCTAAAAAGTCTGAGCCTTTGCTTTTGGATGGTTATTTGTTTAAATGTGGAGGCAGTTACAGAGTGTAGTTAGAAAACAGTTAAAAATGTTGTTAGCAGAGGCCAACAGTACTATAACAACAAATAAACAAAAAAGATACAGTAATGTAGCTTAGAATATTGAAGAATATGTTCTATATTTAACAGCCTATTGGAAACATGTTAATCTTCAATTGTTTTTTTTTTCAGTAATAGATTTCACTGAAGGTGCCCAGACTTTAGAACACCACTATGCACAGTATTATGTAATACTATCCCTTACTCATTTATTTCTTTTTCATATAACTTTTTATAGCTGATAAACCCACCATAGTCGTGGTGTTACACTGCAGATTAAACCCTGAGTCCCCTGTACCAAACAGTAGCTTGCATGAGAAGCAGGATAAGAAGAATTTGATCTTTGTGGACTTCGTGTTCAATGAGGATAAGGGCCTGCTGCTTTGTGGAAAGAATGAAGATTCATTCCGCAGAGTGGACGAATATATGAAACAATATGGCACTCAAAAAGTAAGTGTAATTAACATATCAATGCAATTGCAAAGCCACGGTATCGATACTGAATACTGAATTAAAAAAAATACGGTTTTGCTATTTAAATGCTTTCCTATATTTAAATATGATTATTGAATCAATGACTGAATATAGTAAATCACTGCAAACTAAATGATTGTTATATATGTTACAGGTGCCCTCCACAAACCTTTGTGATAGTTGGATGTTATGGCTTCAGTGTCTTTTAGGACAAGATCCAAATATTGAAATATAAATATGTAAGAAAATAGATCTTTATTTGAAATATTTTTGTGTATATGTTTTATTATTACTCTAGTTTTAGTTTCTTATAAGGTTTCTTTAACATAGTATGTTGTTAATTTCTAAATTTTTAAGTTACACTAAGTTAACTAATATCATACCATAGCCTAAAAATGAGAAGACTTTGGAGCTTTCAAAAGAAAAAAGTGGAATGTTTAATCACATACTTTAAAGACTATAGCTGGAGTACCCTGTCTGTGACAACACAAAAAGATTAGACACCACAACAGTTTTCACCTTTCTAGTCACATTGTGGTGTATAAACATGACATTTATTTTCAAACATGAAATATGTTTAAAATGATTAAGTTGGAACATAGCCTTAAATAAATGGCTTTTTAACCAAGAGGTAATTGTTTTGCTGCCTTTAGCCATCCCCAGTATTTCTGTCTGTGTATAATAATCTGCACAAATGCTTTGAATGTCAGTTCTAATGACATGTACAGTAATGTCAACATTGGCATTTACTACAAACTTGCAAAACAGTATGTAAATTTTGCATATGTGATTCCTCAGTGGTGATTTTTGGACCTGTGTAATGTTTATGAAAAGACTACGTGAATAAAATATTTGATTAATGTTGATTTGATTGCTGATTTAGTCTTCTAGAGGTCATGACTAGACACTAGGTGTCAGTGAATTCTGACTTTGTGGTTAAGCACTGTACACTGCATTTATAAATATTGGTGGCATTTCAACTAAAATAAAATCATTTATGTCAAAATTTTATTTTAATATTGTGCCTTAATGCTCATTTTTCAGTGTCTTGTGCATATGAGTTTAGGAAGGGTTTCTTGTCTTCAATTACATTTTTTTTATGTAAGAAAAAAATATTCACACTGAAATTAGATCTGTGCCCTGCAGTGTGTTGCGCCCGTAAGTTCCCGGGATAGGCTCCGGTTCCCCTGCGACCCCAGTTGGGATGAATCGGTTTGGAAAATGAATGAATAAAATTAGATCTCAGTGTTGTCTGTAAGTCCTTGAGGCACTTGTGTTTAAAGTGCATGGGAGAGCATATGATCTGGGTGAGACATTAGACATTTGGACACTATGAAGTTGGCCCCACAATAATGTTACTGCAAAATAACTGGTTGAAGAAATTATTCATTATACAAGTTATACAAGTCCAATTTTTTAACAAATAGCGCGATTATAATATTGAATTCCTTTAAAGTGCCCCTATTATGCCTTTTCAAATATGATCTTTCATGCAGTGTGTCATGTAGCGCTATGTGAACATAAACTATCTGCAAAGTTGTGACGCCGACAGTGCACGATAAATGAAGTTTTTGTCTATCAAAAAAAGAGTCGGCTCACATTCGCCTAAACGAGTCGTCAGCAATTCGAATCTTTTTCTGTTACGGCCACACGTCACGAAGTAACATATTTGCATAATGTCCGCCCACGTTCTACGTCGCGAACAACTTGCTCGCCCACAAACAGTACAATTTCCACGTGGATTACATCATGTCAAGAAGACGCTGTATCCTGCGCTGTGAGAGTAAATTTGTTTTATATGCCCTTCCGAAACGTGAATCTACAAATAATGAGTGGTTAACATTCATTTTTTCAACAACACCTCAGCAGCACAATTCCAATCTTGTGTTGTGTTCGTCATTTTACTGATGACTGCTTTTTCAATCTTGGGGAGTACAACACGGGATTCACCAAACTCTTGTTCTTAAAAGATGGATCAGTGCCCAGTTTATTTG
Source organism: Distichodus sexfasciatus (assembly GCA_032718565.1). NCBI lineage: Eukaryota > Metazoa > Chordata > Actinopteri > Characiformes > Distichodontidae > Distichodus > Distichodus sexfasciatus. The sequence goes on from JAVGVS010000126.1 coordinate 922,406, forward strand.
GACCGGCTTGCCCCTATGAACTTCTACCTGTAAGTATGATTAATAATTGATAATTGTATTTTCCAGCGATCCTTCAAAATACGTATTTGTGTACGTTATGTTGTGTAACAACCCTGCACATGTCTTGGTAACCGGCTAACTTACGTTTCTGTACTTCTGTTGTTCAGCTGTGAGCCTAATGTAGTCTAAAAATTGTGATTGATGTAGCTTGACTGTCTGTCTGTCTCATTAGTTTAAGTAATGATAAACGATGGCTTAACGCAGTGTTATGCATTATACAGTGTTGAAGTTCACAACGTAGAGGTGTGCCCGATTCGCTTACAAAAGCAAATTGCGAGCACTTTTCACGGTAGTCCGTGCTAACTAGTTGACATATTCTCTCTGAAAGCATCCCTAGTAATGTCAGAAAGCGTAGCTTTGGTACAAGCTCTGTGGACCCCTCTAAATGTTTATCTAAGTAGATGTAAAAAAAATAAACTTAATACAATGGTAAAATCGAGGCCATCTTTTCTATGTATTGACAGGTCTCCAGAGCTATCATTCAGTTATGGCAATGGGCGTGTCGTTTTCCGACACACGCTGTAGCGGTAGACCAATCATAAAGGACTGCGCCATCTGACCAATCACAGCAGTGAGGGCTCACGGAAAGGAGGGGTTTAGACAGACTGATTCTTCCAACTGCTTCACACGAGTCGTTTACGAATCATTTAGAAATGGCGTAAAATTAAATCTATTTTTGGAGAAAACTAAAGTGTTTTTTGACCTTGCATACATGTAAACCTATTTTAAGAGACTCATAAAACAATATTAGCAACCTTTAAAATGGCATAATAAGGGCACTTTAAATACTCCGGCTGTTCCTCGAGGTCTCTGTGGTCACGATCGTTTCCAGCGTTAGGGACCATCGCAAAATTACACAATTGTGTTTAAAGAAACAGAATGGATTTGTTTAAACACGGTTGTGTAATTTCGCGGTGATCCCTAACGTTGCGGCGCTGAAACGCCTGAGACCATCGCGAGGAACAGCCGGAGTATTTAAGGAAATTAAATATTATAATCGCGCGATTTGCTAAATTGGGGCTATAGTGTGTTGCCTGCCTTGTTCTGCTCAGTATCCTGTGGATTTTCTTTTTAAATTGTATGCTTCGTTTTGTCATAAAAAGGAGACAATATCCAATATCAAATGAATGTCGAACGTTAGATCAACTTTACCGCAGTTCAGAGGGGAGGTCCCTGTCTGAAATTTAAAAAATGGTTTGATATCAAACTGAATACGAAAAAACGTGTCTCGGCACACAGACGGGACATATCTGCTACCGGGGGTGGACAGATCACTACTACGACATGCGTAGATGCGTGACTTTCAGTATTGCAGTTTCCCTGTTCTACCACTAGATTCTGTGCGTACGCATGGTCAGAGCGAGAGGGAGCTGTTCTTATATTTACGCACATTTCTAAGCACAAGTACAAGTTCATAAATTCCACACTTTGCGCAGGAACGATCGTACGCACCCTTTACGCATAATAAATGAGGCCCCTGGTGTCATGATGTGAATGATGTGGCCGCTAGGTGGCACCCTCATCCTCTTATGGTAACGTCCCTTCAAGCGGATGCCTGTTTGAAAATAGATTTACACAGAAGATAAATGTATGTAAATAGCTGTCAACTCAAGTTAGAGTTAGTTTGACATAAGATCTGCAAGAACTAGAATAGGTTTTGATCTGTGTTCATCCCTTAACGAAGAAAACTGGATGAATAATGTCTTTTAAACTAAGTGCTTCTTGAAAGCGAAAGTAGGCACTGTTATTTAGTCGGGCACCTTAAGACAAACAGAAACTCTCTTGGCACGACGAGAAGGGCATACGTGTCCTGATGTGCGCAACACTCGCACGTACTAATATATTGCGGTTTTTAATTAAGAGACTTTAATCGTAGCCTTGAGAACCAGTCATGCACCGTGTGTATTTTGAGAGCTTGAATTTGCTAGCAAATATCGAATGTTCGTGAAGAAATTACTGAACGTCTCGCCGAGTGGGCGGTGGATCCAACCTGTTTCAAGCGTTGACGAGTGTGATTTTTGTGTGCTTTTCTGCCCGATTGTATCACAACAAGGAACTAACATTGAAGAAAAACGTCGTAAGATAAAAGGTAACTAGGATTTATTTAAAATGTTGTCAAATAAAGTAATACAGGAAATCTCAACATTAATATGGCAGTATTGCAAAACATGACATAGATGTACCTGTATATATCATGAAACTAAATATTGCATATTGTGATAGTAATTGATTAAATTTTTCAGTTGTAGCAAATAAAAAAGTTTGTTTATTTCTAAATATTGCTAGTAAATAATTTTACAATGCACTACATTACACATGAAAACATAATATCTATTTATAGTCATTTTCTTATTTACTTTATTTGCCTTTTTAGGTGATAAACCTGGCCATAGTCAAGTGGGTGCTGCATCCCAAGTTAAGACCAGGAATTGTACCAGACAGCAGTCAGTATGTTCAAAAGGAAGAAAAGACAATTATCTTCTTGGATTTCTTGTTCAGTGAAGATACGGGACTTTTCCTGTGTGAAAAGAATGAAGATTCATTCTACAAAGCAGGAGAATATATGAATCTATTATGCATACATCGTGGTAAGTTTAATTAACACTTCCAAATCACAGATAGTAATATATAACTTGACGCATGCATAGAATATCCATTTTACTGCTAAATATGTAGTTATACCCATATTTCATTTTTATTTTCATTAAGAAGGATTATTACTTTTTAAACTGTAGTTTTACTGTCACACTATGGTGACAATAGTTTGCTAATCAAAGCATGAATACTGTCTAGTGCAAATAAACCAAATGTCTTTTTGTGCTGCAGGTTCCCACAGGGAATGAACACACAATATCATCATGGTGCAGACGACATTGACTGTGGGTTGTACTGTGTGTGCTAGTCATTAGCCTATTTATATTTCTTATTGCATACTTTACCAGGGTGCAAATGGCAAATTGACAAATGACAGATACCAACAGCCCATTTATGAAATGGCTAAACCCATTAACAGAAATGTCATTTTAAATCTATATGCATGCTGTTTTACAATTTTTACTGCTGTAATCTCATTCAATATTATTAAGATACTTCAAAATATCAAACGCTTGTGTGCCCCCATGTGACAGCCGCAATTATTGTCCTGTAATATCAGGGGCATCTTATCTGTTGAAACCAATCAACGCCTAGATTATGAATAAAAGTACATAATTATGTTGCAAAACTTTTAAAATTTCTGCTCTGCTTTCAATGTTTAAACTTGTCATGACCCCCTGATTCTTTGTTAAGCGCCAACAGATGCCGCCCATTATGTTCAGTGCGTTCTGTTCTAATCCTCGCGGCTCTGTCAATCAAAGTCTTTGTCCCAATTCCTTCCTATTGTGTCTCATCATTGAATATCTACCATGCATTAGTCCTGCACCTGGGTTTTGTCTGCTTCCAGTCCAGCCCCCGTCTTCATTGGTTCTCCTTCACGTTTTAGTCCTGATTGCTTGATTATTTTCTGATTGGTTTTCCTTGAATCTTGAATCTTGTCTCGTTAATCTTGTTCGTTGTTTCTCTCCCCTTATATAAGTTCACGTTCATGGCGTCTCTGTTGGTCCACCACACTATGCCCATGCTGGCATGGGTCATTTTAGGTTTCCAAGTTCCAGAGCAAGTTCTGTTTGGCTTAGGTCTTCGCCTGTTTATGTTCTATGTTTGTGAGTATCTGTCATAAATGGTTTAAAATGGGTGATCTTGCCTCATGTCATGCCGCATAATCTTCGTAGACAAAACCATATGCAACATAAGTGAGACTCTTTCCATTTATTCCTCATTGGTCAATGACATATTTGTCTAGTAAATAAGTTTTACACATTATATACTGTATTATGTAGTGCTCTATCTGCAACTCTTTTTAAATGTCTGCCAAAATAGTACCGATACATGCATTTTATTTATATACAGTAATTCTGTTTTATAAATAATCTTTTCTTGCTAATTTTGAATATGGTAAGGAATAGGCCTTAATCGGGCCTAATTTTGTGCATTTTACAGATGGCTACAGTTTCCCCACATCACAAATGTGATTCATAAGTGACCTGTGAAAGATGAACAGTAATAAACATTTTACTAATTGAACTGTCAAATAACATTGCACTTTTATGATCCACAAAAACCTACGCAGGTTCATGCATCGTAATTGGGCAAAGCAAAAAACAAAACAAAAAAACTTTGTCCTTTTGAGTCCTTGTCATAAGACAGTATGTGAAACAGGTCTGATTTAGAACCTGTTTCAGATCATAATTTTTACAAATGGCAAATATTTGGTACTGAATCTACTGAATGCCAATGTCCATTCTAACTACAGAGAATTAAAAATCTTTACAAGTATTAAACTTGCAATATCTAGCAAGTGTCTATCAAAAACAATTTCAGTCTGTACTCTGATGATGGGAGACTCTAGCATCACTCAGACCCTCAAACCACTAGTTAAAATTGATGAATAACCATGCTTAAAATGTCATGGTCAGTTGACATCTTCAATACAATATCAATGTATTCTTCCTCTGCCACTTATACGGTTAGGCCTGAATACAAAAGTGTGTAAGTCTCACAGCCAGTTTGCTTTTACACAAGAAAGTTGGTCAATAATTTATTGTTTATTGTTATTAAACATCATAAAACTGTTATTGGGCTGTTAGTATAGAAAAGTAGAAAATACTTGCTTGTTTAAACTAGTGTTATATGCACAGGCTTAGCGCAGGAATGAGTCATAAAGCATTTCTATTGGTAATTTTTTGATCAATGACAATATTTCAGATTTGCCAGCAGATGTCTTTGAATAGGTGCTGGACTGTTGTGCTCTTAATTTGTCTGTTGTATTTCAACAGAAAATATTCTGGGAGGGCTTGAAAATTGTTTTATCCAGGTTTAATTTAATGATGAGCACTGCCCTTTATTTGTGTGTCTAAAGAGAAAGTGAAAATACCTATGAACAATGAATAAGTTTATGCAACTCCTGAACTAACAGCATTTAACACTGCACTTATTTGGTATGTTTTGGAGGGAGTTGAAGAAGTGCTTAAGTTGTTTGTTGAACCAGTTATTTGCAGTGTATTTTGAAGAATTAGATTATGTAAAAGGAAATGTTTGTGAGAAGATACTATAAGGCCCTAATAAGGCTGGTGTTTCTAAGTGACAAGCCATATTACTTGAATGTTTTTGGCTCAATCTGTGATTGGGGACATAAACTTCCAAGTAATATATGATAAAAGTAATACAGCATAAAAATAAAGGGGGTTGCTTTTAGACTTAGGTTTAATCACACCAAGGTTAGTATCATTGTTGGCAGCACATTACGGCCAAACATTTCTGACTTGAAGCAATTGTTGTTGTACTGACATAAAGACACTGAGCCATTTTAAGAAGCAGGGTTTTCCCAGTTGGCAGAACTGAGGACAGGGCTGGAAACTATAACCTTAACATGCCACCTCACATGTCCATGTCTGGGTGAGCCATTCCAGTTTGTGTTTATATGAAAGATCTTGTCACCAAAAGTCCATGCCATCATCTAGCACTGGCTTATTTTTAACAACAGCCTCACTTCTGATGAGGAGCGAGCATGAGATAAGTCCACAACAGTGAACAGTGAAGTGTTGGTGCTCATGGGTGAGTAATGTGCTAAAACTACCACTGCTACAAGTCTGTAATTTCACTTTCTATTCTAACCTTAATTAGTTGTTGATGAACAGGTATACTGTGTGAGCCGTTATGCAAATTGAAATTAAATGTGAAATTTCCACTGAACACAAAATGTATGGATGGACTTAATTTATCTTAGTCTTATTCTTAGTCTATATTTATATAATTTATCATTTTAAAGACAAACATTGAACATTATACAGAAAAACAAAACTAGATATTTCAACCCACATTACAACTGATACTAATTGTAAATTGAAATAAAATAAAATATAAATAGAATTACTTTTATTACAATTTTGGTTGTCTTGTTAATTGTATATTGGTAAGTGTAGTTAGCTTTTGTGGAAAATGACATGGTTGCCATTATGAAGTTTACATCAACCCCAGCCAGTTCAGGAATATTTACTGGTCATAGAGTTTTCTCAGTTGATAACTGAGAATGAAAGAAAGCTAATAAATTAGCTTTCATGCATTGTTAGACACATTAGCAACTTTGGTCAAAGAACATGTTGCTTTTCCTAATGCTTTTCAGGCCAAGTTTTGACAAATAATATAGTGACAACATGTTCCGTGATGGATACATGACTCTCATTTGTTAGCCAGATGGAGAGAGTTCCTTACAAACTACTGTTTGTCGGTCTGCGGCCTGTTTTGTGTTTCTGTTTTTGAAATGTCTTAAATAGATGGCTTGGGTAACTTGACCTCGCTTTTTGTCATGCCGACACCCACCGTGACAGTAGGTTAGATTCTGTTTAGGTCACACTCGCCATTTCTTTCAGCCGTGGCGTTGTTACTTTCTGGGATTGGGATGCAATTAATTTCATATTTATTAGTTTTGGGTTATTTGTTGCCCTTTTGTGTTTGTCACCCTCATGTTTATGTGCTGTGGATTACGCTTGGCTTGTGTTTTGTCTGGATTTCTTTTCATATGTTTCTCTCTTTTGTTTCCCACAGTTTGTGACTCCCAGTGAGCGCCCTGACCAAACTGCCGTGCTTATCGAAGTTCGGATCTTCACTGTGCCTCGTGAGTCTTGGAACGTAAGGACCTCGCCCTTTTTGGATACTCATGGAGGCTGTGGCTTTTGTCTGCCGTTTCTGACAGGGAGCACGGGCCTCAACTTTCAATTGATACTTTGTTTTTGATTCTTGTGTGTTTTTGGACTGAGTTTTCTCGTTTTGTTTTTAGAGCAGAATTGCTTTCCTTCAACAAACTTTTGTGCATTCAAAGTAAAAGGCCCTCCCTCGTGATTCCCGGCACCATGACAGCTGAATACTGAAGATTCATTCCACAAAGAATATATGAAGAAACATTGCATGCAACCTGTTAGTTTAATTATCTTATCAAAATTTAAATGTGTTATCATTATGAAACTATAAGAATAGTATAAAGTATTTTATTAACTGCTAAGTATATCATGCCTTTCTTTCACATTACAGGTAAATCCCAACAATTTCTTTTTTTGATGAGACACAGAAATACAGTCCCTGGATCCTGGGTATTTTGGGTGTGACAGTATTGATCTTAATTCTGCGCCTTATAATAGCTACATGCAGGCATAAAATGTAAAAGAAACACAAGTTATAAAGGGTAAATGTTATTCAGTGTAAACTTTTTCTCCAGTAAACATGATAATGCTACTTTTTATTAGAAAGTATCTCTCACGGAACCTCATTTGGCCAGAACAACAGAACAGAACAAGGTTTTTATTACAATTTGTAATGTTGAATGTTGGCCTGAAAGGTCTGGACAGATATCCCAGCATGGTTACTTTAATTCGATGCAAGCTGCTGAAGCTTGTCTTTGCGCCCTGCGTCCTGGCGTCATGATGTGAACGATGTGCTGCCAGGTGGCACCTCATCCAGCGCTGGCGGTAACGTCCCTTCAAGCAGATGCCTGTTTGCAAATAGATTTACACAGAAGATAAATGTATGTAAATAGCTGTCAACTCAAGCGAGTTTGACATAAGATTCGCAAGAGCGAATAGGTTTTTGATCTGTGTTCATCCCTTTAACGAAGAAAACTGATGAATAATGTCTTTAAAACTAAGCGCTTTGGCTTTAAGTTGCTGTTTTCGATCCAAACTGAAAGCCAAAAAGGGAAGTACTGTTGCTCAGCCGGGCACCTTAAGACAAACAGAAACTCTTTCTTAACGACGAGAAGCGGGCGTACGTGTTCTGATGTGCGCAGTCACCGCACGTACTACGATATATCTTCGCGGTTGTTTAATTCAGAGACTTTGCACTTGTGTATTTTGGAGAACCAGTCATGCAGGCACCGTGTGTATTTTATGAGCTTTGAATTACAGTAATATCGAATGTTCGTGAAGAAATTCATTAAACGCCCTGCTGCGGCGGTGGATCCAACCTGTTTTTAAGCGTTGATGAGTGTGATTTTGTGTGCTTTTCTTGCCCGACTGTATCAATGACTAGAACTAACATTGAAGAAAAACGTCGTAAGATAAAAGGTAACTAGGACTTCTATTTAAAAATGTTGTCAACAAAGTAATACAGCGGAAATCTCAACATAAATATGCGAGGCATTTATAAAAAACATGACATAGATGTACTGTATATATCATAATACTAACATTGTACACAGATAGTAATTGATTAAAATTTTCAGTTGTAGCAAATAAAAAGTTGGTTTATTTCAAATATTTAAAATAATTTTACAATGCACTTACATTACATTATGAAAACATAATATCTATTTATAGTCATTTTCTTATTTACTTTTATTTGCCTTTTTAGGTGATAAACCCGTCATAGTCGTGGTGCTGCATCCCAAGTTAAGACCAGGAACTGTACCAGACAGCAGTCAGTATGTTCAAAAGGAAGAAAAGACAATTATCTTTGGATTTCTTTTGTTCACTAAAATGATGAAGGGACTTTTAAGGTATGTAAAAGAATAAAGATTCATTCTTGCAAAGCAGGAGAACATAAAACGCATATGGCAGTTACATTGTAAGTTGTCTAACACTTCAAATCTCAGATAGTAATATACATCCTTTATCAGTACATAATAGAATATCAATTTACTGCTAAAATCATGTAGTTATACCATATTTCATTTTTATTTTCATTAAGAAGGATTATTACTTTAAACTGTAGTTTTACTGTCACACCATGGTGACACAGTTGCTAATCAAAGATGAATACTGGGTTCAGTGCAATGTAAACCAATGTCTTTTGTGTTGCAGGTTCCTTACAGGGAATGAAATACATGATATCATGGTGCAGACTTAATTGGCTGTGGGCTAAAATGTGTGTGCTAGTCATTAGCCTATTTATATTTCTTATTGCATACTTTACCAGGGTGCAAATGGCAAATTGACAAATGACAGATACCAACAGCCCATTGGCGAAATGGCTAAACCCATTAACAGAAATGTCATTTAAATCTATATGCATGCTGTTTTACAATTTTTACTGTAATCTCATTCACATACAAGATATCAAAAGATTAAACGTTTCAGTGGCCCCTGTATGTGACAGCTGCACTATTAACCGTAATATCAGGAGCATCTTATCTGTTGAAACTAATCAACGTCTAGATTATGAATAAAAGTAATATACTATAAGCTGTAAAATCTTTAAAATTTCTGCTCTGCTTTCAATGTTTAAACTTGTCATGACCCCCCTGACTTTTTGTTAAGCGCCAACAGATGTCATTTATTGTTCAGTGTTCTGTTCTGTCTCGCAGTTCTCATTAATCAAAGTCTTTGTCCCACCTTCCCATTGTGTCTCATTGGCTGATCACTATGTATTAGTCCTGCACTCCGTTTGTTCGCTTCAGTCCAGCCCCTGTCTCTATTGGTTCTCCTTCATTGTTTAGTCCTGACGTTTTCGATTATTTTCTGATTGGTTTTCCCTTGAATCTTGAATCTTGTCTCGTTAATCTTGTTCATTGTTTCTCTCCCCCCTTATAAGTTCATTGTTCGCCGTGTTCCCGGTTGGGTCCAATTACACTATGCTTCCCATGTTGGCATGGGTCATTTGTGGTTTCAAGTTCCAGAGCGCGTCTGTTTGGCTTCAGGCCCTCGTGCCTGTTTATGTTCTATGTTTGTGAGTATCTGTTAAATGGCTTGCACCGTGATCTCACCTCATATCATGCCGACACCATTTGTATGCAAAAAACTATATGCAACATATGAGACTTTTTCCATTTATTCCTCATTGGTCAATGTGATACATTTGTCCAGTAAATAAAGAATATAAATAACAGTTTTATTAACATTATATACTGTATTATGTAGTGCTCTTATCTGCAATGCTCTTTTAAATGCTCCGGGTGTCAGCACTGATACACAGTATTTTATTTACATATATAGTAATTGTTTTATAAATAATTTTTTCATAATTTTGAAATATGGTATGAATAGGCCTTAATCAAGCCTTAATTTTGTGCATTTTACAGATGCATACAGTTCTCACACATCACAAATGTGATTCATGGGCGACCTGTGAAAGATGAACAGTAATAAACATTTTACTAATTGAACTGTCAAATAACATTGCACTTTTTATGATCCACAAACTCACGCGAGGTTCATGCATCGTGAATTGGGCAAAACAAAAACAAACTTCTTTGTCCTTTTGAGGCCTTTGTCATAAGAGGCCAGTATGTAGTAGGTCTGATTTGTGAACCTGTTTCAGATCAGATATAATTTTTGTTAAACATAAATATTTGGTACTGAATCTACTGAATGCTTAATGTTCATTCTAACTACAGAGAATTTAAAAATCTTTACAAGTATTAAACTTGCAATATCTAGCAAGTGTCTATCAAAAACAATTTCAGTCTGTACTCTGATGATGGGAGAGACTCAGCATCACTCAGACCTCAAACCACTAGTTAAAATTGATGAATAACTATGCTTAAAATGTCATGGTCAGTTGACATCTTCAATATAATATCAATGTATTCTTCCTCTGCTACTTTTATACTTAAGTTAGGGCCTGAATACAAAAGTGTGTAAGTCTCACAGCCAGTTTGCTTTTACACAAGGAAGTTGGTCAATAATTTATTGTTTTATTGTGTATTGTTGTTAAACATCATAGAGACTGTTATTGGCTGTTAGTATAGAAAAGTAGAAAATACTTGCTTGCTCAAATCAGTGTTATATGTGCACAGGTTTAGCTATGGAATGAGTCATAAAGCATTTCTATTGGTAATTTTTGATCAATGATAATATCTTCAGATTTCAAGCAGCAGATGTCTTTGAATAGGCTGGACTGTTGTGCTCTTAATTTGTCTGTTGTATTTCAACAGAAATATATTCCGGGAGGGCTTGAAAATTGTTTTATCCAGGTTTAATTTAATGATGAGCACTGCCCTTTATTTGTGTGTCTAAAGAGAAAAGTGAAAATACCATGAACAATGAATAAGTTTTATACGCAACCCCTGAACCAACAGCATTTAACACTGTACTTATTTGGTATGTTTTGAGGGAGTTGAAGAAGTACAAGTTGTTTGTTGAACCAGTTATTTGCAGTGTATTTAAAGAATTAGGATTATGTAAAAGGAAATGCTTGTGAGAGAAGATACTATAAGGTCTCAATACACAGGTTTCAAGTGACAAGCCACATGATTTGAATGTGTTTTTTGGCTCAATCCGTGATTGGGAGCATAAACTCTGGCACAACATATGATAAAAAGTACAGTACAAAAATAAAGGGCTGCTTCTTTAGACTTGGGTGAGCTATTCCAGTTTGTGCTTATATGAAAGATCTTGTCACCAAAAGTCCATGCCATAATATCTAGAAGACTGGCTTATTTTTAACAACAGCCTCACTTCTGATGAGGAGTTTATACTGAGATAAGTCCACAACAGTGAACAGTGAAGTGTTGGTGCTCTGCGGTGAGTACCAAAGAAAAATACCACTGCTACAAGTCTGTAATTTACTTGCATTCTAACCTTAATTTGTGCTTGCTACTTTTAAATCAGAAAGTGCTAAATTGAAATCTGTCAATTTGAGTGATGTTACTAGATTGTGTTGGCTACAGCAACAAAAATATGAGCTATAGCAAATTATTGGCTTAGTTTGCATTTTAGCAAACTTTTCATAGTTTGTATTATTGTGTTATTTGTATGTTATTGTTTTAGAAATATCTTAACAGATTTTATAGTAATTGTCTTGGCTTAAGCAGTATAAAATATCTAACATAAAACTGCATGCTAATGTCATTAATCTTTGATTCAAGAAGGACAAAGATAGCTAATAGGAGCATGCATGCATCTGTAAACAATTCAATTATAGAATATTATTAATGTAAATGAAAAACATTTGAACCACCAGTTTCATTAAACCATAATTCACATTAATGAATGATGTTACTTATTTCTTCCTGTCTCTCACAGGAGAGATTTCTACTTAATACTGTTTAACCTATTACTTTTTTAAGCCAGCATGCCAGAAGTCTAGCAAATACTTTTAATAATATTAAGAGATTTTGCTAGTGTCCATAACATGATGATGGTCAATATAAAGCTAATTATTTCAAACAGAAAGTGACATTCATATGGTGAGCATTTAAACTTCAAAAGTAAGTATGACAAAAAAAAGAAACAGCATGACTGGAAAAGGCATCAGTGCTTATACTGTATATGTTATGTAAAACAATGATGTGATGTGAAACAATGGACATGTGTAATCACTGCTTATTCCTTCTAAGCATCTATGACTTACCTCTAACTTACCACCCAGAATACTACAGCTTTCAACTTCACAAGGACACTGAATTTCTACATAAGGGCTCCATTGTATCTTGCCTGTCAAGTAAACACTTGTTTAGAAAAAGACAGGCGTAATCTCTCTGTTTGAGGATGCAAACGATAATAGCTTTAGCTCAGAATTGACTATGTATGTCTGAGCCAGCATTTCACAAGACCACACACATAAACAACATTTTTAGGAAGACTAAGGCATGCTGGGAGTGAGAAGTGTGAACTGCCCCTAAAGAAAAGAGACTTGCCCCTTGACTGTGGTCATTCTCACTGGCTGGAGACAATATATCCTAATATTGAAGTTTTTAGACCAAGTATATAAAGAAATAGTACCACAAACAATGAGATAGACTGCTGAGGCTGTAGGAATGCAAGGGATTACATTGTGGTTTAAACCTTCAACTAGCTTTTAGGGTGCGTGGGGGTCACATTTCACATTGGCAAGTATATTTAGGGTTGCACTTCATCCTGCACATACTAACAGCATACTTTGACCTGACAATGCACCCTAGAGACTTTACCAATCACAGTAGATCATCAGCGACCCAGCCAGCTGCTCAACACGCTTACAGCACACATTCCATCTGCTTACAGACATACACGACATGCTGTTTTCTACACAGTCATGATTTATCCAGTACAGACATTTTAACCCATTTTTAACTTCTCTCAATTTTTCCTAATAAACTGTATGATGCCAGCCTATTTTTATTCATTTGTTCTTTATCTGAACTCTTCTCTTAATCCCAACTTTGGTCAAGGGAGACTTTGTTTTATCCCAACCTGATGGGCACAAGATAGAACAATCCCTGGGCAGCAACACACCGCAGGGCACACACACTCACACATTCACACACTCTGCCACATTGGTGGGCCAATTTGAGTCATCAACAACCTAGCATTACATGCTTTTACACCATGGAGGAAACCGAGCACTCTGGAGAAAAACCCACGTGGAATACGGGAAGAGTATGTAAAATCACAATAAGAAAGCGTCTTCTACACCCAGACCTTTTTTACTGTGAGGGGGCCTCTAACTCATTATTGAATCTGAATTTGTATTTGCTTTGTTTAGTGATATATAGTGCCATGAATACAAGATAACCTATTTTTATCTATTTTAACTTATTGTTATTGAATTTTACATATTATTCAAATGTATTTTAATTATAATATACCAGTCATGAGTTTAACCACTAGGGCAGAGCAAAAAAACAAAAAAGCCTCTCAAGATTCTTTGTCATAGAACAGCATGTAAACAGTCATTGTAATAATGGGCCCAACGTACTGCAAACCATATATTTGAGGTCTTGGCACTGCACCCAATAGTGCATTGCTGTCTGTTTTGTTTTTCTGTTCAGAATTTCCTCTGGTTGATATCTTGACTATATCTACCCCTATTCATAGTATGTTGTTACGAACAGGTATACTGTGTGAGCCACTGTGTAAACTGAAATTAAAATTGCACTGAATGGCCAAATGTATGGATGGATCTTTAATTTTATCTTAGTCTTATTCTTAGTTCATTTATAATTTATCATTTTAAAGACAAACATTGAAATTATTATACAGAAACAATTGATATTTCAAACCCACATTACAAATTGAAGTAAATTGCAAATTGAAATAAAAATATAAATAGAATTATTTCTTTATTACAATTTTGTTGTCTTGTTAATTGTATTGGTAAATAGTTAGCTGCAGAAAATGGATATGGTTTGTCATGTAAAGCTTCAACCCCAGCCAGTTCAGGAATGCTTTACTGGTCATGAGTTTTCAGTTGATAACTGAGAATGAAAGAAAGCTATTGTAAATTAGCTTTCATGCATTGTTAGACACATTAGTAACTTTGGTCAAAGTAGAACATGTTGCTTTTCCCAATGCTTTTTCAGGCCAATTTACAACAATATAGTGGCTGGGCTATGTTCCATGGATAAGCATGACTCCTCATTTGTTAGCCAGATGGAGAGAGTTCCTTTACAAACTGGTCTCCAGAGAGTGCTCAAGTGCTGGGGCTTCACATGGTGCATACCGAAGCCCAGAGAACAAGCATCTTTAATGGCACATGTGAGCCAAGACCCCAATGGTTCTCATCTCTCCAGCTGAAGTGAATTAAATGGGAATTTAATTCAGTTAAGTTAGAGACATTTTGGGGGGGGTGGGGAGTCCTGAGTCACAGCACTATAAATGAGCCTGTGGTTAGTGGGTTGTCAGTACAGTATCTGCTGTATGGAATCATTCCCTTCATGGACAAGTAATATAGCCTTTTTACTCCATTATGAAAGAGTAATTTTTATTGTGGGTCTCCATGGAGGTTTGCTTAACAACTGTTCACACAGCACAGCCGACTCTAGGCGGAATGGTCTGGATTAAGTCATAAGAACCCATAACTGTTTTATGTGTTGATGAAAGAACTTCACAGAATGCAGAAGTGTTGAAATGAATGAATTTTATGTAGGCGGACGCAGCATATGTCTTATACAATATTAACATTATTGTGTTCATGTTGAAGTAATTCATCATCAGAAAATCATTGTTTCAGAGAGGATAAACGATCCACATTATAGGTCTCTCTTATTCAAATAACCAATCACCATATTTCTCACATCTGTAATTCTACTTAGAGCATGTCCTCATTTTTTCTGCATCATAAAAAATTCCAATGAATCTTGAAACCTGGTGTCTTGCTCAAGATGTGACAGCAGAGCAGATGCTGTGCAGTCACTGCATTCCTAAGTGAACCAGACATTGTTTTTATTGAATGTATGAAAATCTGCAAACAAAAGCCTTGCTATTAAACAATATGTAAATATAGGTGTGTATAGTCCGACCTGTATATTCAGACCTATGTTCAAATTGTTGTCAGTCTGTCCATAAGCACATTAATTTGTGTTCTCACACGTAAATTTACTTCTGGAATGGGTTCCTCTGAACATATTGATAGCGTCCTGTCACAGTTTTAAACTTCTACCTACTTGTCCACTAATATTAAGTACACTTTGAAGTAGACACCATAAAACTTACTGGAGAATTTGTTACTGTACAGAGCTTTCAAAAGAATGCATATCTGACCTTCATCCCTTTTTTAAATTTTGTTTTTTTAACCACTTCTTTACACCCAGATTGAACTTTTACAATTTTTAGTGAAACCTTCAGTTTTACACAGTGATAATATAATGTTTGCAGCACCTGCAGCAGCAGAAACAGCCGTCACCTCCTACACCAGTCCTGCAACACCATCTGGACTGAATTAGTGGAGGTTGCCAGCCATGTCCTGTCCCTCCTTTTCAGTTCCTTATAGGCAACCACAGATCCCAGTAGAACTCAGCAGAACTCGGCAGAACTCAGCACCATGAGCCAGGCATGTTAATTTGCTCCCACACTCCCATTCTTCTCTAATTGTGGTGAGGGGGCTGTGCTTAGGCGCTATTGCCTTTACAAACGCCTCTGCTGTCTCCTCACAGTCTCGTGCACTGAAATGAGTGGGCTTGTGGGAACTGGATTCAATGATAGCTTTATTTCCTGGTGGCCTACATTTTAACGTATGTCTATGTGGTCTCCTTAGTCTCTGACAGGATAAAACATGAACTGTGATATGTGATGTAACATCTGACTTGCTCTATGATGGGAACTGAATTGTAATATGGGTTGAAATATCACAAGAGTTGTTTGGTAGTGAAAGACTTCTCTTTGCCCAGATTTTGCATATTTATTCTTACCACAAATCATTTCTGGAGAAATTAAGTTCATCTGGTTCTCATAGAGGATAATAACAAGATCATAAGATGCTAGGCAAAATACAGTTGAAACTGGCTTTAATCAATACATCTTGGGCATTCAAGGGAAATTGCTATGTCTGAAGCAATACTGGAAAATTTCCCAGAATATGTTTGAAGTGCTGTGGTTTATACGCTTAATTCACTTGCGACATGGATAACAAATCGTAATGTTGCATCACAGTTTAAGATGCATGGTATATTTATTTTACTTTAAATGAATTCAAGATCTACATTAGTGTGGTTAAATGTGTAGCCTTTTTACACTAAGTTTTTTTTTTCAAACATGTTTGCAGATTGCTATGTGGCTGTGGGTCATGCTGCCTGAAAGGTGGAGCAGTAAATTATAGACCCTTTTCAGACCACCTATGTGGTGGAAAACATGCCAGAGTCAATCATATCCTCAACAATTAGAATAGACATCTGCATATTGCAACTGCCTAACATTGAACCTAAATCCTAAGTCCTGAATGTTTGACACACAATAAGCATGAGAGGTCTTTGCAAATAGAAATACAAAGCAAGGGTCTGCCATGGGCACCATAAAGCCTAGAAGCGCCACTGTTGTCGTGCTAGTTTGAAAGGGTTCAGTCTCAGGTTTTATTACAGGTCCCTGGGCACTAGCGAAAATGTACCACAGTGTAGAACAGGATGTTTACAACGTCTGGATGAGTTGTCAGAATCTGGAATAACACCTTGCAGCTGGACGGAGGACCATGCACAGGGGTGCCAGGGGTGTGGTTGCGCTCAGGCGCACAGCAGAAAATGCAATAATAATCAGGCAGGCACCTGAAACCATTTTCGGCCTATTTAAACAGCTGTCTTGGGGCATTGGTGCTTCAGCTATAATAGAAATGAAAAGTGTCACAATTTTTGCCTGCAAAAAGAATGACCAAAAGCAGATCTTGATTAGGAATAGCTCCCCTGGAGCTAATAATATAGGCTTTGGCTTGCAAACAAACTCTTTAACTGTGTGTGACAGCTGTGTGAGGAGGTGACTGACATGCGGTTGTTAACACTTTGCTTATTGTATGTAAATATAGTTTAAACATAAAGGTCTGTGCTCACACAGAAGTGTTTTGTTGAGACTGATAGAATTAATCTCAGAGCAGAAAAAGATGACCCACTTTTTGTGGTTGAGAAAATCAAATGAAAACTCTGGATGTCCAGCAGTTTTGTGAAGATATGACTCATAAAATTTCCAGAGATCACAGTTAGTGTAGGGCCAGAACTCTGATCTGGTTGCAATTAATGAACATACTCTCTCTTGCTGTATCTCACCCTCTGTCACTCTCTATCTGTGACATCAAGAAAAAGATCCCTAAACTCTTGAACTCTTTATGATCTCTAAGAGGAAATAGCATGTAGATCAGACAAAGAAGAAAAAAATATAGTATATGTTGACTGACCTTTAATGAAAAAATACTTGGTGAAACAGCTTGAAATATGTTTTCTAAATGTTTTTTAAGTCACTCTTTTTTATGGGTGTAAAGTCTTTAATCATTTTAATTCACCACCACATTGGCAAATGTGTGTGAACGAATGAAAGCATGAATAAATACTTTTTCACACATGCCAAGTGTTTTACAGAGCTTTCCCTACTGGAATAATGCTTCAGCAGCTATTCTGCATCAGTACACTCACCATACATTAGTTAAGTGCTTAAGGGGGATTTGGTAAGGTAACTGACTAGTAAAGGTACCACTGAAGTACTCTTGAGCAAGGTACCATCCCTTAACACGGCTCCCTGGCCGCTGCCAATAGTTGCCCACTACTGTTTCATGGATGGGTCAAATGCAGAGGTCACATTTCGTTGTGGTGCAGTGCATACTGTTCTGTGCCACGCTCACTATGACCAATAATTGCCCACTTAAATTCATGTAAGAGGAAGGAGAGAACACAAATTAGTGATAGGGGATGATTAAAAGGTCAGATTGGCCATGGGGGGAAATTTTAACCAGATCATAAGGGAACCACTCCTACCATTTTCGAAAGATGCTGAGGGGTCTTTCATAATTTCAGCAAGTCAGAAACTTGGGTTTATATACGGCACAGAATACCTCCCCTTACTGGAGTCACCCACACCTCTAACACTAAAACTGGCCAGACCCAAACCTTCTTGGCTTTAGATTAATTACTATGTCTAAAGTGCAGGTTGTATGACTGCTGGCAACCAAGTAAACAAGAACATAAATAGCTATGTCCAGTCAAGTGTGGTCATTTGGTGGACAGAATTTGGTTTGCAGGTCTGGGGTCTTTCTCTCTCACTGATTGAGTGTTGTGAGTGAGAAAGGGGAAAAGCACTGGCTTCAGTGCTGAATGTAACATCTGGAGCAGTTTGTTCTGGCTCATATTGTGTTTTTAAGCAAAGGAAAATGTGACACCCTTTTTTTCAGTTACCCCATTTCAAACTTTAGCAATAAGAAAATACCAGCAACACCGAGTCTCTTATTCACAACACTTCACCACAAACAACAGAAAATTTCCAATTGAACATTATAACTACTATTTTATATCCTAATATACTACAGTGTAAGTGTGTCAAAGCTGTTTATGGCTGACAGACACTTTGCAACAAATGCCTTGTTCGCTCTATTATCTCACTTCATATTCAATAAGGTCACAGAACACAAGGAAATCTGTTCAGAAAGAGACTCCAACACACGTCTTAGGTATTGCTAAATAACCATTATGTCTGATTAATTAATAGGATGCTAGCCACTATTTTATTTGGCATGCTGTTTCTTATAATAAAAAGCAGACACAATAAACAGTTCAGAGCATGAAGACCAAACAAAAGTTTTGTACACTTTCTTATTAAAAACAAGAATGAAATCATTCACTACTTGACAGATGTCTACATGGCAGGTTGTAGAAGGACAAGAAGACTGGACAAGTTGGCTTAAAACAGAAAGACACATATTAACAAAAAAGACACAACAGAATCACCAAACCGAGATCTGAATCTACAACACAGCATAAAATAAACTACTTTACCCAAACCAGATACAGTAAGCAGACAGTCAACACTTCTAACACAGTGATTCCAAGACAAAGATCTGTACAATCTGACATCTTCAGATGGGTACTAATAACAAAATATACTACGCTACTTAACCTAAAAATGTTATTCTACTATAAACTTATCTCAAAATTTTGCTATGCTTTGCTTGGACAGAAGAAGCCAATGATGTTGTTTAACCTTTCCACATCATGTGCTTTGTGGACTGGCGCCTCAGGCCTGGATGCAGAGGTTGAGACAGAGCACCAGCCATAAGTCTCATAAATTGCTGAAACAATCAACGTGCTGTTTTCCCAGCCAACATGGCTCACATAACTACAACACAATCCTAGATTCTGTACAAGTCATTATAGCCAGTGGTTGTAGAAGATTTTTAATCACACATCAGAACAATGCTGTGACAGAACTTTCCTCAAACCAATTCAAACATACATACAGTATGTGTAATTAAATTTTATATCTTTATCAGAGTATGAACCATTCTCTTTGGTAATCTTAAGAGCAAATGTTGGTATGCTGAGCAAGCCCTTTGAAAGAAGAGCTTAGCATTAAACTGTCTTTTAACTGACATTAATTTTGAGCTATTTTTCAAATGGTATATTAAACGCAGTTGTTCACTTCTGAACTGTAATGTTGAATTATGGTTACATGTGGTAATGGTTAAAAAATATATATGGATATCAAATATCTAGGAATTTGCTCCCCATGTGCGCGGAAATCCTTAAAAGAAAGTTCAAGGCATTTTTAAAGGTTTTTAGACATACATGCACAGAAATTATACACGCTTTCTCAAATTTCAATTCAGATCATCATGTGGAACATAAAAACAAATCCTGTTTCTTGAATTTGACGTCATTGGTAGCATTATTTACATTGTTTTTTATGTTTCCATTCTAGTAAAGCCTAGAATAATAAAGCGTTTCACTTTTTGGAATATTTCTGGTTAGCTATGTGCTTGTGAACAAAGAAAAAACAACAGTAGGATAAATCTGTATGTAAGGAGTTGCTGCTGTTGAATAAATTGACATGGAGCCTGGTACCTGAATGATTCCATTTATGATATCTCCTAAACTTATTTACATTACTGTTAAACAATGAAAACGTATTATAAAAACACAAAAAAATCATAGATGTCTCCAGACCTTTTACTGTTATATTGATATAATTTTTGCTGAAATTCAGTTAGTGTTAAATATTAGCATCAGTTGACTACAGTTTGAGCTTATTAGTAGCTAGAATGAGATTAGGGCTTACTACCTGCTAACAACCAATATGTTTATTATTATTATTAATAATACTACTACAATAAAATGTAGTCAAAAGGATTTAACAGGTCAACCAACTGATCCAAATAAAAGTGATGCGTGTACTGGGCAACACCATGCTGATTTTTTCATATAGATTTTCCTAGATTTTCCACAAAGCTTTTCTAACAGAAATCTTATATAAATATATAAATTCATGTTCTATGACGGTTTCATATTGGTTAAATATTTCAGCCCCTATTTCGGCAGCTAAAAGATAATGCATATTTGTTAATTTTGTGTGTGGTATAAGTGGTGTAATAATCTACAATGAATATTTTATGCATTTTCTGATTTCTAAGAGAATCCAATGCTCAAATAATAATGTATTGTAGTTATGGAGCTGTGATGTCTTGGTGTAAAATGTAAAAACACTCTTATTTAATAAAATGTCTTAGCAAAAAAAAAACCCTTTAATTATACATAAAAAGTTTAAAATAAATTTCCCAATAAATTTCATAAAATAACATGTTAAGATGTAAGATATACATTAATAAAGATGGTCAATATTCTAAAGATGAGCAATAACCCCAACTGTAGTATGACGATCAACATGTTTGTGCTTGCTTATGGTTTAGTAAACTTCAGAATAGATTTACACCATTAAAAATATTCACAATCTTCTTTTCCAAACGTCTTGTTTAAAGTTCTTATTTGTGGTTCAGAGTACCAGCTCTGGATAGATCATGGAACCATACAAATAGATTCTAAATTAGAATCTAATCCTAATAATCAGATTCTATTTTTTAAAATAATGGCTTAAATTTTTTTAAAGTGCAATTATGTTGTCATGATGTGTTCATGAGGTGTTTCTGTAAGAAATGTTTTAGTACCTGTTAGACTGACATTCTTTTTGATGATCTGGCATTACAAGTAATAAAGTGTCAAACATATTAAATGAAGCTTAGTCAAGGTACCATGATATGTCCTGCATAGTCAAACTAACTTCCATTTTACAAAATAACTTCCATTATAACAAAGTGCAATGTCAACAGATTATGTCAGGTCAGGGCTCAGGAATACTGTATGTGCTGAAAATATCTGTCTATCAAGAGTAATTGTTCCATGTGTTGTCTTTTGCTGAAGTTGGATGAGATTTCAGGTTTTGCAGTCTACAGAACAGGACTTCCCAACCCCACTCCTGGATATCTATCACCTTGCAGAAATTAATACCATAGCCAGCCATCATCTGACGAATCTTGGATCTTCAGCAACATTGGCATATTACACTAACACTGTTTTAGATTAGTGTTAGAGATGCATCAAATTGCTAAAGGTAGATCCCCAAAAGCAGGGTTAAGTAATGCTGCTTAAGTTCCCTGTCTCTTAAAAAGACACCATTTTAGCTTCAACAAGTCACATCACACAGCATTTGCAATGAGGTTTGAAATTTGCACAGTAACAAGAACTTCCTTATCATCCCCAAGTGTAATTCCCAGGAGGTCCAGGCGGTCCTTGTGGGCCAGGTGGACCAACAGGTCCGGGTTTTCCTCTCGGTCCAGGAATCCCATGCACACCAGGAAGTCCTGCTTGCCCTTGGATCCCTTGTGGTCCTTTAGGACCAGGTAATCCATCTTTGCCCAGGACTCCAATATCCCCCTTCTGTCCCTTTTCACCACGAGGTCCCACCAGACCTAATGATCCTTTGGCTCCTTTAAGTCCTTGACTTCCCTTAAGTCCAGATGGTCCGGGTTCCCCTTGAGCACCTTTAGGCCCTATAAACCCCTTTGGTCCTACAAGTCCAGGAATGCCTGGACGTCCCCTTTCTCCTTTGGGTCCAGTAAGTCCTGCAGGTCCTATTTGTCCTATGTCACCTTTGTTCCCCTTCGGACCTGGTAGCCCTGGAGCACCTGTATGGTTACAAAAAATCTCACATCACAAATCTCAAGTTTACTGACCACATTGTATGCTGTTGGCAAGAGGTTCTCAACGTGAGTGTCTTAGCACTCCTAAATTCAGATATAAACATAATGGTGGATGCAAAAGATAAGATAATGACCTGACTCAAAATACTTTTTGGGCTAGGATAGTGTTTGCAATTGCAGTGCAGTGGATCACCAGAGTTTGAACTGAGACCATGTGAGTTGAAAAAATGTGAAAAAGCAACTACCTTTTACAATGGTGAAGTTTTGAATTAGCTGCGAGTGCCTGCTGTCCACCAGCTTCATTTCCTCCATCACCATAGAAAGGTTCCTCATATCACTGTCAAGACGTACACTCATCATCATGTACTGTGTTCTTAGGGAGTCGGCAAGGTTTAGTAGAAGCAAGACAGTGCTGTTTAAGTTGTGCAAGTCCTCTGTGTGGCTTCCAAGCTTTGTCTGACATGAGGTGCTCTCCATATTGATGTATTTGTACATGCTCTGAACATGGCTGACTGTTGCATTTATGCTGGAGGCAATTGTTTCAATCTCTAGTTCAATGGAGCTCATTCTTGCGTCCAGTGTTACGAACCTCTCCCCAGTTCTGTTTTCATAGTATTTGGAATGGTACTGATGATCATGCATGTTCTCCTCATGCTCATCTATGAATGAAGAAATATTGTCCAGTTGCATCTGTACGTTAATCACCTGCAGAGTGAGGTCATGCACCATTTCTGAGCTCATGCTTATTCGCTGATGTGTGGCAGAGATGCTGCTCTGAATGTTGCGCATGGTTTGGGTTGTTACACTAGAATTGGATTTAAGTTCGCTTAGTGCTCGGCTATAGTTCTGCCAGTCCACCGTCATCTTTTGTAAGACTAATGTCTCTTCTTCTGCTTTTCTCTGAAGAGCCTCTATCCACAAAGAGCTAAGTGTCACAGTAGTGTTGACCTGTTGCACTGCAGCTTTCAAATCGTACTGATCTTGGACCAGAGTCTTCAGGCCCTGGTCGGTTTCATTGATGACAGCCTGCCAGCCATTAACCTGATTCAGATACTGCTCAAGAGACTGGTTTATTCTTTTGAGGGAAACTCCATAGGTCTGGACATCTCTCATTATCCTGTTAGTGGATTGGGTCAGAGTCTTCTGAGATTGAGAACTCTGGTCCAGTACTTGCTCTTGACCCAGAACCATCTTTTGAATTTCTTCAAATTCCTTCTTGAGCCTGGCAATCTCTTCACGGAAGTGGAGCACATCATAGCAATCTGTGCAGTTGTTCAAAGCACTAAGATCTGCAACAAAATGTTGAAAAACATTTTGAAGAATAGACAAACTAAAAATATCAACAGACCCAGTAACAAACACAGAAAGGTCTGATGTGTTTACAGCTGCATTTCAGACTACAGTTAAAATAACAGCCTACTCATCTCAAGCAATTACTTTCTGAGATGATCAGCCACCAGAGGAGGTAAGTCATGGGATCAAACAAACAATCCTTAATTCCTCAAACCAGTGGACCTATTTTAAACATAAGCAGCACTACAGGAGAGAGATTTTCTGTTTTCATCAGTCATTCTGACATTTTTTACTGATACTTTCACATTTTTCTCTTTTGCTTTTTCTGCTTGTGTTTACTTTATATTGTATGTAAAATATCTTACCTTGTATATTTGTCTGGACTTTGGCAATTGTATTATGATAGAACAGCTCCTCTTTGGATAAGTTGTCAACCTTCCTAAAAACTGAGAGCAAAAATAGGATCTGATGATTTAGAAATATTCAAAAAGCATTACAGGCAAAATATTTGACACAAAGTGATGTATTAACAAAGATTCTATATTGAGTTTCACCACTAGTGAGATGGTTTGCTCTCATAACAAAAATATTTAAAGTGGAATTGTAAATACAGCTGTGTGATCTCAGGAGACAGCGTTTCCTGAGAGAGCAATGGTGTTCTGGCATGTTTCATGGCTTCTCTTTAAAAGAACTAAATCCGACCCTGGGCTTTAGAGACTAATAAACTGCTGTATAGACATCTGCTTTAATTAAGTTTTCAATTAGCCTTTGTTTATATATACTGTCCGGTTAATTTGTATGAGGTGTTGAAATTGAAACACAATGTGTTGAAACACATTTATATTGAATAAAAACAGACTTCAGAGGTATTTGCCAAAGGCACTTTAATTTCCCATAATGTAAGGTTTGCTATTTGTGAATCTTTTACAGATTTTATATGCCAAAATATGCCTTATTTAAATGAAATTGAAAGCTGGAGAGCTGTCAAATGTGAAACAGATGTGGGTGGCATGTCACAGACATTTATGTAGTGTGATCTAGTTTTTCATTTAGCAATGACAGCTCTCCACATATTTGGAATTTTCCAATCAGTGCTTTTGTTCCTGGTTTGTTAGGCAGCAGTGTATAATCAAGGCCAGGCCCTTGTTCTGCCAGTAAAATTCTGTGTCAACGCTGAGCTTGGAGGGTCCACTGAGAGAGCTGGGAGTTTGTTTTGACTCCGTCTGGAACCCCTGTGCTGTTATCTGTAAATCTGTAAGCACAGATCTATTGCCTTGTAATCCGGTGATAATAGTGGAATCCATGTGTATGTCTATGTGTAGAGAAAAGCCTGCAGGTGTTGCAGCGACTGACAGGTAATACAGTGATTACAGCCCCGCTTATATGTTCATATCTCCACATTTCATCTTAAATTTCCAGTAACTATACTTAGTGGACCATGGAGTGTGGAATATTAGATCAAATGAGACTAGCTGTAGTCATGGTGTTTTGTTTTCATCCGTTTTTGAACCCAGTCTGGAAGAAATCAACTTAAGCATATTGTTTTACAGAGGCCCATAGTTATCGGGTTGCCCAAAGGCACCAAATGACATGAGTAATGTTCCAGGGCATTGCTAGTTTTTTGCAGCTGTGTGCCAAGCTCTCCCTTGGGGTAAACTTACATTGTAGAAGACTGGAAAGCACCTTGCCTTTCCACATCCACATAATTTCTCAACAAAACCTACGGCAGAATGGTTTTAATATGATGTAGACTCACCCAGGCAGGCCAGCACTGCCACAGTGATGATGATGAAAGCAAAGAAGCCGTAGAGAACTCTGACTGCCAGCTGGAGAGAGTGAGTCTGCTGACACTTCATACACCCTCCTCGGTTTCTCGCTGTGGATGTAAACGCAAAATGCTTTTAGGGTCCGCTAGTGTTAAGAGATTTGTAGCACCACAACAAGAATAAAAATCTTAAAGGAATTAAAATGGGTGATTCACTGTTGAAAAACAATATAACAATATATATTGGTGATGTACTGGTAATTGTTTGGTTTGCTGATAAAATTGATGGTTGGTTTGCTGGTCAAATTTCAAAACACATGATATCCTGTTCAACAATGATAGATGACAAATGAAGGACACTTATTTCATAGCCACCAGTAATCACTTTGCATTCTTTTAAGTCCTGAAGGTACTGTATTATTGTGCATGGCCCTAAAAGGTAAGTAGACATGACTGAGCGTTTGAAACGTTGAGAGTCAGTTTTATTCTATTCTATTTTCTTATCAAAGTAGCTGGAATGATGAAAACTTGCTGTTCAACTACCATTATGAAATATTATATTAAAATGCATAAACAACCATTTTTCCTAGTTAAGATGGATTACAGAACTGAAACTGGTATGTAGAGTTTCAAAACATATCTCAAGAAATAAAACAGGTTTTTATTAAGAACC
This sequence comes from Distichodus sexfasciatus, assembly GCA_032718565.1. Lineage (NCBI taxonomy): Eukaryota > Metazoa > Chordata > Actinopteri > Characiformes > Distichodontidae > Distichodus > Distichodus sexfasciatus. Next base: position 948,580 of record JAVGVS010000126.1, read on the forward strand.
ATCTGAACCCAGTTTACTAGGCCAAGATGTTTAGGCCAAGCTTTTTCTCCAGCACTAATGCTTAAAATGATCTGCTTTAAGTTTAACTCTGTTCAGTGATAACATGCCTAATGAAGAAAAGAATGTAATCGCTGTTTCACAACCACAATGTCCACAATGAGCTCACAAGTTTTGCCAAACAGAGTGTTTAAGTTAACACACAAGCCTTGCTTAGCCCAGCATTAAGGTGATATTCAAAACAGATGAAGGATGCTTACATGTACTATAATGAGCAAAGGTTTTAGGCTGGTGTGAAAAAGGCTGTAAAGTAGGAATACTTTCATAAACATTCTAATTGTTTATTTTTATCAATTTACAAAATGCAAAGTGAGTTAGCAGAAGATAAATCTAAATCAAATCAATAGTTGGTGTGACTACACATTGCCTTCAAAAAAGCTGATCTCAAACTTATCAAATGTCTGTGATTACATAAAGAGACAGAAGTATTTGAGGCAGGCTTCATCTGCAGAATGTCTGTGTTTAGTTCTCCAAGATGCTTGGAACAACTGAGTTCATTAAAAAATAATTGATGCTGTTTTGAAGGCACAGGGTCATCACACCAAATATAGCTTTGATTTAGATTTCTCCGGTTCATTCAGTTTTGTATTGTTCCTTATCAGTTCTAATGAGAAGGAATTTGATTTCATAATTCTTTTTTGAATATACAGTCAAATTCATGTTATCAGTGAGAAGTGTCTAAAGCTATAGTGATGTCATAGAGTAATTAGTTTCTCTAACCTCTGAAGGGAGGCATCTCCTCCTCTTCTACAGCTGGATCCTCCTCTACAAAAGAGATCATACAGAATACAAATGAGTAATGACAGATATATAAAGATATTTTTATTTATCAGATTTTAATTGCAGTATAATTGAATTATTCCACATTATATTCTATAAAATCTTTTCATGCCCCAGTATATGTATTGCCCTACCCCCCCCCACCTCAGTACTGGCCTTAATAAGACATGTCAAAACAGGAAAATGCAGATTGATTTCAACATTAATTCTTTCTAATAACCCAAATGAAATCCAAATTATTGAATAAAACAGCAAAAAGTGTTGAAGAGGTAGCAGAGAATAAACTTCCCTACCTTTGAAGAGCTGGTTTTCGTAGCCACAATAGCTTTCTGCAAGAAAGAGAGACAGAAAGGCACTGAATTGTGTGTTCATAAATTACAGTCAACAGCATGAAACATAAACCCATCCAGGGGAGCAACACGCACAATCTATCACCAGACCTGTAAATTACAAAGAAGAAATGCAGTTACCGTCCCTTGCCAGCTTTACCCAGCACACTCAAACCATTCTGTGCTCGGGCTCATTTGCAAACATAAGGTCATAGCTGGCACAAAAGTTACACTAATACAATTACATGAAATCAGAGAGAGGAGTTTGTTTTTTTAGAGTCTAATCACTGCTTTGGGATAATATTTCACAAGTATACAAAGAGTAATCATATATGAGAACTGCGTATGTGACCTGGCAGTTGAAAAAAACCATGGCATTCGGAATGATTGAATTAGGTTCATTACACGGACACATTGTATAATGAAGAACTGCGTTAAACTCTAGACTGCTGAGCTAGGGGAGGTGGGGTAAGGGATGGAGGAGTCTTGTGGGGAATTTGGGTGGAAAAGCATGTGATAGTCTCATTGGACAAAGGTTAACTCCAGCAGCCATGGCACCTACAATCAGACGAGGGAATACTGCTGAAGACAAACAGGTTTGGTTCTGGCAAATACTTGGACGGGAGAGCAACTAGTTCAGCTGATCACTGCTGAACATCTTTCTAAAAGTAGTAGGGGTAGACCCTTTCAAATCTGGCCTCCTATTCATCCCCTATCTGTAATTGGTGAATTCTCTACTGATAGTTGAAGTGTTTAACTTGGTTGAGTATCTACAAAAGCAGTATAGAAATGTAACATTCATGCATCCACTCAAACCTACTGTGCATATGCATATTATGTAGCATAAACATTTGGAATTGCATGTGAGTATTTTTAGTGAAGCTAAAATATTCACCCAAACAATCACTAATTAGCATTCATGCTAAAAAAGATTCTGTTAAGTCTACTCGTGTAATTTCCCCAAACAGCCATATTTTCTGAACCACTTTCTGCCTGTATTAAATTCAGCTGATAGGGCTGTAATTTTCTAGAGGCCAGGAGTGTGTGGTCCATCAACTTTAACCACTGCTGTAAGGTGCTGTTCCAGCCAGACTCCTGGAGCTGAAGGAAAAAGTAGAGAGGTCCACAGGAATGCCTGCAGACGGCACTTTTTCAAGACTGCTATGCAGGTGTCTCGCAGTGCAACAGTCCTGACCCCAGCCTGCCAAGAGAGGCCATCACTGCTGCCAGAATCAGAGGGGGAAAAAGCAGGAACGCCTTTTGGCTGGACAGACGCCATCTCCTTCAAAAACAAGCCTCTCACGTCAAGCGGAAAGCTTACTTTCACAAACCACCAAGGCCAGTCTTACAGGAGCAGCCCTCAAAAGTCTGAGAACTATGGAGAGTGGCAGGATGTTTAGATTGATGGAAGGGGCATCCAGTGAACTGCAGGAAATGGAAAGTTTTCACAGTGTGTGCTGAAGTCGGGGAACATGAGGTGAGTTTACAGAAGTCTGAGAAGGAGTGGTGATGAGTCAGTGGGAAACTGAAGCCATTAAACACACTACTCTGATGTAAGACTGAATGCACTGTGATGATTATGGATTATGTAACAGAATAACAGAAAGTGGCAATCAGACCGGATTAACAGTTTTACTTCTAAATAAACAGTCTTTGGTGAGTTTTAGTCACAGCACTATTCATTTTTGCATTTCGGGCATGACTGTATGTTGCCTTTTTGCAACACAAATCTAAAAAAAATGTAACCCAAGGATCGAATGGGAAGCTTTATTCATAATTCATAATTTAACTATACAAAGTAAAGGAGGTATGTAGGCAGACAAGAACTGGTATGCAGAAAGCAAAATTTCTAAACCTCAGTTATTTAATTCTCAGGTGAACATGGGGAGAATTGCTAAAGGTCATTCGTCTACTTGGCCAGATGTTTTATAGCGCACAACCCACTTTTCCGAGAAAATAAGAGCTGTGCTCAGCCCAAAACAACACAGTGACATTACTGTGAATAAGGACATTACTATAGTAGGAACATTACTGTAATGTAATGTACGTATAACTCTGTAACCGACCTTAAGAGCTGCTCAGAACAGCGAGGAGTGAAAGACTACATTAAAAAGAGGTGCTATGCTCTGCGGGACATAACTGTGGCCCCCAAAAATCTAATCTATTTATGGTAAACACAGAGATGAGAATTTCTTTACAGTAAATAAAGCTGTAAATTTGCCTCTAGTGAAACTCTTTACTGACATCAAGACTGATTGGCGATGATGAAAGGGAGTGTGTGCTTACACAGTTCATTAACCTCATTCTGCCAAGTCTACTGTAGGAAGAACTGTTGCATTCCACTAGTTTTAAAAATAAAAAATCACTTCCTCGCTTTTTTAGTTATCTATACTGATTATTTAACTTAAGAAACACTTAGTTCGTCACTCAGTTTAGAAACATTCTACAATGCATCAGTATGACATCGTTGAGCACTTAAAAACCTTATAATCCTGGGCTCTGTGTCCAAATTCACAGTTTTGTTACACTTTTCTTTTCAATAAATAAAGGAGTATATATTCAGTATTTTGATAGAAAGCTAATATTTGAGTACAGTACAGCCTGAAAGAACTCATAAGCTGTTATTTTGAACTTTGGATAACTCAGAATAGGAACATAAACCAGTAAGGACACACTCTGGGGCATGTAAGAAATTTGAGGTTGACCCTTCTCACACGCTCTTGGTTTGGCTGAAGGTTTTAAACAATAACTGCCAATTCTGACAATGAACAACGAGTCAACAAAGGTCTATCTCCTGGCCTGTGCATTGGCCTTTATGTCCTAGTCAAGAACTCTTCCATTTTCGAATTTTCCCAAAGAGTCCTTGAGAAATTTGGGCAGGAGGGTGGATGCGGTCAGGTTTGTATCTTCCAAAACCTTTCTTCGAACATATTCTAATGTGGGACCACCACTATTAAGGAAAGAAGACAATATTCAGTGTCTTATAGAGAATTAAATGTTTTATACAGTTATACAGCAAGATCTACTGACACAATGAGATAACTAGCAAAACCAAACTCCTGATCTTGGTCAGTTCGTCCAAATGTCCTTTATGGGGAATGAGTGGTTTCACTTGCAGCAATGAACTGCGTGCAACATACTTATGCAGAGTCGTAAAGATCCACCAGAGAGAAATGAAATACAGCATTTGAGTGTAGTGGTTTGGGGTTTAAAATTGAAGTGGTAAGACTTAAGCAAAGTACTTCCATATTCTTCCCTCAAAGCCTGCCTCTTAGAAAGGCATGTTAGCAGTCACGCTAAAATTGCTTTGTTGATATTAAATTGACATTCTTTGCCATTTTAAGAGAAAATCTCAACACACAAAATGCAATTACAAGGAGAGATACATCTTTAAAAATGAACTCGCAACATGTGTTGCTCTAGTCATGCACACACTAATCCCTGTCAACACAGCATGCATCTGGAATGCCCATATCGCACCTGCTGGCCAGTCCGAGTGGAGAGCATGAAGAATGCAACAGAAAGAACAGATCCAATCCTCATGGGATATGGTCTCAAATAAAGAGAAACAGGCCTCCTACATGCTTCTTCCCTTAAATACCACAAAAACACATTCCCACAACTTGGTCTATATGCAGAATTCCCTGTCAAATTAAATCACCAGTTGATTTTCCATCGAAAATCCAAATCATCTCCTCGTCACGCTAATAGAAACTGAAGCTTCACATACGACTGTTTCAATATAATTTATGTGAGATCCTTTTGCATTGCCAAAGTAAATGTGTGTGTGCCAAGAATGGTTGATGGTGAAAGTTTAATATACTGTAAGTCCAACTCAAAGGAAAGGAAAGACGGTCTCCCATCCAAGAATATGGGATGTGGTTGAATTGATGTAGCTGCAATATTGTGTGTACAAGCTTGTATATATCTATAAATAAACATCAATACACTAAACTCATTCTTACCTTTCATGCTGAATGTGTGTAAAGATGCCTGGAAAGTGATGGTGAAGATCGGATTGTCCTAAGAACACAGTTTTTCTTCACAGGTTATGTTGTCTGGGAGCTGACCCAGATTAGAATCCGGCTTCAAAATTCAGTATTCTTTTCCTGACAAAAATAAAGTATACATAAGGAACAACGCCTGAAGCAAATAAATGCAAAAAATATATGCTGATTGGGGGCCAAATCCAGACTCTAGCAGCACTGCTGAACAATAGCTGCCCTACATGTTACAGCCGGTCAGTGTGGAACAACTGCCCTCTTACAAGCTTTCTCCTTCCTTTATGCCCAGAAGAAGGTAGTAGCCATGTGCTGTGTAGAGAGACATAATGTGCAAGGGAGTGTGTGTTTTTCTGTGGGAGAATGACGGAGGAAAAAGGGAGGGAGAGGCAAAGACCAGGAGAGGAGGGAGAGCGAGAGAGAGAGAGTGTGCATATGTTTCTAGACGCTAGTCCTGCGCCTGGCCTAATTGCTTACAAATGTCTGGAAGGAGACGGACAGGCACCTTTATCTTCCATGGACTAGTAAAAGACAAATTTATGGGCATTCTGAACACTTTGATCCATAACATTTGCCATCTGGTATTTTCTCAGCGTTTCAAAAAAATTCAGTGTATGCTGCTGTCCAAAGGACAAAAAAAAAGGCTTAAATGGCCTTTGGTGTAACACTCAAGACTATGCACAAGGCATAATAGGTTGCTTCCCCATGTTTCACTGAGTATTTTTTTTCCTGACCAAAAATGTGTGTTTATCTTTTAGTTTTAAAAGTGACAAAGCAATTTCATTTGTCAGCTTTAGAAAGTATTGTTTTTGAGAGTAAAATCAGCAAAATCTGTCAAATCAGTCAAACAGATATATCCACTAGCAGCTCTTTGGCACATTTTGCTGAGTAGGAAAATAATGAGGAAGACTGAAGCGAGATGGATACTTATTTTTCTTCCCTTTTGATAAAGATCAGTTGTTTTACATTATGAACTCCCCTTCTTCCCTGGCTCCAGTACTTTCCTCCTCCTCTACTGTAGGGTGTTGCCAATACAATTTAAAAGTCTACATAGAGGAAGAAGCATGTTTTTTATTCATTTAAGTCTAGACCCTCATTTGAAAACAATCCACAGACCTAACAACAGGAAGAGTAATATCACGTGCAACATCACAGTAACATCATGTGCAAAACACTATGTGAGAGTCTCTAAATAGTTTGGATGAGGTTCTGAGCGAAAAACTCTCCTTGATTTAGTCCAGGGCCTTTTCTGAAGCTCTAGGAATTTCATTCAGTGAAAAACACTGCAGAATACAACAACAGGAAACATGTGCAGCTAGTTTTGAACTTTAAAATAGCTAAATAGTTAAATATGCATGTCAGTATGAACTACCCAGGGACCGTTTTAACTGTTGTATTAAAAAAGTGTTGAAGGGAGGGCTTCTTCTATTGGAATTATATTGTTTTAAATGATAACTTTCAACTTTACGCTTTTATGCAAACAGCTGGTCTATTTTGTGGTCACTACATAACATTGTTTGGTTAGGAATTGTGGTAAAACTGAAAGAGAACAAATTAAACTAAGTGGTGTGATTTTAATAAAATGCCAAAACTTTCAAAAGTCTGACTGAGTTATGAAGTCATCAACTATTATTTAAAAGCTGAATAGACAGTGCAGCATTTAATTTACTGTCATCAAACCTTTAAGTGCATGTACTATATTTCAAAAATGATAAGATACTTCCCTAAAATGCAAGCAAAACACAAAAAAGGAATCTGCATCATATGTATCGTGCTTTGCATCATGTAAAAGGAAGAAGAGATTTGGAAACCCTTGTGCATTGAGAGGGAAAGTTTTCTCCGCCTCATTAGGAGGTGAGAATGAGGCTTTATCAATTAGCCCCTGTAAATTTCACCAGCAAGCAACCTTGTGTGAGGAAGGGGGAGGCTCCTGTGGACTGATTGCAGGTTTTAGTAAGGTTCTAATGACTTCAAGAGCACTAGCTTGGATCTGACTGCCAAAACTCACATGTTGTATACAGACTGCATGTGGGGGTTAATGAGCTGTCACAAAGCAATCTAACAGATGATTTACTTATAAACAACCTCATTTGGCAATTACGTAGAGCATTTGTTAAAGATTCGCATATGTGAAGTACACTCCTTATAAAGTGATGTTTAGATTAAAAAAAATCATTGTGGCATTTCACCTCAACTCATTGTCTCATGACAGTTGTCAGTGAAGAATGAAAAATGCATGTTTGATTTTATTTTCTTGCTAGAGAGTTCCATGGTTGAATTCTCCATAAGACAGGGACATATGTATTTAATCTCTGCTGATGCTGATGTGTGCTGATGCTAATTAGTAACAATTGTTAGTTTGCAGTTACAATTTAAGCTAAACATGAGTCATGATGTTTTTTCTGAAACTGGAATTTTCAAGCCCCATACATTGCAACAGCCACTAGTAGGCAGCTGGATTAATCTTTGTTGCTTTCACATGACAAAAGCATTTTAATATAGGTAATTTGCTCTAAGAACATTGCTATCAACGTAGACTTGCAGGACATTTTAAGGAACTGTAAGAAACTATCATCCTGTTCAAAATAGCGAGCTGGTGATGTGGAGAAGAAGACATATTGGATAAAATAAAATACATTGTGGTCTGTTCATAATGGCAAATAGTCACTCACTTTTTCCTTGATCATCTCTGTCTAAAGAAAGAAATACTGCCACCATGTGGACAACATTTGTAATTCCAAAACAATGCAGAGCATTTCATTGCAAACAACTGTATATGCAAACTTTGTTTTAACAGACATTTGAAAGCCCAATTATGTAAATAATGTAGCTCAACTAATGTATTTGATGGCACAGAATTTTGCTGGAGCACTGACTTAAGTGCTGCTTAAAACTTCAGTGAAATAATACCATAGATACTTTTCCAATGCTATGATGAAGTTAAGTAATGTATTTTCAAGCTTTTGAGTTTGCTACAGTCATTTAAATCTATCAGATGTATAGCTTTTCAGTGTCTCACATCATCACAGACAAATAAAACAAAATTATTTAGTTTCTTATAAACAGCTATGCCTTATTTGGAAGGAGCAGGGTGCATCTTTAATTCCAATTTATCTGAAAAGCAACAAAGAAGCACTTGATACAAACAAACAACAATATTAATGCCCAACTACATGTTGAAAGCGGAAAGGAGTCCTGCATGTTTTACCGTAATACCATAGTAGGATGAAAAGAACTGGATATTTCGGGGAGAAAAGTCTTCTTACAAAGTGGAGTGCTGGTGCATAGCAAGAGCTTTTAATCACATCTGACTCACGCATAGCAAAACACGTCAGCCCGCAGCCATGGCTCTCAGGCACAAACAACTTTTTGTCATGACACGTAAGGACACGTACCAAACGACTTCAAAAACATTATCCATCTACACATAGAACACAAAGCAAAGGTCATATTCACAACATTTAGCTCTACTCACAGCAAATGCCTAATGAGCCTGGCTTGTTTATTACATACACCAAATCACTGTTTACCATCTGCAACCTGTGGCTTGAGATGTGTCATATGTGACCAGTGTTGTAGACAAACCCTTGCACTGTCCTTAACAGAAGGTGACATTTTGCCATTTTCACAGCTGTTACAGTGTTTAGGTCTCTTAAACTTCCCAAAAAGGTTACATAATGAGTTTGCGTCACAGGCAAAAAATAAAGTCCCAGCAGATCCAGACATCTGGATGCAAGACTGTAAGCTTGGAAGGGTAAAAACATTAAGTCTAGTCCAAGCTCTACCTTTAAAGTCTGCTTTACCTAAACTGATGGATCCCACAATATAACTCTTGTTTACAGTAGTCTGAAGTTTGGGTTATGGAGGATTATGGTCCTGCAGACTGTGTCTCCTCACTTAATTAGGCTGTGCTGCCAGATTAAACACTCATAGTCCACTCATGCAGATGATACGCAGGTTGGGGCTAATGCATTTCATGGGGAAACCTGCATCTGTATAAGAGTGTCAGCTGTTATGTCCTTGATGATTCACTACATTACAACTGAGGACAAAGATAAATCTTCCAGCTTTTGCTGGTAAATGGCTGAGTAATTTTCCAGCAAGTCTCCTGTTCAGACTTGCTTGTTAAAGGGGCATGAAACCCTCATTACATCTTGGAAACCTTTCATTAACACAAGCTGCAAGCATAAAACCGCTGAGCAAATGAAATCAAGACAAACCAAAGTTACTGTAAGGTTAAGGTTGCAATTGCTAACCATTAACCAGTTACCCTTACAATTTGTCAGTATTTGATTTTGAACAGAATAAAAAATATAAAAAATACATAAATATAATACAAATGGCACTTTTATATGAATGCACTGAAACGCTGGATGTAAAAGCTGTAATTAAATGATGTAACAGCTTTTGAGACATAAAATACACACACAATAAAATAAATAAATTCACAAAAGGAAATAAATAAACCACAAAAATAAAAATAATAAATAAAATAAATAAAGTCAACATCTCACAAGGTGTCAAAGGCCAAGGGGTTTCAGAAAAGATTTAAGAACTGATGAGAGGCCTGTTTACCATGCAAGGGCAGATCATTCCACATTCTAGGAGCCGCAACAGCTCTAAGCTTATGTTTAGTTTTAGGCACGCTCAGGAGCAGCTGATCAGAGGACCCCAGAGAACGGGTGGGTGTATAAGGTTGTAGCATTTGATAGGCAGGACGGGGTGAGGCCACTGAGCAAAAAAAAAAAAAAAAGAATTTTTAAATGAATCCTAAAATGTATAGGCAGCCAGTGTAGTGAGGCTACAATGTGGGGAACGTGCTTATATTATTGTCTTAAGTCACAAAAGACATGCGTGTGTTACTGAACATATTTTTAAAAATTTTATTGCGACTTTAAGGCTCTGACTGTGTCCATCGGCTGGACCAACACTGACCCCTGTTGGACACAATCTGTCAAAACGCAACCTGCAATTACACAACTTCTGGAAAAGTCCAAAGCCACAGGGGCGTTGTGTGTCTCCACATAGTCCAGTATAAAACGGCGCGTAAACGAAGAGGACGCGGATTCAGCGGCGGAGGATAGAGAGGATCCACGGCAGGGTGAGTGTGCATCACACACACACACACACACACACACACACACACACACCCACTCGGATGCAGCTTACTGCAAAAAATGCTTGAACATATAATTTATATTATACATATTATTACATTATAATAATATATAATGTATAATTTTTAAATAAAGTAGCAATATGTATAATATATGAGCATGTTAATAAATTGTACAATTTCCATATGGGCAATATCATTGTTGTGTGTGTATATGTTTATGGTGTGTTAAATTCATTCCAAACCTTTGCTTGCTAAAAAATGCTAAAATGATCAGAACAAAAGATGCATATGAATGGAATTCATAAATCTGTAAATATGTAAATATCATTTTTTATTCCTTTTGGTCTACCATGATCTTGCAGAAAATGAAATGCTTCCTGTGTAAAAGAAAAAAGTTGTTTTCCATAAAATATTAGTCATCCTCTGACTTTAAATGTAGAAAAAAATGCTGCAGTGAAGTCTGGTTACATACTGCAGGAATGAAAGGTCATTCAACTGAAATTTTGTATTGAGCATCTCTATTGATTTTTCAGTGCTGAGAGGAATTTGACTCTCTGGTCCAAACCGGTGTGGGCTGTGTAAACCGGATCAGATGCACAACCTTGATTTGTGCTTCATCACCATGCGTAAATCCCTGTGAGATTATGGCAGACCATCTGCAGGATTCAGATGCTTTACTTAAAAATCATTCCTGCTAGAATGTTTTTCCTGTCCTTGAGCCCATCAAAAACAAAGACTGAGAAGGATTAAGGCCTGGTTGAGAGATTTCAAAACATGAGCGAAAGCAAGAATTACAATATTATCTGTTGCATATCTGTTTTTGCCATATTCATTTATGTATTTTTGCAAGGATGGACCTCTCCATGCTAGGATGGCTGTTAGATCTGCACTGTGTTGTGTTTATGCCCGGGCACAGAGTGAGTCCTGGGCATGGGGAGAACAGCTGTGCCCGGCTCTGTCCTGCAGCGTCATCTCCGGCCATCAGTTTGTGTTTTCTGCATTTCTCTGAGCACTGCAGAGGCTGATGGTTTTCTTATGTAACCAGGATTCCTGCCTTGAGAACTTCTCTGCATGCATGTGTTATGTAAATATCACAATGCTGTCAGACAAACTACAGATAACCGACCATGACTGACCTTCAGTTTTTTGAAAATTCTGTGAATTATCTTTTCTACCGGTTACAGACACAACAGCTGTCTGAAACAGAGACAAAGACAGATAGGCCTGCACTGACACAGAAATTAATTGGTGTATGACTTTTGTGTTGTTTTCTAATCAGGAGAAAATAATGATACGACTGTGTTCCAAGATCATAGGTCTGCTTTTTGCCAGATATTCTTATTTTTGTTGCTCATGCAGTGATATATTATTATAATATAATATTTAAACATTTATAATACTTATAGCACCACTTTTTAAATGTTTAAATGTTACATTGCATCAAGAAAAATCAAGATCTTATATAGCTATATAGTTATATATAGTAATATATAGCTACTATACATAGGTATATTAGTTCAGCTATACAGCTGATATACTACAGCTCCAACTTACAATCTCTCAAAATGTGAGAGACAGCTCTAAAGTGGTTTTACCAATGCAAAAATATATATTTTTTTAGAAAAAATCAAGTAAAAATATACAATGAAGAAAGATCTTAAGGAATTTAAATGATTTCAAAAGAAATATTATGAATGTCGAATATTTAATAAAAGTCTTAATCAAACCTTGGGGTATTTAAAATGATACAACAATATTTATTTATTATTTTTGATTCTAGCGTTCTTCGGACTCTGAATAAAGCATCTAAAATGTTCTATGATGCATTTTTGATTGATACTGGTACTATTTATCAAAGGCATATTTTAGGTATTACTATGTACTGTGTCAAACCCTGAATGTTGTACGAGCTTTTGACCTACTTTATAAGCCGTCTCTTATCAATGTGACAAAAACACGAAGTGTCACGGACAGACAAAGCCGTTACCATTGCAGATTGTTCCAGAACTATTAATAGTGGAATGAGCACAAAGGAGCTGCTATTGCATGTGGTGAGTTGGAGCCTCTGTGGGACAATGACTTGCACAATTGAGGTCACTGTGTGAAAATCAGCACATGCTGTAAAACTTACATAATGCCAAAATAACTGTCTGGCCTGTTTGTTAACTCCCACTTCTTTCAAAAAAAATAAGTTGATGCTGACTCACTTCGACCGTGACACGCTACAAGGCTCATATGAAGCGAAACGTTCATGGCCTGCCCTCTCTTTCAATCTCTTTCCCATACCACTAGTGTTTCTACATCTGAGAACTGGACTGTGCGTGAGTGTGGACAGTGAAGATGAGGTCGTGGTGGTCGTTCCTCACCCTCTCTCTCCTCTACATCTCTGTGGAGAGCCTGCTCCACCCCTCCAAAGAGGAACTCAATCGTAAGCATATCACAACTGCTGCCTCTCTCTGTTTCTCTTAAAGCTATAATTGGAAAGGCAATATTTCGATAATTAACTCAGGTTTGAGGTAAACTATATTATTCTGAATGAATGTCAAGAGGTTAAAAATGGTCAATATTTATAGAACTATTATTGTAACGAGGCCTAGATATTACGCTCAAAGATCATTGAGGAAACATTTTTAGCACATGTACAAGTTGATATTTTCTGTAACATATTATTAAAGAAAATAGAGCTGAACTTCTCTGTCTGCAGAACTCTCTCAGGTTGGAGAGAAGTATTTGGATAAGGAGATTGAGAATGCCATTAATGGAGTGAAAGAGATGAAGACAGTGATGGAGAAGACAGAGAAGGATCACAAGGAATTGCTCACCTCCTTGGAGGAAACCAAGAAACAGAAAGAAGTGAGAGAAGAGAATTCTCTCTAATGGCAATTATACAAAATGGATTTCTTTAACCATGACAACATACAGAGCACTCCTTATGTAAGACTGATGGCTACACCTGTGTGTTCTCCTGTGTCTTAGGACGCTCTCCAAACTGCTCAGGAGGTGGAGAAGAAGCTGAATGAGGAGGAGAGGGTGTGTAATGACACCATGCAGGCCCTGTGGGAGGAGTGTAAGCCATGTCTGAAGAACACTTGCATTAAGTATTATTCCCGCACATGTAGCAGTGGATCTGGCTTGGTAGGACGACAGGTGAGATAATCACCATCATTTACAAACTACCTCTATGTGAAAATTTCAGACATAGCAGTCAGGCATTTTAAAGATGCAGTAGCTTATATTGTACATCTTGCTTGAGAATGAAAACGGTAATAGCATGTGATGTACTTACGCAAACCCAAAATGGTGATTCTATGTTTTTTAAAGTCATTTTCATTTCCAGAATATGAGCCAGATGTGTATATCTGATGTGTGTGGCAGTTTGGGTTTAAGACGTCACTTGTAGACTTGTAAACTTGTCTTCATCTCCCATCGGTCCTCTGCATTCAACAATCAGTTTACAGCAGCATCTAGGGTTGTGTTGAGGGCCTAGAGACTTCATGCCCAAGGTGCTATTTATAATTTTTCCCCCAAAATTAAACACCATGAGGTTTTTAACAAATTAATATTTCATCTCTGTAGTGTTTTTCTAGACACTCAAAAGTGCTTTAAATAAATGTGCTTTGAGTCAGTGGGGAGTTACTTCATCCACCATTAAACATGGACAAGAAAGAAGGAAAACTGCTCATTGTTAACTGGTGTAAACTTTGTTCATGCATGTGGGGAGTGAAGGCTGGTACAAATAAAGATTTTTGTTTTTCATATAACTTTACTAATGGAAGCAAAGTTATTCCCGGAGTGTCGTTAGCAATTTGCCTCAAGGCAAATGAACAAACCTAAGCTTGAAAGCAAATCATACCTTTGTGTCTTTCCCCAATTTCAGCTGGAGGAGTTCCTGAATCGCAGTTCTCCATTCTCCATCTGGATCAACGGGCAGAATATTGACACTCTGATGGAGGAGGACCAGCAGCAGAGCCAGCACTTCCAGGACCTGGAAAAGCGTTACGGCGAGGTTGCTGATGGTGTGGACAGCATCTTCCTGGACAGCATGAGAGTGTTTGACCACATGCACTCCTTCCACCAACCCAGCCTCTTCCCTAGCCCTTTCTGGATGCCTAACATTTTCAGCAGGCCCAGCCGTGTCTACAGGTCTACTCTCCAGAACCCAAACGGCTTCCACAGTATGTTCTACCCCATGATGCAGTCGACTCGCAACATCTTTAACTCATTTGGGCCATACATGGGCAGCGATATGGACTTTCCCTCTGAAGGTAAAAAAAAAAGCTGGTCAGGCTTTTACATTTCCCATTACTGGAGTTCCATTCATTGTAAGCTTCCAGTTTAACACATCCAGTGAAATTGTAAAGATGTGAAATATATTGATATTGGTTTTTATTTGACAGACGGTAGAGTGAATGAAGACGTCATCATAACCAAACCTTTTGGGAAAGACAAAATGACCTGTAGGGAGATTCGCCGCAACTCTGCAGGCTGCATCAAACTCAGAGAGGAGTGTGAGAAATGCAAAGAGATTCAGCATATTGGTAAGCTCAGTATTAGAACCCACTTATTTCATTTTATTATATTACATTACAAAATGCTTTTGTGAGGAAAGATTTTATGAATCAGAAGCCCTGTTTACCCATGGTTTTAAAATGCATCTTGTGCAATGGGATCACATACAGGCTTTGTTGTCTGCCTGTTTTCATATCCTATCTTCAAAGTGTCAATCTGACTATTTGTTTTCAGGTTTTGTTACTTCTTCCACTTCCTGTGTCACTTCCAATGTCCATTTGAAGCATTTGAGCTATTCAGCACAGAAACGTGCAAACAAAAATATTTGAAGGATACATACTGAGTATCAGAAATGGGTTTCAGGTGTCCTTGCTTTTTTCACAGATTGTTCTGGAAAGAAACCAATGGAAGGTCCCCTGAAGGAGGAGCTAGAACATGCACTGGCCCTGGCTGAAAGGTTTACCCAGGAATACAACAAGCTCCTGAAACACTTTGAGGAGGAGATGTTCAACACCTCTAAGCTGCTGGACATGTTCAACAAGCAGTTTGGCTGGGTGTCGTCACTGGCCAACCACACAGAGAATGAGGACGGCATCTTTAAAATCCGAGCGGTGAGTGCCTGTGTGTGTCTGCTGTTGACTCTGATTGAAATCCAGCAATACCAGCTCAAAAACACATTTCAGTAACATCGTAACAGTTGGAAATCCTTTAAAACTGAAGTTATGAAGCAATTTAGAGGTGTTCTCCGGACTTATACAGATTATATCCAAGACCACGGAAGACGCTGAGAAGCCAGGTGAAACCAAAGTGTCAGTGAAGCTGTTTGATGAGCCAGAAATGAGCTTCACCATCCCAGGAGACATCCCCTGGAATGATCCCAAGTTCTCTGAGGTGGTGGCACAGGAGGCTTTGAACCGCTACAAACAGAACACTGTGTAAGTACTCCTAAAATGTATGTGATTATATTAAATTGATTATGTTCAGTGCAGAACCACAACTACTTCAATGGCCTGCATACAGGGAATAAAATGTCTTTCTTATTATATAGGAATCTTTATCACTTTATGCCACTAATTGTAAAAATCAATAACATTCTCTGTCTTTTAGAGTTGCTAAGTAAAGGCTGGGCTGGAGTCTGGGTGGAGTCTTCCTGAAAAGAAAGTGGCTTCACATGTCACTACAAGTTTCTAAGTCACTGCAAATCACTAAAAAAGTAATAAGCTCTTTCTGCATTAATATCACACCATGCTGAAAGCTGTTCTACTCTCATAGTCAAAGTTTCTGTGTCTTAGCATTATTTCTGCTGCACTGTCTCCAACTACCCACCAAAAAGTTCCTCGTGGAAAATTGATTAGAAATAAACTATACACTGACAAATGTTAATAAAACTTAAGATGGTGTCTGGAACAATTTCCTTCTTTGTCCATACAACCTCATTGCCTAATTACAGTAGGCACATGCAAATAAAGTCAGAGTATTTACCAGTCATTCTTTTCTCTGTCTGTATTCATTTTGCATACCTTATTGAGTTGTAGATAAATAATTAACTTGCCTTAGCCTCAGTTTCCAGGCAACTGCATCATCTACTAGACAGAGGAATTACAGAAGGTGAAAGCAGTTTTCAGTACAGGTCAGTACATACAGGTAAAGCACAACTGTCCAACCATGGTCCCTGGATGTCTACAGACCTGCAGAGACTCAATCTAAAACACACCAGACCAATGTTGCCGAGACCTTTTCAGATTCACCAGACACACATTTACAGCATCTAGGTAAGACTGTAATCCAGAATGATGTACATGAACATTTTGTAGTCCACCAAGCAAGCTGTTCTTTATACTTAACTCAAGTATACAAACTTACATTCAAGCACTTTTCAAGCTCTTTCAAGCAACATATTCAAGATTTTACAGCATATTATAGTTGTGGTCAGCTGCATATTTTTTTTTCTTTTATTACATTGTCAGATAATCAGGTAGGCAGTCACTCAGCTTTTTGAGAATCTGCTGTTTTACCAAGATATTTTCGGGGGAAATTCGCAGTTTGCCTGAATTAACGAGATGACTCAAATAAACTTTCATTTAGCGTACTTGAGACCTTGATTTAAGTGAAGCAAATGCGTCCCATCTTAATTTAATCCAGTTTTATTTTGGTTGGGGTTTGTGACACTTGGAGATGCTCGTGTCTTCACGTAATTGCCTCTGTGCGCAAGATGGCGCCATTAACGTTCGAACTCTATGTGGTGGGCGGAGGTACTTCCGGTATAAGCTGTCAGAGTGTAACGTAAAATGTTAAGAATACAGAACAAACGCATTACATATCAGTATCACAATGGCAAACTCTAAGGGCTCTAATGGATTTTTTTTAAATATATATATAAACGCGTATTTTTATACTTTTGGCCATTAGCCGCCTCAAATGGATATTCTTAAAACGCCCTCCAAAGTAAACGATTTAAAATTCTGGATTCTGTGGATCCGTGTAAACAAGTAAAACGCATTTTTCGTAAAAGTTTGACGCGTTTATTTCTGTCGTGCGCGTGCCTTAAATAACTTAAATTCCTTACATACCACTAGTGACAACGGTAACCATGACAACTACTGCATAATAACAATGGCGGGTGACGACGCAGAGTTGCAGTGTGTTCTAGGAAAACTAGGTAAACTAAGTCATTCTTACAAAATTATTCAAAGTCACATATAACTATTCAACGAGGATATTGCCGAGTTTGGACAGGATCCCGAGTCGTCTTCACTTTACACAGAAGGCAAACGTCATTAAGCAATCTCTGATGTATTTTTTAGCTAAAACACAAACTAGTCCCTAACCTAGCATTTAATTATGAAAGAATAGCCATTACAGATTCGAGCACTTCGCCAGCCTTGGAAACACCACACTAAATTCAAGCATTTTAAGTGCTTCATGCATCCATACAAACCTAAGAGATACTACTCACCTCAATTACGTTCAGGGGTGCAGTGAATACATTTCCAGAAACTGTCCCAAGTAAAGCACCAGTATTTAGTCAAGTGCACAAATATTCTACATCAGGGGTTTTCAACTCGTTGTCCCAGGGACCACCATTAAGGCTAAGCAGTAGTCAGTGGCCCACTGTAAATTCATTCATTCATAAAGATGCCAGAACACCTGGAAATGTATTAAAAATAAATATAATGAAATAATTTTTAAAAAGTGATTTCATTAGTGAAACTGGATTGCATTTCACAGACCACCTGCAATGACATTGCAGACCACCAGTTGAAAATCCCGTTCCTACAGAACTACCCAAGAATACATTTTCAGCTTGCATAAATTACCAGAAGGTAGTTTGCCAAATAATCAAATGATGGAATTAATTTCTACAGTGTGGAAGACCTCCAGGAGCAAGGTTAGGCAGTGCTGATGTAGAGCATCCATACAGGTCACACAACAGTGAAACTTTACCAGATCCAAACTGTAAAGTTTGTCCCAAAGTATAATGGCATACCTTAATAAATATTTATAGTCAACAATGGTTCTAGATACTGGAGCCTAAGGTAATCAAGGGAAGGCTAAACCATGTGCAGACTTCACCTGTAATGCAGACTTTAATGCACAAACAGAAACTCCTTCAGAGCAAAAGAAAACCTGAAAAATAGACCCTGGCAATATTTACGACAAAGAGAAGTTATTAAAATATTGTGCCATTTTTATTTTGTGTAAAAATCACACAGCTGCTAGTTCATTCTGCAGAGATACATCCATGCAGTTAAACATCTATGATCCCACAGCCATAATATAAGCAATTAAATAGAATATTTTGCTGTTAGTCAGCAATTAATGCAAATTTACATATGAGACCAAAATGTGTGTATCATACAATATACAACAAAACCCCTTATACAGTACGTCGACCTGAACAGCAGGAAAAGAAGGCTCACCTTGATTCAACACGGGGAGGATACATTAGTGTAAAAACCTGAACGACAGGAGTAAGGCTTTTAGAACGGGGGACGGAGGAAAAAAACAGAAACCTCAGAGAAAAAGGAACAGACCGACCAAAGGAGACGACATCCGAGTAACAACGTAAAAGCCACACACAGTTAAGATAATACATAAACAAACAAATCAATTGGATCAATTTTAAGAGCCATTTTATATCAAATAAGAACATGAGACATGCAAAACTAGTGTTACAGGGGATAAGAACAGACGAACGGAGGGAAGCGGAGGGGAAGGGAGGTGCAGTTGTTACATTTCAGGTCTCACGGTTATAGCTGATGTCACACAGGAAAGCTCGATTCTGAAGCGGGACTCGGATCGCGCACCACGTGCGGAACGATACAGGCAACGTTTTCATGAGTCAGTGAGGGTGGCCACAACAAAAAATCTGTTACATCGGGTCAATGACTGTACAAGGTAGAAAAACTCATTTATGTTATACCACAGATGTTAAAAGAAGAAAAAAATAGAGCAGTCTTTGTTGCATTATGCCATCTAATTGTAACCGTTGATCTCTCTCTCTCTCACACACACACACACACACACACACACACTTACACTTTCTCCACTAGCTAGAGAAATATGACTGAGTGCGTAGCACAGTCGATTATGAGCGTACTTCTGAAACAGAGTATGATCTCCCCAAACTCAGTCTTCTCTTCCACTACCACAGGACACTGGCTAACATTATTTAGACCATGTGGGGGCGCCATTGCAGCTGCTAGAGGTTACAGTGTTCCCAGCCTCTTCCTCACAAAGAGAAAGGGGCAAACAGCGCCCCCTAAGCCCTGTGAAAAAAAAAAATGCCGGCCCTATGCTGTGGCCGGGCAGAAGACTGACGTTTACAATAATTCAAACTCTGTTTCATCAAAGTGCCAAAACGTATTATATTCCAATCCCTATCTCTCAGAACATCCCCTCTCTCGAGTCAGGATGGGATGTGTGAGAAAATGGAGGAAGCAGCCGTTTCCCTCTCCAGCATGAACTGGCGTTGGGAGAGTGGGACGGCGAGGAGGAGAAGGAGGAAGAGGAAGAAGAGGAGGAGGAGGGGGAGGGGAGACGGAGCTGAAATGTGCGTCCTCCCGGACGACCCCACCGGACCTTCTAAAAATCACACTTCGTGACTGTTCCTTCATACGGTTACAAATGGGAAAACGGTCTCAGCTGTTCCAGCTGAACTTCCAACGATATTCTTTCTTCAAGCAAGTCCTGAAAAAAAAGAGTGAATTCATGTATTTTAATGACTTTTAGCAAAAGTCAACTTGTCTAGTATCGGGTCAAGTAGTTAAAAACAAGTTTTCTCAAATTTTCTATTGGGCTCTTGTAGGGTTCTGCGGTAACCAAGCCGCAAAAATCCTTCACACTTTAAAACCTTAGCGATCAGCAACAAGGTTCCTGGAAATTAACCTTCAAATTTTGACATAAGCACTCCGCAATTGTGAGTTTAAGATTGGAACTGCTCTCTTTAAATAAACAGGCAATTCCTCAAGAAATTACATGATTACTGTAGGCACAAAAAACACAGAAAAGGATAGAAGAGTGAAAAAGTGAAGGAGAAATGATAAAGGCTGTTTATAGATGTTCCTGCTATTCATAGATGACCTAGTCGTTAAACGATGAGCTGCTGAATTAAAGTTAAGCTCAGGAACGGTCTTAACACAAGAAAAGTAACAGCACAGTTCTTAATGGAACGTCCCCTATGGCCAAAATATGTTACTACTTTTCTTGACCTGAAAAAGGGGGAAATGGGGGGTTTGCATTTGGACTATAGACCAGGACCACAATACACCAGATCTCCTCAATGAGCTGAAGATTTTAGTTATAAAACTGTGGAAGCCGTTAAAGAAACAAAAATGATATTGACTACTGTTGAGCCCTACTTTTGCTGAATGCCACACATTGCTACTTCTTGAAAGGTTCTATCACAAAGTATAATTCTTACATTAAGTAAGCAAGACTTTTTAAGACAGTTGAAATCTAAATTATCTAAACATTAATCTAAGCCGACAAAATTGACACTTCCCAAGCCACACAGTTATAGTTGTATAAAATCTCACAAAGAATTCAAATGAATTCACACATTCATTTGAAGTTTTTCAAAATCGCTGTAGTTTCCAAACTGCATGATGCTAACACTGCTTGAGGTGTTATCTGGGCACAGCTTGAACATTTCATATTTTTGCCCAGCTGTGGCAGATTTTTGGTCACATTGTGGTCATTATAGTTTATCTAGGATTTTCTCAGTGCGCAGTTACCAATTTTGTCCAAGACCTTCGTTATGTAAAGATTTCCCTACCCATTTGAGAGGAAAAGAGGATTCTGATGGCATGGGTAACTGCTGAAACCATCGTAAAATTGTCTTTTGTACCAGCCACACAAAAGTTACTTTCTTGTTCTTTATTTCTTCTTTTCACTGTTTGTTTAATATTTTAGTTTTTGAACGCTCAACTGCCAAGCTGCACCGTGCAATTAATTCAATTTTATACTCCAGGACAAATGCTGTTTCTGTTGTTAAAAATCATCATTAATATGTTTGTGTTCCTTTCTCACTGTCCCAAAATTAAAAAACCCAATAAAGTGTTCCCTGTAGTTTCCACAGACATCAATTTGCTTTCCAGATTATACACGGTGGCTTATGTGGTTGAACAAACCTTTAACTGCTGCTGCAGTTCACTGTTGAGTCTGGCTAGAACCGTGTTTGTCTCTTTGTTTCTTCTAATGGAAGCTTGAATGGCCTTTTTGTCCTTCCCCGCAGACCTATTACAGATGGAAAATAACACATAAGCAAAGTTTACAATTGTGTTCATAAAACTCCAAGTCTCACAAAGTGTGTGTGTGTGTGTGTGTGTACCGAGGAAGAGATGGCTGGGTTGCTAGCACAGTGGCAATGATGCCAGACTTCTGAGGGTGATCCTCCGCATCCGGTCTGAGCTCGTCCTCGGACTTCAGCCTCCGACGCACAGGTTTGGGAGGGGGGGCGAGAGGAGTGGATCCTTTCACCTGAGTTGAAAACATGCCTTAGTGAAGCACTTGGAAATTTGTAGCTATCAATTTGTGGCAAAAGAATGAATGAAAACTACCAAGTTGTTCCTTAGTCTATTTACACTAAACTAACACTACACTACACTAAACAGACTGGATAGTTTTCATTCAGCAACTGGTCACTGCAGATTTTTATTGTGGTTTGGCATCTAGAATTTAGACTAAAGAAAAATCGGCAGAACAGGACCAAGTAACTCTACCTGAGAATCAGAGCTACAAATCAGTCAGTATTGTTTTGTAATCTAATTTAGGCCTGCAAATAATTATTTTACTAAAAAAAATGGTTTTTTTTTTTGATTAATCTATTAGTTGGTTGTTTTAACCGTCCCATATTACGGAAAAAAAAACAAAACACTTTTTCTCTTCTTTGGACAACCATTTGGGTGTGTACTGCCTCTGCACACACTCAGTTTGATAAAAATGGTCAATTGTGTTAATATTAATTTATGAATGTCAGAAAATGTGTTTAAATGAGCCGTTTAGATTTCTCCCCTAACTCTACGTCACAGTAGGGGACATCTGAATTACTCCACCCTCCTGTCTGAGAACCTCTGCCCAACAGGTAGAAATGCTAGCACTTCCTGATCTGTCATGCTGTCTTGCAAGCGCTAGAAATCGCAGTGAAGAAGTCTACCAGCGGAGCGTTGTGTTGAACATGTATGGCTGTATGGACGGTCTATTAGCAGCAGCCATGTCGATTATTTTCACATGAGGTAAACATTCGCCGTGCTGTCTACACCCCAGTTCCGGAGTGGTGCATGTGTGGGCAGCAGCAACTCATTTGCATTTAGGAATCCTAATGAGAAAGTGTCTGTTCTGAAAGGGACTAAAATAGAGGGGCAAAAAGCAGGTGAAAATGCCTAATCTGAGAGAGATTTTCAGCAAACTACTTCAGAGACATGTTTAGTGGAGCTCATAGACCTATTTTAACTTGTATAATAATCATGTATAATATGGGACTTGTAAAAGACAAAAGTAAGTCCTTTTGTGTTCAATTTAAAAATACATTTAAATCTAATTGCATACCATTTCAAATGATTTTGCGAATCTCATTTCTGTGCATTGGTATTGCTAAGAGTGCTGTTTATATACTATTTTATGATTTTGGAATCACTACTATATTTAGGACTTCAACCGGCGACCTTCCGATCATGGGGTCAACTCTCTAACCGTTACATATTGTCCCTGATTTCACACAATTTGGGTCAAGATCACATCACAAGCTTGTATCATTTTTTTATTCCATTCTGCGCAAAGGTTTATGTGACAATGACGTAAACAACAAATTAATTTGTAAACTAGCTGGCAATAATTTTAATAAATCTATTATATCGATCCCTAATGTAAACAAGCCTTCAGATACATCTTACTAATGCAAAATGTAATAAATTGACAAAGCCTTAAACTAACACAGCCTTTACTGTCATGTGCAGAAGTGTGTACTCATTTGCTGATATGAATAAAAAGATACGTACAGAGTTCACAGTGGCTGCAGTCCGATCTTCAGGCTGACTTTCGCCCTTCACAGCTCTCATAACCCCAGCGGCTTCGGCATTTTTCTCTACCTGCGATGAACGAAGCAGAGGCTTGAGGTAGCTTGAACATCGCAGGCCTCATCACTTGCTCATAAGTGCTGACACACACAACAGGTCTTTTCTTCTCAACAGAAAGGAGGAATGTGAACAAAACTGTTCTTTCAAAGGATATATTATACACAGCTTGTCTTTACAGGACAGGTAGGTTCATTTTTAGCATGTTTCCCAAATACTCCAAAACTTGGGAAAGAAAATTTCATTCTATAATTCAAGACATCATTAAGAAGCATTTTACAAATGCCCCGTCTTTTATTTATAGAGCCATATTTTTGATAATGCTTTTAAAACAAACATTCTTTCTTTTTGCAAATCTGTTCCACTGCCAAAGTCCCTCACAATGCAGTGTCACTGAAAATATATAACACATGCTCTAACACGTCTCCCTGCTGTCCTGCAGTAGTTGACAGACGAATCGAATTGAGAGTGAAGACAGTAAACCCCTAATCCTGAAGTATGTGTGGCACAGACCAGGAGTCACATGTAGTGGTTAGATTCATGTGATTATCTGATTTCAGATTTTTATCATTATCTGATAAGCCATAAAAATGTGCGTGTTTTCCCCTCATTTACAGGCCGCATTGCTGCATAGTGGCTGGATTTGGTGCCTCGTGTTTGCCCACCTGCCCACCGTCCTGCGGTTTGTCTGCATCCTCTGCAGGCTGCTCCACTGCAAACGCCTGAAACTGGCTGAAGTCGGCAAAATTGGGCTGCTCTGGCATTTGCTGAGGCGAGGTGCTGGAATGTACCGGAAGACCTTCTCCATCTACTGAGCGGTGCCCGTGCGGCACTGACGTCTGAGGGAAGGGACAAACATCTAAAAATGTTTTGTTTTGTCATGCTTGTGTTGTGTATCTTCCTTTAATAATTTAAGGAAAAAAACCCCAACCCTTCAGACAAATGAAACAGGAACATACAGGAGGCATGAAAAAAAAAAACTACGTTTGAAGAAAAAACAAGGTTGCACTTTTGCTAGAACTCACAAAGTAACAATAGCCAGGTTTCCATCCAAGGAGTTTTTGCGAAAAAATATTTAGCACTTCAAATTTTTTACCGATATAGCTGATGGAAATGCTAATTATCGATAAAATTTTGTAAATGTCGACATAATATTTTTCCGTTTAACTTTAGCGCATAACTTCTATATCGATACTTCAGATGTTGCAAAAACTACTTTGGAAACACTTTTTGTCGGGAAAAAAGGGCTTTAACGCAAATAAATGTGTCACATGATACATTTTCATCACGTGGGTTTCGTCGCACTGGGGTACTTTCTTCGAGCTCTAGGGCTATCAGACAAGCAACTGCTTCATTCTGCTGTCGTCTTCGGATATTTTGTACAATTCCAATTATTTGTGAAACTGAAATAACAGTAAGCTGGCAAATTTCAAAAAACTGTCTGAATAATCTCTCCATCACTTTGTTTCTTTGTTTAGCGGAGGGGGTGTCACGTGGAAAACAAAAGGTAGATAATTTGCGACATACACAAAATTATGTATGGAACCGGCTCAAGGGCAGATTTATTTTGCGATACACCAAAACCTATGCGCCAGTTCGTTTTGGGGGGGATGACGTCATCATGTACACCACTGTATCGATAAAAAGTCAGTTGGATGGAAACAGGCTGGAGACAGCAAATTTCGCACATTTTTTTAACGCATATTCTGTTTGTCGATAACAAAACGTCGCAAAAATGGAAACTGGATGGAAACTTGGCTAGTGAGAAAAAGTTTCATGTCTGAATTAATCATTTCAGCTCATGGTAACATGGAACCCACAACAACGTAACACACACACACCCACAGGAGAGGTTAAATACAATTTAGTTCAATTTTATTCATATTGTGCTTTTTAACATAATCACAAGCAGCTTTATATTCAACTGTCCCTCTCTCTCCCTCTGTAATAATTCATAGATATTTATGGTGCAACTGGCCTCAAATATATACGTTGAATCAGTAGACATGGTTTTAGTGCAGGGGTGCACGATATGGGATTACTGGCCGAATGCTAATATCTTAGGTTTTTCATGCTTACATCTGCCGACGAGTCGAGCGCGAGCACAGGCAGAGTTGAGCACGTAAAGACAGGATATTTTTGCTCGAGTTTCACTGCACGCTCAGAACTTTGACACAAAAATGGTGCAGAGTCGAGCGAGGGCGGAGCACATTTTAAGAAAAGAAAAAAATATATATATCATTTACCACCCTATGTGACATTACAAGTCGAATAGGGTGCGTGTGACTCTCCATGTGCACTACCTAGTGCGTAGACAGCTGTTCAGCTACAACCCTGGCCATTGCTTCAGATGCATACGAACGCATAGAAATGTATAGTAAGAGCTTCTTTCCTACATGCCATTAAGGGCGGTACTATGAAGCTCAGGACACAGCCCATGTGAGGCAAACACGCAATTTAGTTAGTTAAACGTTTCTCACACACTGCCTGCACCTTCAGTGTGCGTGCATGCAGAGTTGAGCGCGCAAAGACAAGAGAATTTGCTCACGAACATTTCACTGCCTGCTAAGAATTTTGGCACAAAATAACGTCATACATTTTAAAACTGAATAAATCAATAAAATCCAACTTCGGACTGTGGACATGCTTGGCACAAGCTCTACCTTTCTGACGTACAATAAATCATCATCATCAATATCGTCTGGGATATCTGGAAAATTTAACCATAGGGCTGATGCTGATGACTGTAAGAAAGAGAAATTCTCTTTTTTTTGTGTTGAGAGACATCTGAAAAAATTACTTAGTGCAGGTTGACACACTTGTTGCAAATCAATATAGGACCTCTCTTGCATCTTGAAACACAGAACCATTAGCAGATCTGTCTCAATTATTCTTCTGAAGTCCACTTTTAACGCTGTACAGAATGCTGCAGTTATTACTGATCAATAACTGTACATGGACTGTCACATACCTAAAACTGGCATGTTCTCTCAAACTGTTATTGTGGTTTCTGTGTTGCAGGCATGAACCGGAAATATAATGACCTACTTTTGCAAGAGTTTTGCAGAGTTTTTCAACCATCACACATTTTTTTAATGCAAGCCCCCTGCGGTGCTCCACAGTATCATGCTTGTTGAGCAACAGTTATGCTTTACAGATCAGTCAGCGTCAGGTTGCATTAGCAGTAAACCCTACTAAATCATGAAGTCTCATCAAAATACAAAGGAAAGTTGGTTCAACTGACAACAATTTGATGACTGCCAAGTCTGCAAGGATACAATTTCGATTCGACTTAATTCAAGAGCCAGCAACTGGCATGAGACATCATGTGCTGATTTATCATAATCACATCACAAAAAGCAGCTATTTACTTCATTTAACATTTTTACTCCTGAGACACTGAAATGAAAATCTATCTTCCATAAAAATAGGCCTCCTGTCAATATAAGCTACAATATGCATGATGTCTGATGTTTTCAGTTTGGAATACGCATTGGGCTGGTTACCACTATACCGCTATACTGTGGTGTAATAAAGCCACTGTTTCAAAACTGTACAAAATTTCCATAGCACCTCTGCGGTATTAGCTGTTATTTAACACCTCATCTCGTGGTGTGATTAACACGCCCCTTCCCCACCCCCCTTCTGGTTGACTCCGGCATTCAGTGAACTGTGCGCGATGGCAGAAGGAGGTGACCCCCCCCCTTTACTCTTTACAAAATTCAAGGTAAAAGACTCGAAATAAACATTTGCAACCCCTGCTATAGTCAGTGCGTCTAGCATTGGTGAAATAAATACTATATGTTTGCTATCAAGCTTAGTTTTTAAACTTACCATCGCCCATCATATTTATTATGAACTGCAAACTAAATTTTCAGTCATATAAAGAATCTGTGCTTTGCTGTAAAGTTCATCACTGTGTATGTGCACTAGGGGTGCAACGATTATTCGACATTGTCGACAAAAGTCAACAATAAAAATAGTCGCCGACGAATTTGATTGTCGATAATTGTCGCCAGACGTATTTTTAAACGGAGTGAAACGTGTTCCTTCCTTTCTACCTGTGCAATACTACCGCTTTCCAATAGAGTGCACCAATACATCACACTCTGGTGAGATTCGCTCTTGCGCAATAGCATTCAGTGACAGCTAGAAGAATGGCCCTATGGTGTCACATCAACGCCAAAACTAGAGCGCGCAAAATGGCTTGCCGCAAAAATTTTGCGGGCGTAAATTTCAAAGTCGCGAGCGCAAATGTGAAACTCGAGAGCACAAAATTAAGAATCGAGTGCGCGGTTGTGATATTGCGTCGCAAACTGTATTTTTCCTCTCTCGAATGTCTTTTTCCTCTCGATGTGTTAAATGTCCTCGCGCACAAAGTAGATTACCGACGAGCGGCTTTTTTGCTCGAGTGAGATTTCGAGTGAGGTTTGAAAGGGGCGGGGTTTGGACAGTTTGGGGGCGGGGTTTGGCCATTTCTGCCTGCGAATCCTATTGGCTCCTGGTTTTGTGATTGGCTTAAGAAAGTTCCTACAGAAAAACCAAAGATGTTGGAGGAAGAGGAACAGCGACGGGTCGGTTAAACGCAAGTTACAGTTTATCGACCTTATAATTATAATTTAATAGTTAGGTCTTATACGTTTAATAAGCACGCAAAACGGTAAAGTAACCAACGCCTTTGTCACTGTTATAATGTTATAATGGTATGTTACCATTTTCTCAGTACCATCAGAAAACCAGGAGCCATCGTAAGGCTAGATAAGGCAAAGAAGAAACTTATTTATTAAAATATGCTTTTGAGTGAACTATCTTTCTTGTCTTTATTATTTACCACAAAATTTAAATAACCTCATACTAAATGTAAAAGCTGGTAGCTAAATCGGAGCCATTTTATAATTATGCAATTTATAATCCGATTAGTCGACTAATCGTTTTAATAGTTGATGAATAGTCGACTATCAAAATAGTCGTTAGTTGCAGCCCTAATGTGCACACAACCGGACACATTTTAAAGTGAAATCTTTCGCTTAGTACGACTGCCTTTGCGGATTTTTCATTATCAATCGCCTTATTTGCACCGTTCAGTCACTAAAGTCTATGGCATTTCACGTGAATGCAAGCCTGCACATTTTTACATGGAGAAAATGCTATTTCTCTGCAATAAATGTTTACTTTTTCTCCAAAATGTTTATCGGCGTGTGTTAAGTATAAACGCGTCAAAGCAGCCACACTTGCTCGCCTGCTCTCTCCCCCGTTACGGACTGTATGTTTGTATTAACATTAAACAACAGAGAATTATTGAATATTATTCATATACATACATATATGTATATATATATATGTAGGAAAGCAAATCAACTATTTAAAATCTGTTCAGTGGAAAGAACTTGGTGTTTTTGACCCAAACATTTTCACATAAATTTTAGAGCTGTATTCACAATACAGCGATACTGTGATATTTTTGCTGAAGGTTATCATACCGTCAGAATTTCATACCGGCCCATGCCTGTTCTGGAACAATGCTATGAGCTCGATGATCATTTAATCTATGCATCGGTACACCTCTAACTAGCATGCGAGCTTCGACAAGTACCTGTGTAGCCAGTGGCCGTGGAGGGACAGCAGGGGGAAAGGCCACAACCCCTGCCTGCTGCTGCGCCCCTGGAGACAAACAAACACAAACAACACATGCTCGCTTTCACAGCACTACCATACCGGTTTGGCAACAAAGAGTCTGGACGAGTGCACGAGTGACGTGTACCTGCAGGCACAGCCGCAAAGTTCCTGTTCATGTCCAGAGAGGAGGAGCGCGAGTGTGATGCGTGAGGGCGGGGAGGTGGAGGAGGCGGGGCCACGACCTTCAGACCTTCTGGAGACGTCCCAGAGTGGGACCTGCAACAGCACGAGAGAGCCACGTAAACACCAGCACAGGACGCAGACGAAAGTCACTGAGGTCAGAAAACTGGCGTATATAATTTGGACCAGTTTCTTTGGCTTATATAGTTTTGAGAACTGCTTTGCATACAGTTCAAGATGAATGTTTTTACATGAAAATGCATCTAGATTTAAACTCAAATCAGTTCCACTTTAAATCCATAAATATACATAATTCACAGAAAATCCTGAACATTACCTCTGTCTAGTTACGGCGCTTGAAATGGGCTCCTGGTCAGACGTAAAAGAATCAGAGCTGCTATAGCCATCACCTACAAGGAAAACCAAAAGCAATCCAAGCTTTAAAACAATTGTATTATTAAAAATGTGAGCATCAAAGAAGCTCGCTGATGTATTACCAAACCTACCAACAGCAGTGCCAGGAAACTTTATTGTTGCTGGTAGCTTTTTCTCTTCTGACAGCTCTGGTGGTTTAGCAATTAATGGGCTTGTTGGATGTGCATGGTCTGTAAAACACAGATTAAGAGTTGTTAAAGACTGCCCACTAGTTTTAAAACAGGTAAAATAAAAATCATACAGCAATGTAGAAAACTGAAGAAGCATCATTTCAGCAAAAGAAATTATATGGACTACAGCTTTAGTGAGTTAAGAGAGCCAGTAATAAGTTCAGCAAGACTTCGCAGAATGCTACTTAAGCAGATTAATCAGACTTGGCCAGCAGTCATTTTCTACAAACTGACTTGCAGTCAAGAGGGTGGAAGCATAAACTGAATTCATGCATTTGAAAATCTAAACTAAACAGATTTCAAAAAAGATTCCTTACCACTCCCAGTTCTCTTCAGCTCCATCTCCTGCATGTGTATCTTGCTAGGAGTCATACGGATGGGCACAGGGTGCACTATTGCTGTGTCCTGTAGGATATTCATATGTCAGTCATCACTTAAGCACAAAATCCAGCATTTTATTTATCTTTCCATGGTGTGCGATGAGCATCTAACATTTAACACAACAAAATATGTAGCAAAGAAAAATATCACTAGAAACAGCTATGGGAACCCCCCCCCCCAAATGTCTTTTGTTAAAAAGATGTTTCATGAATTTCTCTTTTCCAAAAAATTATCTACTGAGATTTGAAGGAACCATCAGTAGTCGACCCCCCAGAGTTAAGTGAGCAGAGAGAGGGAGGGAGAGAGAGAGAGAGAGAGAGAATAATCCACAAGCTAAGCAAGCAAAACAAAAACAATTACATAGTAGCCACTGGTGCAGATGAATTTGCAATGAAATCATGCATTTTTCAGATAGAATCCCAGAGAGTATGAGGTTAATGAAACATTATTAATAATGGAAGAGCACTAAGTGATTGACTTACAGGGTCAGCTGGTGCAATGTTAGAATCAAATTGGGTCAGAGTTTGTGAGCTCGAGGAGCGTTCACTAAAAGTCTCCCACTGCTGGAGAGACAGAGCAGAGACACGTCAGCACAGCGCCCCCGACTGGACTCACAATCCAGAAGAACACAACAGTACCAACAGGCCTGGAGGAAAATTACAGCTTCCATGTCCCTCCTCGACAGTCAAGAAGGGAGTACATTCATCATCCACTTTATTAAAAACACCTGACAAACAGTGAAACAACTTGGAAAATCACTAGACATTTGCCAAAGGTTAAGGACAAAGGTACAGGCATCCCTCTTTTTTGATACACAGTGTAGTGTCTGACATGACAGGGTGTGGTACAACAGAAACAGAAGCACTGCAGTTAATTTCCCCTCACACAAGTATAGGGCTGCAAAATTTGCTGAGATGTGGAAGCAGATTGTTCAATTGGGGCTTCTACAAACATAGGCCTGTATAAACTGATCGGCTAACCATGAAAGTACAACATACAGTCAAAGTAAAAAGTATGTGAACCCCTTGGAATTTTCTGTATTTATGTCTAAATCCCATATAAAACACAGTTGTATCTTCATGTAAGTCACAATAATAAACAATCACAATGTCCTGTAACTAAATAGATACACAGATTTTCAGAGGATTTTTGACCACATTGTATAAATCATTCAAACTGTGAAACTGAAGGTTGGAAAAAGTAAGGCCATGTCCACACGTACACAGGTATTTCTGAAAACGGAGGTTTTTCCTATGCGTTTTGGCCTTTCGTCCACACGTAAACGGCGTTTTGGGTCAGTGAAAACTGAGGTTTTTGAAAACTCCGGCCAAAGTGGCGATTTTTGAAAACTCCGTTTCTGCGTTTAGGTGTGGACAAGAAAAACAAAGATTCTGAAAAACGGACCGTTTCGCGTCATAATGTTCGCCACTCCTATGACGTCACAGTATGCACCGTATCTAAATTAGGTTTTCATCTACAATGCAAGGCATGCTGTTGACAGCATGTTTTGCGATTGCGTGTGGATGGAGATATTTTTGAAAACGTGCTTGTGTGGACGCGATTTAAATAAAAATAAAAATAAAAAACCCTGGAAAATCTCTGTTTTCAGAAATACCCATGTACGTGTGGACATGGCCTCAGTGAACCCCAAGCTAATGACTTCTTAAAAATCTCATTGCAGTCAGAATTTAGCACACCTGGAGTCCATTTAATGAAACGAGTTCAGGGGTGTGGCCTAGAATGACTTTGGCTGATGATAACCACTGAAAAGTTTGTGTTTGGGCTTTTGACAAAAAGCATATCCAGATGGGAATCATGGCTCGCACAGAAGAGCTGTCTGAAGACCTACGATCAAGAATGGTTAATTTAGGCTGGAAAGGGTTACAAAGTCATCTCAAAGATTTTACATATTCATCAGTCTACTGTTAGGCAAGCTGTCTATAAATGAAGACAATTTGGTACTGTGGCGACTCTACCTAGAAGTGGGCGGCGTGTCAAGATGACCCCAAGAACACAACGCAAAGTCATCTTTGAGGTAAAGAAGAACCCCAGAGTGACAGCGAATGACTTGACGTCATTAGAACTGGCTAACATCTGTGTTCATGAATCAACAATACGCAAAACACTGAGGAGTCCGTGGCAGAGCACCAAGAAGGAAGCCATAGCTGCATGCCTGAAGTTTGCAAAAGAGCACTTGGACTCTTCACAACGGTACTGGGAAGATTTTTGTGGAGTGATGAAACTAAAATTTAACTTTTTGGGAGGAACAAGCAGATCTTCATCTGGCGTAAAAAGGGCACTGCATATCAACATAAAAACATCATCCCTACAGTAAAGTATGGTGGAGGGATCATCATGATTTGGGCCTGCTTTGCTGCATCAGGGCCTGGACAGCTCGCCATCATTGAGGGGAAAATGAATTTCCAAATTTATCAGCAAATTCTTCAGGATAATGTGAGAATGTCTGTCCGTCAACTGAAGCTCAGAAGAGGCTGGGTGATGCAACAGGACAATGACCCCAAACATCGCAGCAAGTCCACAGCACAATGGCTTCAGAGGAACAAAAATCTGCCTTTTGGAGTGGCCCAGTCAGAGCCCGGATCTCAACCCTATTGAGATGCTGTGAAGTGACTTGAGAGCAATCCACAGAAGACAACCAAAGGATATGGAAGAGTTAAGGCAGTTCTGCAGGAAAGAACGGGCTAAAATTTCCCCCACACGATGTGCAGGTCTGATCTGCAGTTACAGGAAGTGCCTGGTTGAGGTCATTGCTGCCAAAGGAGGGTCAACCAGTTATTAAACCTAAGGGTTCACTTACTTTTTCCACTACCAGTGTGAACGCTGAATATGTTTGTATAATAAAGACATGAAAGAGTAAAACTTTTTGTGCGTTATTAGCATAAGCTCATTGTGTATATCAGTACCTGTGACTTAGATGAAAATCAGATCACTTTTTAAGACCAATTCATGCAGAAAACCACAAAATTGCAAAGGGTTCACATACTTTTTTCTTTGACTGTAGAAACAAACAAACAAAAGAAGTAAAACACCGTGAAATTTTGGTTAAGCAGCAAATAGTATTCCAACATCAAAACACAGACTAGCAGACCTATTTGATTGACTGATCTCACTTACGACTGGCTGTGTTAGTGTTTTTATTTTTATTATATTTGGTTGTTGAGGCCAAATCAAGAAAAGTCCATACTTAATAAACGTGATGAGATACCATTTCACATTTATATTTACATGATATTTAGCATACTGACTTTTCTAAATTACAGGGACAATCTCACTGGAGCAACTTGGGGTTAAGGGCCTTGCTCAGGAACTGGATATAGATTAGGCTTTAAACTAGTGCTGGGCGATAAAACGATCTCGATATTTTATTGAGAAAAATGTGATGATGATAACGATGATAAACGTAAGCTATAAAATTCGATCACACTTGTTTGTCCACTATGCGACAGCGCCTTGAGATAGACAGTATCTTTGGCCAATCACGTAGCTTGGCATAACGCCAGCACAACAGCCAATCGCGGCCAATGATGCAAATTTGCCTATAGCATGCGAAGAAGGCGCTTGGTAAACATTAGCGAAGTGGTCGCGTGCCTAGATACACTTAACGTTCAGAGCACTTATTTATGCGCACGCATCATGGCTTAACGCGTCCGCTGAGCATGTCGTCATAAATTTACGAGAGTTGCAGTACCAGCAGTAATTAGGGCGGCTGTATGTTCAAGTTTAGCCACGTGCCGTCAGCATCGTTGTTTACCATCAACACGGCTGAATGGTTTCGCCGTCTTTTTTTCACCTTTGCAGGCATCCCAACCAGCAAAAACTCATTTCAGGGAGGTCTCCCAACACCGAACTCCGAACTTATGGGAGACTTGGGATGTCTGCCTTTGAAACATCCGAATGCAAATAATTTTTATATTTTTTCCCTCATTTCACAGAAAAATGTTTTCTTGCACTGCCACGTTCTACTTCTTTCTATTCTTCTGTCACTTAACGACGGACTGGACGCTTTTATAGTGTACACTGCCACCTGTTGGAGTCCTCAAGATTAACAAAAAGTACGCTCGCAAGTATAGTCAGTACACTGCTTGGCGTAGCAGCAGCGTCCACAAGTGCACCCGTCACGTAGCGGTAAGTGTATCGCGGCCCTAAGAAAAGATGTCGGACAACCAGGACACCGCGGTGAGTGAAGAAGGCAAGGTAAATGCAGGGTTTCCCGCAGCGCTTTATAGTTACGGTGGCCACTTTGATAACAAGTGCGTCCCACCTTAACTACGTCCACCTGGGAAAAAAATAATAAAATACGAACGTGAAAGTACCCGATGAGGCTTTTCGTAACTTAGCAACAACAAGCACCGAGAAAGCGCTCTGGAAGTGAGGTGTTGACGGCTCTCTTTTGCCGTTCTTTGGCAGTGGCTATTTTTAAAACAAATCCTATGACTGCTAAGCACCTTCAGCAGAAAAAAAAGAATTTTTTTGCCGCAGTGCTCAGAGCGCTTTAAGTAGAAATTTGTTGAAATTTATTTGTTTAATATTGTTTGATTATTTTAACTTGTTCATTCAGTCTGTATAAGAATCTAAAAAAACCACAATATGACAATATATCGTGATAATTATCGAAATCGATCAATATGCCAAAATTTTAAATTTCCCTAACACCACCAGCTCTATTTCCAATCTGTGTTCTTGATCTTTTTAAATCTGCAGGATTAGGGACCATCACAAAATTACAGAACTGTTTTTAAACAAATTCTTTTTGAAATGTTATTTTAATAATAAATAATCTGGCATATAAGTATATATGGGTGTGTAATTATTACATTGTTTTATTTAGGAAAACAGTATTTAAGTCAAGTATTTCCTTAAGCAGAACAGAATCTCAGTCTTTTGCTCACAGCGAAATACGTAACTAATTAATTAAAAACTGGCATCGGATAGGAACTTGTGATCTGCTGATAGCCAAAGCCCAAGTATCAGCATCGGTATTGGAAGTGAAAAAGTTGAATCAGTGCAACCCTAGTTCATGAGATGTGACAATGTAATAACAATATCACAGTTCTGAAATTAGTGCCGCTTTGTGTCTAAGCCTCCATCTCAAAAATCTCCAGTCTAAACATGTTAACCAAAAATGTAAGTATACAAAATAGACAACATAGACTGTACATGGCAACAGATGACCAACAGCTTCACCAAAATGGCAGGTGTTTCTAATAAAGTGGCGGATGTGTATAAATAAAACTCTTAACCATGAGATAACACATCACTGCAATTCCAAGTTCAATTCAAACCATAAAGGATTATCAGGGGCAATTTTACCATGTGAGACTGTGGTTGCTCTGAGGTTGTAAAATTTGGCATAAACAGGTGCAAAGTTCAGTCCACAGAATTTGCAGAAAACCTGGCTTCCCTTCCATACTGGGCTAAGAATAGTATGTTCCAGTGAATCTAACAGCTGTATTGTGATGTGTCAGCAGCGTGAGGTAAAACAGTTCAAACCTCATTGCTCTGGTTGAGCTCGGGCCAGTTCTGGTTTAGCGAAGGCATGGAGGGGGACTTATTGGGGGTCACCTCCACTGGAGAACCGGAGAACCCCACTTCAGGTGCAGGCTCTGGGACCCCTGAAATGTACAGGTATGTGTGCGCACAGAGAGAGGGAGGGAGAGAGAGAGAGGGAGAGAGAGAGAAAGAAAAAGAAAGAGACTAATGCTATAATTGCTGATTCAGATGTCCTCCCTTCAACTCTTCAAGATGTAATTATGAAATATCATTTCCTTTATTTCTCTGATGTAAATCCCATTTACACCACTTTCCCCTTACTCGTCCTACCTGCTGAGTCATCCAGGTCAATAAGCTTTGGCATCAGGCTCTCGGGGAGCTTCTCAGGAAGGTCATAACCATTCTTTCTGGCGACCACAAGATGAAATGCTGCACAGAACTCATCCAGGGTCAGAGCACCATCTTTATCAAAATCCGATAGCTCCCTGCAGGGCAACGAGAGAACAGCTCACGTTAACAGCGCTAATTCAACATTTTAGAGAAAACCATCACTTGGCTGTACACTTTGTGGTTTCACCAGGAAGCCGACTTCCTCTTAAATGCATGACTCAGACAAAGTACTGTAGAGGACTGTGAAAATAAGAACGCTATCAGTTAAAATATTTGAAGTATGCTAAACACAGCCCTTTTCATTCTAAACCTAAATGTACCTCTCTTTCTTTATAGAAATCTGTTTTACATTTGTTTTTGTACATGCTTATGCAAACAACTGAAGGGTCAGAATAAATCTCGGTAAAGCTACTTACCAAATGTGAGACAACTCTAGAATGGGCAGTTTCGACTTAGTAAAAAACTCCTTTGCAGCAGAACCTGAAACATGAGTGGAGAATTTATGAAACAAGACAACTATAAATGTATTTTTCCCCCCGTCAAGTTGATACACATGTAAAGGGTCTACTTGCCAGGGATAAAACCAGTCAGGTCGGGCTGAATAGTTTTGAACTGGTTAATGTAATACTGTCGTTGCTCATCTGTGATTTTCCAGGGGTCATCATAGCCGCTGGCCTGTCTTTGGATCTCATTTGTAGTCGCAGCAGATGCAGGTGTCCTCACGGTTGTGCTCTCCTATGGTCAGTGACAGAAAACACGTCAATGCACAGAGGGAACAAAAACAAGGTGAAAACAGCTTAGCAGGCTATAAACTAGCACTCAGGGCCTTTATTGAAACAAACAGCAATAATGACATTAAAGATGCAACACCGTGTAAGAGAAGGGTGCGGCTGGAGTTAATGGATAATGGATATGCAATGCACAAGACACAGCAACAGCTTCAGATCAAGAAGTGGAATCATTATACATGTAAACATTTACCGGGGTCTCATGGATACTGGCATTGTTTGCAAGAGGTATCCGTAAAAAAGGGCTGTTCCACAAGAACGCTGCAAATACTGATTTGAGTCTAGTGAATGTGTCATGACAGAATACAGCAGACAGCACAGGGTCTGAGTGAGAAACGGTAAGTGAGAGGAGACAGGTGGATGAAGGCAGCAACTACCTGAGTAGAAGAAGGATGCACTGCTGGAAGTGTGCTGGAAGGAGGAGTATCAGTAAAACTGACCCAACTTTCTTGAACGGGAGGAGGAGTGCGTGCAGACCACATCCCATCTCCTGCTACAGGACCTTTAGAGTAGAATACAGTCGAGGTGGAGAAAAGAGAAACTGGGAGGTTAAAGTAGAGGAGGACAACTGAAAAAAGACATTCAGAATCTCTAATTAACCTTATCTTGCAAAACAAAATAATTTTGAATTTTAAAAACAAAATAATTGTTTATTAATTGTAATCAAGGTAAATTGTTTAATTAATCAAGATACTCATAGGAAGCCATATCGCCCAACCCTAGGTTACAGTGTCTAAATGTGTCAGTGAATCTGCAATTAGTGATGGTAACAGATTTGTTGCAAGGATTGCTTCTTTGACTTTCTTCTCACAAATGATCTTTTGTTTGTAAATGAAGCTCGACAACACAATTGAAGGCATCTCCATTTTCCGGTTATAAATAAGGATCTGAAACGGTGATTTTAGATGATCAATTATACACTGAAATCAAACACGGCTTCTGTTCACAACAACAGCCTATAGAAGACGGAGGGAAAGTTCTTGTATGACCTTAACCTGTACTTCCTTAACAGATTATGAGCCAGAAAAAGGGCGAATGTAATTTGGCAAGGGCAATAACTAAATCAACACAGAATTACAGCACCTAGAGAAGTAGAAAAATCACTTTCAAAGGGACAGTGCTTTTCTTTAGATCACATTCATAAACTGTTCGATACTGAGGGGATCCAGTTTCCTAAAAGCAGCATACAACTAGTGTTTACGAGAGAACAGAAAATGATAATGCTTTCTCCTTATGAACAGTGTGCTGCTATAAATTCTGATGAGAACCAGGTCTAATAATTAGGCATGCCAATTTTACATGGGTAAAACTTTATTTAATTGTACTAGTGCCTGATTTTACTATTAAATGGTAAGTCTTCAATGTGGGTGGGACAATGATGTTTCAAAGAGTAAATATAAACTCTTCATTAAGTTTAGGTCAATTTTTAAACTACTGTTTGTCTGTTTCCATTAGGCCACACCTGACTGTGCTTCTCTGAAGGGCGGCCACACGGCTCCTGCCACAGCGGCAGGCTGACGGTCCACGGTTCCCCCGCCGCTGGCCTGTCTCTTGTGCTTCCTCCAGGTGTGGGGCGAGGTGGGCGGCGACTGGTGAGGGGACACTACAGGAGACGTGGTGTCTGGCTGGAGTCAGAGAGGTGGAACATCGGTTGTCACTTTAGCTTTTCGTTGGAATGTCAATCTATTACCTCTTGAGAGCAGCCTGAATGTACTAGAAATGCTTGGTCCAAGAATTGATAAATTCTCAGTTCAAGAAGTGTCAAAACTCTAACAAGTGCTAAAAAGACACTTGATAAAGGACTACTACTACTTCTACTAACAACAGTAATAACAACAAGAACATCCTTTCTTCATCTCTCTATGTTTGTTCATCCACTTTGTAAACTGAACGCTCCACATCTAGTTTAAAACATCTTTTAGAGTTGAAGAGAGGGATCAACTTTACTCAAAATGAGGATTTACATGGATTGATTTCAAACTATCACAAACTGGCAAAACATATTTGCATAGTGGCCACCATAGAAAATATTCAAGCGCTGAATATTATGACAGAGGATTATCACCTTCGCTAATAAATAAAACACAGTTACAACATTTCAGTAAATAAAGTTGTATTTGGTCAGGTATCTATTCAAATGGATTGCTTTACTCACAACAATTAATAACACGTTTAAAATATATATTTTTCCTAGATAAAGAAAAATATGTGATACTGGAGTAAAGAAATGCACGTTAAGGGCAAAACTGGCAAAAAAAAACAGCTTAGTTTTTAACTTGTCATTGTCCAGTCACTTG
This sequence comes from Distichodus sexfasciatus, assembly GCA_032718565.1. Taxonomy (NCBI): domain Eukaryota; kingdom Metazoa; phylum Chordata; class Actinopteri; order Characiformes; family Distichodontidae; genus Distichodus; species Distichodus sexfasciatus. The sequence continues at coordinate 987,716 of JAVGVS010000126.1, forward strand.
AGTCTGCTTTATAATAACGTTTCATGTAAATACAAGCCGCCACGTGTATATCCCAAAAGATACGTGGACGCAGTGAAAAGGCTACCGTTTCTCCAGAATAAATGTTTACAAGCATGTGTTAAGTGTAAACACGTCAAGTATAACCCAGGTTTCAGTCAGATAAACATTTGTGCTTTTGGTACTGTTGGACGCTTGGGACAAACTTGCATAATTAATGTGGTTGATTTTAAAATTGAGCTACCAAGTTTCCAGATTAATTACATCAAATTTAACATTTCCATCCCTAGTTTTGGTTCTCATCTGATGTCTGATTCTGATCATTTTGAATTGTGCATTAAAAAAAGAACAATATCAGATTTTCAGATGACATAATGAGCATAGAGGACATTGTGCTGACCTGAGGATCTACAGCTGGCACACAGGGCTGGATCACCTCGTGGGCGGACACCTTTTTGGCCTGAACTCTGCCTGGGGGTCGGGGGATGACGCTGGAGTATGGCCCCTGGTTCTCAGTGTCGGGGTACACGGCCGTATGCCTGGCTTCCTGTTCATTTTTACCCACCACGAAGCGAGGCAGAGGCAAGTCTTTGACTGTGTAAGCAAAAAATAAGACACTACCTCAAAAAAATGCAGGTAAACCTTTGCCATTCCCAATTCAATTAGAAGACAAGCAGCTAATGAGAATTGACTCTTTGGTTTTTCCTTGTCCTATGGTTAACTTCTTAGAGAGCATGGAAAATGGCCTTTGCAAATGCTATCTGTGCTTCGGGGGCCCCCTTTTTTTCTTTGCGCAATTTCCTGTTGACTCAGCTTCCATTCTCTTAAGAGTATCTTCAGGCCTACAGGGATGTCCATATTTCCTGCTTATTTACATTCCCTCTAGCTTTTTTATTCCTCCTTAATCTAAAAAACTGTCATTTCCTCATATCTAAATACAGGCATTAGCTTTTTAGGCAAGCTAATGAAATAAACTGGATTCAGATAACAGTTGTATTAAAAATATTTAACTATAGAGACAAAAAAAATCTGAAAAGACAACAAGCCTCACTCACCAACTATTATTTTTCTTAAAACTCACATGGCTTTCAAGGAGATTCTGGTATTCACCAATGTTTTCTTTTTTGAGATTTGTTCTTAGGTAAGAACAGAATCTTAAATGGTAAAGTCTACTCACAGGACAGTTTTACCGTATGCACGTTTGTGCAAAACATTATTTGGGTCTCTTCAATTCAACAATTGGCTGATATTTAAGAAATACTGGTGAATGTGGAGTTGATCCAAACCAAGAATTTTATAATAGATTAGCTTTACTCGCTGAAGAATAAGGGTGAGAATCTGACATTACAGTAAATTTATAAGTACAATGCCTCATGCACTAGAACAGTTTTACCTGTTACACTGTTTGATGGCTTCTTTGAAAATGAAATCAACTTTTGCTTACCACTGTTCAAACTCTCGACCCGAAGCGGCAGTCCGGTTTGAGCTATCGCAATGAGTTTCAATGCAATGTAGAACTGACTCCTTCCAAAGTGGCCAAGGCGGGTTGCGCCACAGAGCTCGGTAATCTGTAACAATGGGAACAGTTCAGAAATGTTTAGCCACAAAACGCTGACCTTCAGCAAAGTACAGAGTATGACTAAGCACATTTTGAAAGGTTATGGATAAGCTGGAAATCGGGTGGCATTTTAAAAAATGAAGGAAAAAAAGATTCAAAGTGTCTACTTATCACCATGATCAAAGGCTTACAGGGCCACTCCACCCAAAGACACCAACATCGTTTTCCCTCACTGACAGCTGCGTCGGTGTCTTCGGGTGGAGTGTTTGTTTAAATACTTTTTGAATATTTTGCACCAGAGACAGACACGCCCCTTTAGATTCATGTTTATACACAACTTTGGTAAGCCTGGTTGAAATGAACTGCTTTAGCTAAATGCCTTATTAAGAGAAACATCTCTCTTTCGCAAGAAGTAGAATTTTCTGCTCTTTAGTCTTTTACAGACCAAAATTGCAACAGGCAGAATGTAAATGAACTAGAAAATTATTGAAATTATCACATGAAAAAATGACAAAACAATTTTATTTACTGTCAGTATCAAGACATTTGCATGGACTTCCTGAGATTCTCGGACAACGCTTAGATGACATATACACAAAAGAACCACATACCAGTAATATTAAATACTTGGTTTTGGCATAGGACGATAGTAGTTATCCAACCAAATGATCTATTCAACACAATCTACACTAGCCATTGATATAAATGCCCCTAGTGTAACCTCTAGTATGGCTGGATTAGCGTTAGTTTATTTAAGAAAGTGTAACTCCACAGATGTTAACAGTAGATGTTATCAGGTTGCGTTGGAAATAGAGATAAAAGAAAACGAGCAAGTCAACATTGCAGAGAACGGCTAACAACAATGTTCGCGGTTGAGGACAGGGATGAGAGTGTCCATGCTACTTTTCAGTTCTCCCTCTCCCTTTTTTATCAGGAGTCTAGTAGCTAGGCCTAGGACAACTGTGTGCACCTAGCATTCTGAAGTGCAGTCTACATATGTTTTATGTCTCTTTGCTGAGCAGTTCCCCCAGTGACTGAAGGACCCAGACTCCCTGGCCTTCCATGGCTCCTCATGATAGAGCTGTAGAAACGTTATATCACCAAAATTACTCGATGGATCAAACAGAATGCTGAACTTGGACCTGAGCTTTGCATATAGGGACGATATTTGGACAAATGAATACAGTAGCATTTTTTCTTTTCTGTGAAATCCATTGTTTAACCAAATGTCTAGAAAAGCTTTATTTGTAATGAATGAATAATCCTAGCAATAATGAGATTTTTTCTAAGGGAATGAATCAGCATGAAAATCAAATACTGTTAAAAGGCTTAAGACTTGAAACATTTCGGTCTGAAGTGTGTGCACCATCCCTAAATTGTGAATATCAGATGGACTTCTCTTTCTAATTAGTCATGGAAGACGTTAGTGGACGAGCAGCAAAAACTGTCAAGGCGTGTTTCATTTGCAAGATACTAATCTTTGAACGTCCTGCTACGTGACTCTTGCGCATGCGCACCTCGCGATGACAAATGCTGAAACGATATATTGTGCAGCCCCAAGTTAGAAGGACCTGGCTATATAACGTACACACAAACAGATGGACAGTACCTGCAGCACCACGTCGTTAGACAGCTGGGCCGCCCGGAAAAGCTCCAGTACTTTGCCGTTGGACGCCACTTTCTTGGTGTTGTCCACGTCGCAGTAGACAAACAGATCCGAGTAGTACTTCTGCTCCACATCAGTCAGAGTTAAACTCTCCATTGTGGCATAAAAACGACGGCGGGACGAGCGCGAGGCCGCTAACGTTAGACACACAGCCCGACAGATTGAGAGAGAAAGAGACAGCCAGAGAGGGAGGGAGAGGTTGAGAGAGGGGCGGCGTGGAATCGCTTAGCCAAGGCCCCCCCAAAACTGCCCTTCCTCAGTCTTTCTCCGTATTGCTTCTCACACACACGTGAAGCGCACCGTTAGCCGCCGAAGCTAAGGCTAACAAACTAGAGAGGCGGCGGACCAAACAGCTAATCAACTCCTAAAGCGCTGACGCCAGGATAAAAATGTTAACCCCCCACTTTGGCCAAAAGTGACACCCTTCAGCCCAGTTGGCCTTCTCGTCGGAGTCGGGGCGCGCGGTCCAGCCAGATATGAGCGGTGCAAGTCCGCTAAAGGCGTGTTAGAGATAAAGTTTCAGGCTCTTTGGGCTCCTTCCCTCAACAGACAGCGCCGCCATTCCTCCGCCTCTGACGTCATCATATAGTCCTCTGCCGTGCGCGAGTGTGATGGAGGACCCGGATGGACATGAACCGTTCGGCGAATTTTGATGATAATTTAAAAAGAAGTAATATTTTTGTATTGTAATAATATTGTTGTTTTAATAAAAAGTAGTAGTAATAATAATAATAAAAACCATGTAATAATAATAATAATAATAATAATAATAAATTATTATTATTTATATTAATATTGATATTGTTATTGTTGTTATATTAAAATATATAATGGTGATTGGGAATACTATCTATCTATCTATCTATCTATCTATCTATCTATCTATCTATCTATCTATCTATTTTTGTGTCTCTCAATTTATCTGGTTTCAGTAAAGCTGGATGAGTTAGTAAGTTAGAAATTCAGACATTCCGGTGGGAATGTCCATTACCTCACCCGCTACTGGACACTAGGGTGTGAATCGTCACTGATCTCCGATTCGATTCGATTCACGATTATCCGGGTCAGCGATTGATTCGATATCTCGATGCATCGCCCGATGCATCCGCGATGCAACCCATCATTTTATGCATTACTTCATATTGTTTTCAAATACAAATACAAGTAGTGAGATGTAAGCTCCTTTGTCTGTCCCCAATTCAACATAGACACAGGCGTTTAGATTTGGAAAAAAGGTAGTAACCAGGCCTTTGTAACTCTACCATAAATGTTACAATGGCATGTTAGCATTTTCTCAGTTTACCTGTGTAGTATTCTGGCACTCGTCTGCAAGCTGTTTGAGGATTACAACTAATATAATAAGTATGTCAACCTTACATACCATCAGAGGATCAACAAAGCCACGAGAAAGCGTATTGGATGATTATGCAGATACTAAGAAGTTTAATTCTGGGCCATCAGTCTTGGGGTGTGTGTGTGTGTGTGTGTGATGATGGAGCTATAGCGCCTGCTTCAGCATCCCAATGATGCCTCGCTGCAGTCTGTAACTGCATCTGTATTTATGTTGAATTGGGGACAGACAAGAGTGGGCAAGAGGCCATTGATTCATTAACTAGCTAGCGTGTAAGACCTAACTATCAAAATTCGATAAACTATAACTAGCGTTTAACCTACCTGTTTCTCTTCCTCCATCATCTTTGGTTTTCTGTAAAAACTGTCCGTAGTGTGCAGTCAATCACAAAACCAGGAGCCATCTGACCAATAGGATTCACAGGCTGAAACTGCCAAACCCGCCCCCAAACTGCCGACCCGCCCCTTTCAAACCATGGCGAAATCTCCTCAAGCAACAAAAGCAGCTCGTCGATAATTTACCTGCGAACATTTAACATCTAGAGGAAAACATTCTCGAGGAAAAATACAGTTCGCGCGCAATATTATATTATTACGCGAAATTTACTCCCTCCACCATTCTCGGCTGCGCGCGCAGGTGGCGTCAGTGAGACCAAAGGTTACTTCTACCGAACAGCGCTGTACTCATCAAGAGCAGCCACAGTCACTACCGAAACTACTTTTTAACTAGAATTATTATGCCGCCGCCAGAAAATCACCAAACAATGTCATTATGATATAATCGATTATGTCCTGCCACTGCATCGATGCAGAATCGTCCGCGTCTGCATGGCGATGCATCGATTATAAGATTAATTTCAGCACCCCTACTGGACACCCTTGACTTTGGAAAACGAAAACCCGCTATGTGGGCTGTATGTTGTTGGGTAAGGAGTCCGCCTGAAGCCCTCTCAACTTACACTAATCAGAGCAGATGGGTGGAATACACCATTTAAATACCTCCGGCATGAAGGAGTACCGCTGCACCTAGAGGTTGCCCACGAGTCCAAAATGAACAGATTTACTTCTGCTTAAGATTTACATTGATCAGCACTCAGTAGCTGACGACCTACCACCAAACAAGCATTAGAAACGCAAAAACACTGTGTTCGTTATTCAATCAACCTTTATTGATATGCAGAACGCAGCGCTATTGAGTGAATTGTATACAGACAGCTTTGTTCAATGTGGTTTAGTTTTTCTACTACTTTGTGAATGCCCCTATCGCGCATAGTGTAAAGTATTTGCAGGTAAATTATAATACTATGGCAATATAAGAGTGAATCTTTAGAGTGGCTTTGTTCCTCTGTTTAAGAGTGAATGTGTTAATATGATTTGCACACTGTAAGCATTAGTTGATTTCTCTTTTTAACCTTTAATTACATATTTGTCTACTGTCTTAATTGCTAACTCATTATTGTTCTCATCATTGCCATATAGTGTAGTTCATACAGTGGAGATCTCCGTAGATTAAATAAGAATTTAATTTGATTTGCACATGGAAGTAAATGGCCGTTTGTCAAAAAAAAATATCACTATCTTAAAATACCACTACCTTAATTATATTTTGTGATGTATCATTTAATCACTTCAACAAAAGCAGCATTTTCTTAACTGTTATTAAAGTGTTTTTATACCTGCTTCAGTTTTCTTTATGACACTTAACTTTCAGTTTTATAGCACTTTAAATTAGAACATTAAACTCCTCATACAGGTCTTGTTCTAGTGAAATAAATGTCTAGTACATTTTACTTAAGTATTTAATGAAATATATATTAGCCTTGCCTTAACTAAACGTTTTTATGTATGATTGAATATGACTTTGGTTGATGGAACTGTATTCTGTGAAAATGCACGATTCTCTAAAAATCCACTAGATGGCACGATTTTTCCATGAATTGATGAGAAAATCATGGTCTAAATCACGAACTGACCGTAAATAATATCGAACCTGGGAAATAAATAATGCACGCTTTCATAGAAACAACTATTATTCATTATTTCTCCATCACGTTTTTGATTGCAAATATTTTATTGTTTGAAGGTCGATTCAAAAGGCCTTTATTGTCTTGCGTCGATAATAAGCTGGACAGAGTAATTTAAGCAACTTTGCAATGAAACATAATATACAAGATAATGTATGTAATTCATGGAACGAACTGAACTCCTTGGCATTCAGTTTATGGGCACCAGAAATAACGTTAAGACACATACTTGATGAAACATGTGGCACAAACTGACTTTCTTTCGTACGCATAGTAAAACGCACGAAGTCTAATACAAAGATCATGTGATAAAGCACGTGGTTTATAATCAACATCAAATGAAGTTTAGTACAGTACAGTAAAGTGAGGTTTAAATCTATACCTCCATCAACATTTCCCTCCCCGCTTCCTCCCCCAACCCTGCAGCTCAGGCGACCACTAGTCGCCCCAGCACTATCAGTAGAACTTCGACAATATAGGGGAACACAACCTCACGTCCGAACATGAACTTGAATTCCTCTCGTTCCTCAGGAGTAGCCCTTGCCACACTCCTTTGGTGCCTCCCAAGTGAGTCTGGAGTAGACGGGCAAATTAGCATGACCTTGGTTGATCCAGAGGGTGAACAATGTCACAACTGATGTGATCTAAGCCTTTATGGTCAAAAACAAGTCTTCTTGTCTAATGCTCGAAGTTGAGGGACTGTCCAATTTAATCCTCAAAGAAGAGGTGCTGTACCTCCGGGGTTGGCCCTCGCAGGGGACGTAGAATGGAGGTAGTATTTATCGTGACTCTAGGAGAGGAGGTGCTGTCCTGCCTGGGGGAGGCAGAGTCGTGGGAGTGCAGGAAAAAGGGAGATGCTAATTTTTACTGGCTCTAAAAGAGAAAGTTATGTTATGCAAAAAAAGAAAGGGAGAGTAGTCCTGCCTAATTAGAGAAAAGATATTGTCCACCCTGTTTAAAGAGGAGGTACCTGGCTCTAAGAGGGAGGTGCTGTCTGACTGATTAAAAGGCGAGTTGCTGTGTTGCCTGGCTCCTAGAGAGGTTTTGTTCTCCATCCAAAACAAAAGAAAAGGGTTGTAATGTCACCTGTAGTGAGGAATGCTGCCCTTCTAATTAAAGTGGAGGTACCAAGTGCACCTGGCTCTAAGACAGAAGGCGCTGCCCTGCCAAAAAGAAAGGATGTGCTGTCCTGTGGAGAGGAGGAGGTACAGAGGAGGTGCTGTCCTGCTTGATCAGAGAGATAGTGGTGTCCTGTGTGATCCTCAGAGAAGGAGGTGCTGTATAGCAGGTGTGATCCTCAGAGAGGGTGCTCTCCTGATCATCCCCAGCCTCTTCTGCATCATCTCAGTTGCCATTTTAGCGCCGCCGCCAGCGCCACGGATATGTGGGTCCTCACCTGTCCTTGCCACTCAGGAATCTGTATGTTTTTTCCAAGAGTGCCACACAAACCAGCTTTCGTCTGCATTAAGTAACCATTCTCAGCACAAGCTCCTCATTTGAAGACTGCATTCAGAGCTTATTCGGACCGCGTTCACTGTACAACAGCGGAACCCGGCGCGTGTCGGAGGAAGGAAAACCGGCGTCCGACTCTTAAGACTAGTCCGTGATTTGCGCTTCATTTTTCTCAGTTTTTTTTAAAACTTTTAACTCGATTTTAAGCTAATTGTTTTTGCCGTTCACTTTTGAGCTGTTTTTCTTTTACTACTACTGCACACACTGAACTGAGAGCGCATTTTTTCAATCCCGGCGGAGCGCATCGGCGTCCGGACGTTTTTGGGGGAAAGTTTGCGAAGGGAAAAAAGGAGAAGAATCCAATTCCTAACCGGGTCCGAGTGTCCTGAGATGCGATTGTAAATGCTGGGACGATGTCCGCCGCAAACGAGAACCCACAGCACTGTCCACCATCTCACAGGGGGCACAATACAGCGTGAGTACTGACTTTTACCCCTAGCACATTTCTTGTGTCGCCCTCGATATAATCCATTAAAAGCTACATTGAGCAAAAGATGGTGCATAATGAAACAATCAATTAGGATACATTTTTACTAACAAATACTTTTTTCTTAATTCTAAATATCTGTATAGTAGCAGTATTATAGCAAACCACAATTCTCCGGGTTAGGGTTCGGTTTTAGAAGATCGAGTTTAAGAAGTTCAGGTGTTTTACATGCAATTGATGTTCCAAAAAAACCCTTATAATTCATTTGACACACTTTGCAAAATCCACTGACATGTTTTGCCCTAAAGTACTCAAGGTCCCAATCTTTACCAAACATGAATACTAAACACTATTTTAAATGTTAGTATATTTGTCTTCATATCAGTCAAATTTAAGTTTTGCTCATTTTTACTATTATTGTAACTCAAAACATAATTAAGCATAGGTAAAAATGAATGAACATCAGGACCCTAGTGCACCTAACCCATATTACAGACAAATTTGATCATAGCTTGACCTTTGATGGGTCGGCCCTGAGATAATCTTATTAAAGTATAGTTACATATATGGGAGGAGAGAACTGTGTGTTGTACCTACAGACATCCATGTTTTATTAAATAGCATTATATGTTTAAGTTTTACTTTTTTCATATGGTCAACCTGTCTCCCAACCATATGTAAATAAATTTCTGAATTTCCCCTTTTGAATTGGAGGCTAAACTTGAATGAAATGGGATTTGTAGTCTTTGTATGCAAGTCACTTTTCAGTTGTGTGATTAAATTCGGCACCATCTCAATTATAAAATTTGCAAAGTGCAGCAATTAACAAATTAAGTCAGGAAAACAGAAAAGTCTAGACAGACATGCTGTAGATGAGGTACCTAAAATAGGCTACAACAGGATCTCCTCTCTCTTTCTCTTTCTCTCTCTTTCTCTTGCCTCCTTTGCCACAAGCACAGGCTCAAAATTTGTGTATCAATGTGTTTTTTTTTGTTGCATGTATTCATACCTCATATATCAGTCTAGAAAAGGTTTAGTGAAATAATAGATTATTAGTGACATTACTCCTGTAATTTTACCTCAAGACCATTTCATATTTATTACTGTAATTTAAGTCTATATTACAGCCTTGATGTTTTGCAATGCATTTATTCATATAATAACAAAAAAGCGACTGGGAAAATAAGTGTTCTTACATTTTCTCCTTTTATCTTAATTAGCCGAGTATATGACAGTATCACTGCGCTGGTAAACCTCTTTCATAGAAAATATTTTTGTACATTTCCAACAATAACTAAAAAGTGGGAAGCACGCTTATAATCAGTTTATGCATGGTTAATAATCAATTTATGCACGGTAGGTCATTTGGGTCATATCACACAGCCTTAAAATTTTGTGCATGTACAGGATTAAGTATATTTGCTCGTAGCACTCCAGTGGGTTTTGAAGTGTAATTTCATTTATTAAATATAATAGCACTCAAATTAACCCCAATTCGTCTGGAGCTAAAATTCAATTTCTTAAAATCGGGCTAAACATTCAACTCCAACAACAACTTACTTCAAGGCGTCTTTTTGTTACATATGTACACATCTAAAATAGGTAAATATATATAAAAAAAAAGAATGTGCAATCTTCTACAACTTAAAAATGATGTGGCGTCAGTTAAAAGGCCTGTAAATCATGTCATTACATCTGTTATTATTAGTATATTTATTATGTATTTTCGGCTGAAAGCATTTAAGTCCATCCCAAATGAATAATTCCACTCAGACAGATTAAATGTTGATTCTTTAGTCTTTTAATAGCATTACGAGTTATTCTTTCAAATTATGAGACGCTTTTAGCATTGCAAAGCAACTATTTCCAGAAAATAAACAGGCCTTAAATTAATTATGCTATAAGCACGAATCGACTGGCGTGGGTCCTTAATGTGGTCTTGTCCGAAACATTTTCGTTTGTATTATCCTGTCAGAAAGCTTTGTACCCAAATGTGATCTAGACTGGCAGAAGTCAGGGCGTGGGCCACCTTTGAGCCAGTGGTCTTATTCACAAGTTTAAAACCATTGTCACCTTCAACACTGCTTCATGTGGTTTAAAGCTGAATTGTTTATTTGGTGCGTACCCCATTTCTGATGTAGCCGAAAGTTGTAGGCAAAGGTTGCAGTTGGCTTCAGAATAATTACAGAATGCACACAGGCCGGCAAGCAAGATCGTTTCTATGTGTACGCTTGTGTTTGTATGTTTATCTTTGAGTGTGAATGCATGCATTATTTATACAGCATAATGTGAATGTGACTCAGGTAAAAAAACAACAACATTGTGTCTGTCCCAGGAAATGTATGTGTGTGTTTGCGAGTGTCAGTTCATGCATATAATTTGTAAAAGCTGATCATATAAAACAGTGCGAAGTAGGCGTGCAGGAGTAACGTGAGTTAAGCGGCAGGTTGTTTTGCGTCTCACGAGGCTCAAACCGTGTATACTTCATAAGGGGAGGGTTGCGGGGAAAACCAGAATGGCCTCATTTGGCTAAGTCAACGGTCCTGGAACAGGGCATGTCGGTTCAGCGTGTTGCTCAATACAGATAGAGAGTTGGCCTAAGGTGATGAGACCTATAGATCAAAAAGAAAAGAAGAAGAAAGCTGGATTAGCTACATATTTTTATGTCTCAAAATAGTGAAGAGGCATGCTGGAGGCCTGCATGTAGTCACACACTCACACATACAGTATTCATACGTGTGAGTACATGAGGAATTTTAAATAGTCTAGTAATGATACACATATTCAAGAAACATATACGTATCATTGCATTCACATAATCATAAGTGTACAGTACAGTTATAAATACAGATGCACACAGACTTCCGCTGGACAGACTTGTGCAAAGCCGCAAAAAACAAACCTTTGCAAAGTGAATCTTCAGATATCAGCTTTTATATATATATATATATATATATATATATATATAAATGCGTATATATATATATATATATATGTATATATATGCTCCCTCAGAAAAAACATTGAAACATGTGAGTCAATGTCTCAACACTTGCATATAGGTATGAGTAGGAGGGGGCCGTCCGTCAAAATTATGACATGCTATTCAGATTCTTAGTGTTTCGTTATGGTTTTGTGTCAGGGCCTGTTCTGTAGATTCTCATGATGGATCACTGAACTACATGACCTCTACTACCGTTTAAGGGACTATATTTTCTTATGATAAATGGTCATAGTAATCCAAATCTTGTCACAAAAGTGGTTTTGTGGGAATGAAATCTCAGATGATAATGTAGTATGTTTTAGTAAGTCAAAAACAGAACATTTCATAAGATGGAATTCTTAATTTTTTTAAAATATTCAGAACAGCTCCGTCAATAAGGAGAGGCTATAACGAGAAGCGGGTAGTGCATAAGCACGATCTATTACATCAGAAGCTATTTAAAACACTTCTCTTCCTCGTAATCATAAAACACTGGAAGCGCCTTTTTTTTTTGATTTGCGAATCATAAGAAGTATTGGAGTGTTTCTCTAGGTGCTTGTTCATATTCTAACTGTGAACGCAGCACAAACTGATAGAGGGTGCTGTGAGACTTTAGGACTATCTCGCCATTGCAAAGCTAGAAATTGCCCCCTTTCTTGTCTGTGTGTCTGTGAGTGCATGTGTGTTTCAGAATTTGTACTACCCTCTGATTACTGCCTTCAGGAATAATGTGTGATATGTGTATAGTAGTACATGCCCATATGGCTGGCTGTCATCCCTAGAGTGTCGTTCCCAATCCACACCCAGTGCAAATCTCTTATCTAAAGCTGGATATAATTAATTTAATTTATTGCTGTATAAATGTTTCCCAAGAGATGCCACAGAACTGCCTCCATGCTCCCAGAAATGACTGCATTGTGAGGGCCATGAATAATAACCAAAATTTTTAGGTGATACCGAGCATCAGGCTTCAGTTTGAAGTTGGGTCGTTGTAATATACAAATGCAATTAATAGCGTTTCAGATCATTTACCCAATTCGAGGAAGATATGCAAAAACTACTGACTGCGTGCCTTCGCTGTCTGTAGGCCTGCGAGACTCCTGACATCGGCACTGTGCGATTTGTGTAAACGAAGCTTCTGAGGTTTGCAGATGATCGTCAGACCTTTACTATTGATTTATTTTGCAGTCTTCAGTTTCCGTTGATGGTGTCAAAAACCTCTTTTCACACAAACAGCAGGGTTTGGGTGCTTTCCTGCCCAACCCTTTTTATAGCATTTCATTTTATTTGCTATTTAAACAACTTAAAAGAATTTCTCATGCTTCCATTTAGTTTGACTTTTATAAGATCTTTATAGGTGACTTTTTAAAATATGATTTACTTTATTGTTAGATTTCTACTTTGTTGTATATTTGCCAATTTTGAGAGAAAAAAAAAGGTAAAAATCTTATTTATAATAATAATAATAATAATAATAATAATAATGCCAGCATCAACAATATTAATTGTAGTGATTCTTTTAAAAATCAATTCACTATTAAATAATATTTTTGTTGTGCCTATATATATATGTGTGTGTGTGTGTGTGTGTGTGTATTGCATTGTATCTCCAACTCCCACCTATGTTTTTCTCCACTTGCCCTGTGGCTGTACTGAGCACCCCAGGGGATGAGGGTGTGTGTGTGTGCGTGTGTGTGTGTGTGAGAGGGTATCTCTGAACATGCTCCTGGCCAACATTCCTGTGGCATTGGGACGGTGCCAGCTCTGTCTTTTACGTTCCTCCTCCGGCAATGATCCCTTGCCGCGAACGAACAAACACGTCCGCGACTGAGCTGCGTCGCTTTGAGAGCGGAGTACAGATGGCCGAGTGTGTATCGGCCAAACGGGGACGTGTTCAGAACGGGTTCACTAAAGCTAGTGTAGCTGGAGTTCAGATGTTCAGCTTTTGGTGGTGCTAATTTGAGATAGTGGGGTAGTGACAGTAGATGTGATGGTGTAGGCGTTACTGTCTTAAAATATTAAGTGCTGAGGTTAGAGTCAAAGGTTTAGACAGTAAACCAGATTTGTATTTATTATTGCTCATTTATTAGCGGTTCAACGAAGACCATCTTTTTCTGCTGTCTCCAACCTTAAAATATGAGTTGTTGCATACATGTGCCTTTTCTCCTAATATTTCATATGTAATCCTGTAAATACTAAATAGCTAGGTCACCTGGATGAGGCGTCTGATGCTGATGTATTCCAGAGGGTAGAAACCTTTTATGGGTAAAAGTGTGGACCCCATTCATCCAACCATTCCTGAGAAGAAATTTGTTCTTAAAGTCTATACACACAGTTTTAATGAAGCATTCACATTCACAAATGTTTCTTATTTGAGATTTGTTCTTAGGTAATAACAGAATCTATAAACGATGAAGAGCACTCTAACTCTCTTTTACTGCATGTCTGTTTGTGCAAAACATTACATTTCTTCAGTTTAACAGCTGCATATTTTATACAATTTAAATGTCTTAGCTTTCCTAAGAACAAATCTAAGAAGAAACCTTGGTGTATGAGGCCCATTATTTATTTTAACCATATGCCTGAATAAGCCATGACAGAAGTTTGCCTACTTTCACGATAACTTACAAGAGTTTGATAAAAGTCAAGCGGCCCGATTGACAACTTTCACACTGGAGGCTTTTTTTTTAAACCCCCTTAACCGATCTTCCCGGAGTGCACCTGCGCCGCGTTGCACGGCAGCGAGGCGTCCTGCAGCACCTCTCCTGATGCACAACATCAGCCCCTTTTGCGGCTTTAGCAAACGCTCTAGACTTCTTTCTGATCTACCTGTACAGTGCATGTGCATCTCCTGCATCGGTCCAGCGTGCAAAAGAAGTAGACGGAAACACAGATACCTGCAGGAATGTGTTTTATGCAGTGCCATCACTGAACACAACATGCTTACATACACACCATGCAATGCAGTTTGTAGTTTTACAGGTGTTGCATCCTCTGCGATGGTGACACACGTTGACTGTGAGAAAAGTAGAACGTAGCAAAAGCTGTTGTGTAATTGCAAAAGCGCCAGCCATATGTATTTCAACAAGTACACATTATATCATAGGCGCGATTTCTGGTGTTGTGGTCACTTTGTGAATTTGGCTTCAAGGATACCAGTTCTAAGCAATAAAAAGGACATACAGGATATACAGAATATCACATTCAAATTAAAGTGAGCTCCAGGGCTGGGCGAAATGACCATAAATAAATATTGTGATTAATTGAATTTTTTACCTTCATTACGATTAACAAACCTTTATTTTATTTTTTTCGTTTTGCTTGTTCTTTGCCTTGATAGCTCACTGACAATTCTTATTCTGTAAAAAATGTGTATTCTCAACAAGTGACACACACAGACATTGGGTGGGGCTGAGTTATGTAACAGCAACACATATGATAGTATGTTTGTAAGAGGACAGTACAAGCACATTCACCGGGAAAGTATCAACAGAATTTTACAGCACAGAGTTTTTAATTCCTTTTTAATGATTTTTTGTTGTATTGTAAAAGAGTTGATAATCGAATATCAATAGCCGTATTAACAGTCCTGATATTGTCTTTCGACAGCCGAGGCCAACCATGACATGGGGTCGGAGCAGCTCTCTGGAGACGTCCTCCTCAGCCCTAGGCGGGCAGGAGGCGTGACCTCCTGACCTGCGGTCAGTGTCAAACTAACTTCCCCCTGGGAGATATCCTGGCCTTCATCGAGCACAAGCGTAGGCTCTGCCGCAGAGCGGGGCCCTGCTACGAGAAGGCTGGCGAAAACGGAGGTCCCACGTCCCCCAGGCCCAACCGGGCCGAGCTGGGGCGCAGGACTGGCCCGGTGGAGGTGGGGATCCAGGTGACGCCAGGGGAGGAGGAAGAGGAGAAGCGGCTAACGCCCGCTCGAGGAATCTGCCCCAAGCAGGAGAGTGTCCCCCGTGAGTAGGTGCTTCAGTGCCAGTGGTTGGGGAGGGAAGGGAGGGAGATGGGGAGGGAGGCTTTATGGGGCTGAGACTTGGCACAGCAGAGGCATCTGGGTAATATGGAAGAGCCAGGCGGCCTCTAAGCCACACCGCATGTGCAGGTGTTGAGCCATGTGTGTGTGTGTGTGTGTGTGAGTGAGTCTGTGTGGTGTCAAGGTCTGCACGAGTTAAACGGAAAGATACTCTACATATTTACAGTTGTCCAATCTTCACAAAAACACACTCTCTTCTCACCTGTTTTACATGGATAGCTTCCCTCTACAGTTTTTTCTGTTTGGATGTGACATAGGACTTCAAGAGGGATTAATACTTGTCAGATGATTTCATTAGAGCTCTCTCACTCTTTTGCTCACTTTCTGTCTGTCTCTCGTTCGCGCTCTCTCTTGCTCCCTCGCTCTGAGTGAAACATCACACAGCAGCCCTGAGCACTTTGGCAGCTGAAACCAATTTTGTTTAAAAACAGCACGAACCTCACCCTACATGTTTGGAGGGGAAATTCGGCGTATTATGAGAGGTTAAGAAAGCTCATTAAAATTCAATGGCTCTGAGAAACAGAGAGGGATTAATAAAGGAGATTTCCCATTCAGCAGGGCGAGAGAGGCAGGAGGAGAGCTGCGGGACCACATGCCTTATAGTATCAGACACAGCAAGTGGCATCTGCCTGCACCGTGGCCGCTGACAAAACAAACACACACTTCCACCAATTAATAAATTGCATTATAACATACTTATATAGCAAATATTAACATACTCGCTTTATTTGTTAGGAACTTATACTGACTCCCATAATGATTAACTAGATTATAATGACTAGATTAACCCTAGACTAAAAGCCCAGATTTTCTAATTCTTGAACTTTTCTATAAAAACATTTTTTCTTCTAAGTACAGATCTTCACCTATAAAAAAAATCCTCCTAAAATCCAACAAATTAGGCAAAACTTAAATTTTCTTATCTTTTAGGGACAGTAAAGGTCCATACAAGGGCACCCCTTAACCCTTACACACATACTCCCACCCACACACACTCACCCACCGCCACACACTCACTTTCACAGGCGCAGATAATCCAATGCACAGAATAGTGCCTTCAGACTTGAAACAACAAATTCAAAGTACGAAGTGACACCAACTACAACTTCGTATTAGAGTAAAACACAAATTACCGCCTTCACAGTACAGTGTGACATCTGCGTTTCTCAGAACTCATCTCCAGCATTTACATATTCCTCGGTGCAAATTGCTTTTTCACAGCATATTAACTGATTACGCTAAAGCAGCGCTGCTAAAGGTAGCCCACCGCCTGCGTTTTCTGTGGCGGCATAATTTTTAGCATTGCTAAGTAGTTCGAAAGTGGCAGCAAATATGAAGGTTATCTGCAGGAATGCAGGGCAAGCAAGGTGCTGGGGGGCTGAATCGATTATTTCCAGAGCATAAAAGATTTGCTCGACATATTAGATTGCCACTAAACCGTTTCAAGTTTCAGCCAAATTAGGTTATATTTAATGGGTCTAATTAAATACAATATGATGTTACGGGTGCCCAGAGGCGGGAGGTACACATGCAGCTTGCCAGAGGAAAGAGTGTGATGGATTCACAACCAAATCCAACTTTCCAGTGGACTTGGAGATTTATTTTGGGGTTGGTTTTCAACTGTAGCATCAACCTCTTTTGAAGAGCTTTCCTCCTAACTTCGTTTCTAGGCGTAAACTATTCATATCCATTTTGGTGACTGCAAACTGACAGATAACATAAAAGAATACGACTATAGAAAAATGTTTAAAGAACAGTTTTCGTCCGCTTCTTATCCCGCCGAGGCGAGGCTGGATGTGCGCTTTCAGCCTTTCCAGTCCCACTGGGGCAATCCCGGTGCCTGGGCAGCCCTGGCCGTGGTTTGAACCCATCTTCCCCCCCGCATGTCACAGCTCCTCTGGGGCAGTTTGCAGACATCACTAACTAAAGCGAAGGGGAAGTTTTCTGCGTGACCTCCCGTTTGAAGGATCAGCGCCACTGAATTTTTCACGAGACAGGATATGTAATCTTCCTTCTGGCTTGCACCTTTGGGCAACCCCTTTAACACTGCGATGGATCTGTTCCGTAGCAGCTTTATCAGGAGTTGTATAGTAGTGTCTTTTTTTTTTTAAAGAAAACTTTTGCACCATTACCTACACTACAAGTGGGCCGATTTGCACACTAGGGAAGATTATATTTAAAATGAATACAAATTAATGATGCAAAATTTGTCTATATTATACTGCTTTAAATCAGGGGATTTATGTTAGCGTTTAGGGTATCAAGGACTAAAAGCTTAAAAAAGCTTAAGAAAAATCTTGTGTTTGTGTAGTGATTTTTAATACATTTGAGTGTTTGATTTATCAAAGTTTAAGATAGAAATGAATAATTTAAATTAATGCCATTTCACAGTGCAAACATATTTATGAAAATTCAACTCTAAGACTGTAATGTATGTTTAATAAAGACCCAGTGTGAATTCTGCTGTGGAAGTGTATTGTCTCATGGCCACTGGGCATCATAATTGTCATAATTGCGTTTTACTGCATTGCCTGAAGTGTTATGTGGGGCAAATGCAAAAAACCCACAGACGAGCAATGACATCGAGAGGCTTTAGGTGTCTGTCATGTCATGCCGTTTTTTATCTTGCGTGAAGGGCCCGAATGTGTACCGTACAGTTGCGTGTTTGAGTCAACTTACCATGCCGCTCCTGCCACAATCACGCCACAGCTTCCAGATGTGATTCTGATTGCTGTCGCGTTGCCATCCAACCACCCAAAACTACACAGAACCGGAGAATTTTTTAGGCTTTATAAACCGCCTCCATTGGCTGTTAAAATCTGTTTTTTAATGACTACAGATAAATGCAAACTGAGGTGCGAAGGCTTCCGGTACAGGCTGCACATATGGGGCTGTGAGATATTACCCAAAAGATTAGTTATTACTGTAATTTTTCTCATTATTTATCTGCTTATACTTGCTGCTTTTTCACTGACCCTACTAAACCGACTTATACCAGAACATAACAGATTGTGAAAAATGTGTACGTACGCTGCATGTTTTTTAGAGGCTGCAAGGTAGAACATTTGTTTTCCGCCGAAGCAACCGTACGTCCTCGCCGGCCCTTTCCCGTGTTCGCCTAATCACCAATGATGCTCATTTAAATATTGAGTAGTGCACAATCATAGAAGTAATCAATTTTGTCCATGCATATTCATACAGTCCCGGCCTAACGGTCTCATTGTCTCGCTTCACTGCCAAATCATCTCAGCTAGTCTCTCAGCTGCCTGCTCTGTCTTAGGCTGGAGTGCCAGGCAAAATATCTCGAGTTTAAAATAACTTCACTCGCGTTTATACGTCGTCCCTGAAGAGAACAGGGTGTGTTGGTGTGTGTGTGTATGCTTGTGGTAGGCGTTCATAGGTGTGTCTTGGCGTGTGCATGACTTTGTGCACACGCGTGTGTGGGTGGCTCATTTGTGTGCATGTGTGGAAGGTGGGGGGGGACAGGAAGAGATTTTCGAAAGATGGCAAGACTGATCCCTGTTCCGAGTGATGAATATTTGCACAGAGGCTCAAGGAAAACTCCATTTGCATAATGACTTTGGAGTTTTGCATTAATTAAATTTGCATATGAAACTGCGTTAATTACCTCTGATCATCTGTTTTCAACTTCGCCGCATTTGATGTCCAGCCTTCGGGGTTGTGATTAGAGGTTACAGTGGCAGTTTGCATGCCCATGTGTGTGTGCGTGCATACGTATGTGTGTGTGATGGATGGGAGATAGGTGTTGGTGCATCACTGAGGGAGGGGGGTGAAAGCAAGAGATGAACGGATATGAAAGGGTTTTTTGCGTTTGTATAACGCCTCATAATTAACAATAAATGAATGAATACATATTAGTATATATTTATTCATCTATTCGTCTATATATATACAAATAAATGTCTGTATACAGTGGTGGAAAGAGTACTGTATATTTGTATTTAAGTACTGGTACTGTTACATTACTGAATACTCAGTAAAAGTACTGCAAGCGTTTTTAAAACTTCATAAACAAATAAATATTCTGTCATTTAAAAAAAATTATGATATGATTGATATCTACAGATCTGATATCTACTGATACCTTTATTCTTATACTTTCATGTTATGCAAGAATATGTATATCTATATCTATATCTATATAATACTACATTTATATATATATATAATATATATATATGTATATGCATCTGACTATACAAACAGACATTTTTAATCTTTATCTAGTGACCAACCGGTCATCCAACATGCAAAATATTTAAATGCAATATTCTAGTGATGAACCATACTTCTGCTCCAGCCACAACCCTAAAGCCACAAGCCTGGCGAACTTAGACACAATAAACAGCACACAGTCCTGAGTCCTGAAGCCCCCTGAAGTCCCTCCTCCCTTTTTTTGGACGACTTGCTGCGTTCACCCTGGTCCCGGGCCAAGAGAGACCACCCCATAGCGCGCTGATTGGTGTCATCTGCTGGCGGGGGTCAGCCTGGTGCATGCTGGATGGGTTAGAGACGCGGCTGACGGGGCATGTGCTCCCCACTCCGGGCCCTGGAAAGAGTTAACGTCTCCCACATGAAGGCATCAAACGCTCCACATACCTCTTTATGGTAGTCATATGGCAACAGATTTGATATTTTTCCTACCACAGCAGGGAATAAAACTCGCCACTAATTTAGGCTGCGAGCGCCGCCGCTAAATTTCGGCATGTGCTGACGGTGTTCGCCAGATGTTTTCCTTTATCGCCCTCGCTCTCTCTCTTTCTCTCTCTCGCCTAATGTTCTTTCGCTAATTTTGTGAGAAGCTGTGTTCTGTCCAGCTCTGTCACAAGTTTGGATAGCAGATAGTCAGTTTTTTTCCCTTTTGCTTTTAAAATGAGAAACATCATTGTTCTGCTCATAGTTTTTTCTGGGTTTAATGTGCAGTGAAAAGTTTGCTATCTGTGGCTGCTACGAGGAGGAACCGTGTGACATGGTGTCTGTCAAATGAACACGTCTCAGATGTTTCTCCTCTGTGTCGCCTGACTCAGAGATGCTTATGACACCCAGATGGAACAAGGAGAGCAGTTCTCATGCGCCTCGAGACCATGCCTGGGCCCATTTAACTTTAAAATGTTGATTTTTCTTATAGCTGTTGCAATGGTGATTGGCCTACTTTCCATCAGGAGTTAATATTGAAGAATTGCAGTATTTATACATTTAGTATTGAAATAAAGTGACTATCACTATAGCCCCAAATATTCATATTTACAGTTGTACTTGCACATGCACATTAACCTAATCATCTCTCCATCTCTCACCTATTTACATCTCTCTCTCTCTCTCTCTCTCTCTCTCTCTCTCTCTCTTTCTTAGCCGAAACCATAACATCTTAATCAATAACATATCTTTGAATTATTTAAATTTTTCAAATCAGTGCTGCTTTCTATTATGGTATTGTGCTCATGCAAAAATGTCCTCATCAGGCCACAAAAACGGATAAATCTCAGTTTTAAAAAAGAATTTATGGGACAATCTGGTCCTCACAAATATTGAAAACCAGCCCCCGAACACACACAAACAAAAAAGACACTTTAATCCACTTGTGGCAACACTTCTCTCTCCTTCTTCTCCTCTGTCTTGTCACACACAAGCCATAAAGCTTTACGACACTCCAACCTCCTGCGCAATACTCGCATATGTCTGTTTCCTACCGAGTCTTATCGCCCCTCTCAGAACACGGGCTCTTCAAAATAAAGGACATTTAGCTCGGTTTAGCGCAGGAATAAGATCTGAAGCTTTGCGCGCAGAAGAAAAGCGGTTTCTCTCCACAGACATTAAAACCTGCGCGTTGACGGCAGCATCTCGTCGGCTGGCCTTAATTCGCCAGTAAAATGCCGTGGCGGCTGTTGCTTTATTAACCAGAACCAGCGGCTCGGTTACAGCGAGTTTCACTGCCACCATTATTGTCCTGGTGTGTAGACGCGTTCTGGGTGGCTCTGTAAAGAAAAGGATGAAGACGGCTTTTAAACTCTGGCGTCCTTGTATGGCTTTACAGCTGGGGGTTTTTTTCTTGAAAAAATCTCTCACTCAAAATTTCTATGTGAATTGCAGGGATTTAGTGCTCAGATCAGTGTTGATGTGATAGATGCCATACAATGATTGCTAACCATGGCTGGACCATAACGGTCCATCGTGTCTCTAGATACAGTTTTTACGGTAAAAGAAAATTCATTTCTCACACGTTTGGTTCCCAACCACTTTCTTTTTTTGTAGATAAGAATGTTTTCAAAAATGTCTTCCCCACATTATGTTCACACAACTTTATCTAAAGTTCTGTCTAAACACCTTTTAAAACGAGATTTCACTTCCCTTATTTGCGCCTTACAGTCACTTACGTTTTCAGTATAACTACGTTTCACGCGAGCGTGAGTGGGAAAACGTACTTTTTCTCCATAAATGTTTACATGGATGTTTTTTAAGAAGAAACATGTCAAGTAGTAACTAGGCTTCAGTCAGATAAACATCTAGGCAGAAGGTACCGGAGATAGAAACTTGACTATATGATTTTTTTCCAAAATTGTCTTTCAGCTTTAAAATACATTTAACATCAGCTTAACCAGCTTCCAGAGTAAACCTGAAAATTTGAAACATTTGAACAAAATCTGCAGCCTCAAGAGTGCCAGTCTTAGTTCATTTTTGATTATTTATTCACCCCCCATTTTAAGAACCGCTGTACTAGATAATGAAACTGTGACAACTTTCTACAGTTTACAGTGACCTCATGCTCAATAGATGCCAGTTTGTGGAACTCACTGTAGCATCACTTTTTTCCTTTTGGGCGGTACGGTGGCGGAGCGTTTAGCGCTGCCTCCTCCCAGCGAGAAGGTCCTGGGTTCGATCCCCGGGTCGGCTGTAGGGCCTTTCTATGTGGAGTTTGCATGCTCTCCTCAAGTTTGGGTGGGTTTTCTCCAGGTGCTCCGGTTTCCTCTCACAGTCCAACATCACGCATTATAGGTTGATTGGCAAATCTAAAATTGGTGCTGTAAGGTGTGAGTGTGATTGTGTGTGTGTGTGCACTCTGTGGTGTGTTGGCGCTCGCCGAGGGTTGGTCTCCGCCTCGCGCCTGTAGTCCCAGTTTAGGCTCCGTTCCCCGCAACCACGGTAGGGATTAAGAGGTTCCTTGGCCATGTGAGGGGTAGTTTTCATCTGAGATTTTTATCCTTTTTTACACTCTTCTATGTGTAACGGTGTCTTCCAGATCACATACATTTGAGAAAAGATAAGAGCATGTTTTGATTTTACATTTCTGTTTTAAAAAACTGAGCACAAAAGTTGAAATCGGAAATAGTTTTTTCCACTTTGGTCTTGAAAATGAATATTGAAAAAAATTGTTTTCTTTTAATGTGAAAAATGAATGAACGCGCGTCACACGGATTGTCCTGGTCCCGATGACACGGCGAAATGCGGCAAGAGCAGACGTCCTGAATGGGGAAAAAACACACTCTGCTGCATCATGCTAGTCGACACTGATGACACTGCAGTCTGCAGCATAAGCCCTTAGAGGTTAGAGCGTCGGCGAAGGCAGCTCCAGCCGTGTCCCACGGAACCCCCATGAAATGGAATAAAGCTCTTGATCTTATCGGGGGGCCGACTGGTGCCAGCAAGGGCCTGTTCCGACGCGCTCGCTAAGTTAGCTGCCCGCGCAGCCCCGGTGGCGCGTTAGCTGAAAGGCTGGCTGGCTAGATGAAAGGGCCTGCTTAACCGTAAGCTATGCAGGGACGGCGGCCAAAACGCGGGAAACGCTCCAGCACGATAACAGCCGGGGGAAAAGCCGGTCGTTACTCCACTGCGGGGCAAGCAGGAGGCCCTTTGGGCAAGAAGCAACCTCTGTTCAGGTTGCAAAAAGGTTGACAGGCTTGATGAGTACAGTCCCCACTTGCTGTAAAATTGATTTTGTCTTTTTTATTTGACACTTTTTAACTCTTTCACAAACAGTCATGCCTTGCTACCTTCTTAAGGACCTTTAATTAACTCATTATTCGATGGAAAGAATTCTGCATACCTCTACATAACTCATAACCTTACTTCGATATGTTACCAAAACCAAATATTGTGACTTTGAGTTTTTGAAATAAACTAAAAACTTTAGGGAAAAACTCATTCAGCCACATAACAAACAGAGAGATCTCAGGTGACTTTTCTGTGAAAAGTAACTCTTTCTGATTTTCCTCAGCTAGTGGTCATCTAGGCCCAGGCCAGCCAAGTAACTGCTTTATTAAGTACTTCTCCTTACACACACACACACACACACACACACTGAGCGGTAAAATAGGCAGAGTCGGGGAACGATGCCAGCGGGCATTGCAGTAAGGTGGTTGGCATGTGTTGCGGCTCCTGCCTTCATAAGGGCCATGTGGCATCTGAGGAGCCATTTTATAGCGCGCACACACACACAGATACACACACACATACACTCAGATTATAGCGGCCTGATTGTTTTGGAAGGCGCGCTAAAGGCCTGTGGAGTTTTACAGTGGCCTTTAAATGGGTCTAGATGCCGAGGCTCAGCTGGGGACCATTATGGTGCACGTTATCCGAAAGAAAAAAATGCCGGGCCAATTATTTCACATACGGGATTGTTCTCCGTTCCTTTCGTCTTACACACACTCCTTACACACTCTTACACAAATATACACCAACCGATGTGCACACATACACAATATATGTGACACGAATCTATGACACATGGCTTACTTTTTGGGAAAGCCCTGGCTTCTGTGAATTTGTAATGATATGATGAAATGTGTGCGTCCTGAGTGTGAAGTGTGTGTGTGTGTGTGTGTGGAGTTTCCCGAGGTCTGGTGTTGCGACTGGATCAGTGGGCTCTTAGGGTAAAAGCCATGGAAGCGTGAGGAAGATAGAGGAGACGGAGAGAGCTGGTTCGACGTTGGCTTTGATCCTGTGCCTCCTTCTCTCTCCTTTTCCTTCTCACGCCCTAGTTTTTCTTCCCCTACCTCTGTCCCTTCCTCCCCCTTTCCCTCTCTCTCTCTCACTCCTGTCTGCCTCTCCCATCAGCCGCGAGCACGAGTGTCATCCATCAAACCCCCTCCAGCCCCTTGCCGTCACGCCAGCGTCTCAGCATAGCGACACATACTGGGGCTCGTGCCCGAACCATGATTCAGGCGCGCTACGATGCCACAAAAAGCTTAGCTAATGCTCTCTCTCTCTCCTTCCTCCCCCCCTCTCTCTTTCCCTCTCACTCGCTCCCTTTCTCTCTTCTCCTCTTTCTAACTCTAGGCCAAGAATCGTTGCTCTTATTGACGGAGAAGTATTTCCATTTATTTTTCACTGTCTGCCCCAGCATCTGTCACATGCCACCATTATCTGTCTGTCTCTCTCTCACTCTCTCTGTCTCTCTTTGTCTGTCTCTCTTGTTCTCCCTCTCTCTCTTTCTCTCAAACCTCCTGTCACTACTCTATTTTTTTTCTAGCCTTTCCGTTCTTTCTCTAATTTTCCTCACTCTCTCTCGTCTCACCTTCCTCTTTATCACTTCTTTATCTTCTTCTTGTCTATATCTTATTTCTTGATGTTCTCTTTTTTCTTATCTCTCTTTCTCTTGCTGCCCTCCTATCATTGCCCCCTGGTCCTTTTACGTTTTGTCTTGCCTGTCTCTCCTCTCTCTTGCTTTTTCTTTCAGTCTTGTCATCTCTCTCTCTTTGTTCATCACCTTTTTATCCTCATTCCCATTTTTGACTCTCTCTCTCTCTCTCTCTCTCTCTCTCTCTGTCCTCCGTCTGTTGTCTTTCTTTTCCCTCTCTCTCTGTTTCTTCTTGCCTGTCTGTCCATCTGTTTACCTCTTTTGCTTTTTTACTTTCCACTGTTTGCTCATCTCTATTTTCTCCTCACTCTCTTACTTTTCATCTCTCTCTCTTTGTCTGTCTGTTTGTCTTTTTTCTCCTCACTGTCTGGCGTTTCCTTTCACACTTTTCTCCTTCCTCTCTCTTTGTTCATCTGCATTTTTCCCCCACCCCCTGATTTTGGTCTCTCTCCTTCTCCTTGTCTGTCTTCTTATCTTTTCCTTTCATTTCTCTCTGTCCAGCTCTCTCTCCCTTTCTCCACTCAGCCCAGGTGTGTGTGTGTTTTCAGTTGCCCCCTGGACCTGCATGCTGTGCCTGCGGTGGTAATGGAGGTGGGGCAGGATGTGTGTGTCTGTGTATGTGTGTGTGTGTGTGTCCCGTGTATGGAGACTTGCTGGGCTGCTGTACATGCACCACCTGCTGTGGATTGGGCCTGTGGCCAACACACACACAACACTCACGACACGTTCACAACATATTCTCACCACGGTCACAATGCGTTCACAATACTCGCACCATGCTTACAATACATTCACAACACGCTCACACCACACGCACAGCAAGCTCACAACAAGCTCACAACACACTCATAACTCTGTCACCCGACACACATACCACGCTCACAAAACACCCCCAACACAACCTTACTATGCGCTCAAAACACCCACAACACGCTCACAACACACTAATACCATGCTCTCAATATGCTCACAACACACTCACAACATACAACAAGCTCACAACACAGTGTTCACAACACACTCACATCACATTCACAAAACGGCCGCAACGCACTCACAACACACTCATACTATTCTCTCAATACGCTCACAACATGCTTGCAACACACTCACAACGTATTCACAATATACTCACAACATACAACAAGCTCACAACCACACTCACAAAATGGCCACAACACGCTCACAACACACTCTTACCATGTTCTCAGTACGTTCACAACATGCTTGCAGCACACTCACAACACACTCACATCATTTTCACACCACACTCACAACACACTTATACCACACTCACAACCACTGACAAGACGGTCACAACAAGCTCACACCACGCTGACAACACACTTACATCACGCTGACAACACACCCTCCAAACGCTCACAACACGCAGCTCACAACATTCTAACAATATAAAACATGCTCACAACATATTTACAACATGCTTATAACATGCTGCTCACAACGCATGGACAACACACTGACAACATACTCACAACATAAAACACGCTCACAACATACAACACGCTGCGTACAACGGACAGACAAGACACTGACAACATACTCACACCTTTAATGTTTCAGTGGATGTTGGTGATGATAGAATTCATGTCCAGGTGTATGGCCAAATGCCAAAGTGTGTGTGTGTTGTTTTTCTTTTAAAAGTAAATCACAGACACTTCTTAGTTATTCAGCCTATCCACTAAAACAGCAATAACGTGTGTGTGTGTCTAACTGCTACCATTCACAGTGGATTAGCAGGTCCACGCACACTTTTCTGTCTTTGTGCTTCAGATGAGCTTCTGCTGGTCACTGTCTTTTCTCGAGAAGCAGAATGGATAACTTGTTTTGAAGATAAACGGTCAGAAAAAAAGAAACAATGTCCAAATTTCAGCAATAAAACTGCATAATGCACTGCAAAATAAAATCAGTACCAGAAATCTGAATACATGAATGAATGCCTCAGTTTTTACAGTATCGGTTTTGTTAAATTGTTGTTTCTTTACATAATGCAAATGAAAAACCACAGCCTGCTTACCATACAACTATCTGTCATGGCATTTAGTATGACAACACACTAAAATACAAATAAAAAAACATTTTTTGCTAAATTTGTGAAGTATAACTCTATTTACCAACAACACCCACCCTGGCACACACACAGACACACACACACTGAGTTCTGGGGAGGCAGCAGCACTCATTTGTTACTGCATAATCCCTCACACCTCTTTGTGTGTGCATGTGCGTGAGTATGTGTGCGTGCATGATTGTGTGTGTGTGATTTGCATGGCAGTCTGGCCTCTTGATTAGCCGCCATCATCACAAACAAGACATCAGCGATGCGAGGTGAGGCCCCCGTGGGCCCCTGGCTGCTGCAGATCACAGCCATGCTAATGCGGGCTCGGTGCCAGGTGACAGCCAGTCGGTGACAGGTGCACGGGGGGGGGGGCGTGGGTGCTGCCAGCGGGGGGCATGAGAGGGTGGGGGCATTCACGAGGGTGGGGTTACCGTCCCCACGGCATCACCGTCGCCTTTGTTCTTTATGCAAATCTTTTCGCTGTTGTGTCTTCTGCCGCCCAGGAACGTGCCCGCGTCGGGAAATCGGGATCCCGAATGGTTCTCTTTCCTTCCTTTCCCATTACTCTTTGCCCGCCTTCTTAGTTAAAGCCTTTGTGCCCCCTCTCCCAAGATGCGCCACATGGAGGCTACAAGGTGAGTCATGAGCTTGCAAAAGTAGATAACGGACCTTTCTCTTCCTCACACATTCACGGTCAAGTTGATCGGCAGCTCCAAAATATACTTGCCGTTTTGCACTGAATCTTCGAAAGGGACTCTCAGAAGAGTGATTATTTGTCATTGTGAACACAGCACAGTGCACCACAACAAAATGGGACCTCTGCAACTGACCCATCTGTGAAGGAGCAGTGGGAAGCTGGACAGAGGGACATCCATTTCCTAATTTCAGGGACAGTCTTGCTAGAGCAACTTGCGGTAAAGGGTCTCGCTCAGGGGCACCGTGGTGCTAGTGCTGGAAATGAGAATTTGAACACAGCCTCTTAGTCAAGCGGCGAAAATCCTAACCACTAGATAACCAGCCCATGGTGCTTTTAAAATGCTTTGATTTCCCAGAAAATGACAATATTTAAAAACAATCTAGCGTTGTAACGTGGCAAAGCTCTACATCGTTTAAAAAGCACAGTTGACAGTTGATTTTCTCTCTTTACTAACAGGTCAATATTCAGCTATCAAATGGAGCAGTGGAGCTGAATTGACAGATGTGGAATCTAATAGGCTACCGTGCCTGTACAGCACACTCTCATTGCATCACAGCACGCTTTTGGCAGCTGTGAGATAGAGTCTGAGTATTTAGTCCACCTTAGCTAAGATGAAAGCAAGAGGCTGCGGTCTTATTGATCAAAATGACTCTAAAAGGCAAATTGGGCTGTATTTACACAGTAGATTTGTATGTTGCTTTTAATGTCACGTTTCAGCTTTTTTAGGTAATTTGCATCAAGAGTATCATACAGCACAAATATTATGTATTACTGGAGGTAACAGCTTGGATGTAGTTAGTTACTTTTACTCTGTAGCGTGAAAAGCTATCATTTAAAAGAAACTTGTAAAAATAGATAACGAAATATCAAACCTTCCTCTTCCTCGCACCTTCACCTTCACTGCCGAGTCAATATCCTTCCTGTTTTCCAACGAAAGCTAAATCCTAGAACAGAGTTCTCAGAGGAGCGCTTAATTGGCTGTGTGGTTTTGTAATACCAAACCCAGGAGGGTGGGAAACCTTAGCGTCAGACCACCTCCGACACACTCGCATCATTAATCACACACACACACACAAACTACAACCCGGCATGCTAACGTGTGTGTGTGTGTGACAGGCAAGTATCTCCTCCTTACAGTTTAAAAGGCACGAGCTTGGCTAGCACTAAAAGGCGCTGCACCAGCCTGGCATATTATAGAACAGCCATGACTCAATTTAGCTATTTAACCTGTAATCCCTGCAATATTTATGGAAGTGTGTGTGTGTGTGTGTGAGTGAGAGTAGTGAAGGGGGGGTGGAATTATGCCATTAGACACTCGCCGTGAACACGCTAAGAGGATCGAAGGCACTCTTCTAACTGCTAGTTGACCCCGGCGGCCCGCGGCGAGCGTTTTCAGCGGCACGGGCCACGGTAATTGCCACAAATTGAATCACAGAGCGAGCAACGATGACTCCTTAATGAGCACTTTTATTGGCTGGAGCGCGGCGGCACGTTGCGGCCCGTTCCTCGGCCTCAGGCTCCGGCACGGGACCCAATGGGCCATGATCAGCCGGAGATTTGTGATCCCGAGGTGGCTGATGGGTAATTTCACACCATCACAGGACGCAAGCTGCCGTCGCGAGACGCGGCTCTCTGATGGGTCATTAGCATATTTTAACTTATTCATGATGAGACGCTTTACAAAACCCCCGCCTCCTCTCCTCCCTCTCCTTCTTTCTTTCTCTCTCTCTCTCTCTCTCTCTCTCTCTCGCTTGTTTTGAAAGTTGATGAAATTTGTCTTTGCTAGTCATTAGGCCTGCCTGTCTGTTAGCCGACACGCTCCTTTGGCAACATATGGCACTTTCTGTAAGATGTGATAAGATGCAAATTGCCAGAGCTTGAGCACACATTTACGACAGAGCAGGAGCACACACTCATAAACGTGCGCTCCACACACCCACACCCACACACACAAGTATGCACACAGGCATACACAAAGAGTCATGCACATATAGACACACCCATCACATTTATACACACATGTACACACACACACACACATACACACACAGGCTCATACACAAACAAACGAACAGAGACGCTAACAGATACACAAATATATCGTATATATATACACGTATTAACGACACACACACAGAGGCGCATACACACATACGTGTACACACAAAGGCTAATGCACATACAAACACACACCTACACATACATACACACACGCAAACACAAACACCTACACTGGCTCATACATGCACACACATATGCACACAAATATACGTACATACATAGTTTCATGCACACACACGTACATTCATACACAGACACAAACAGGCACATGGATGCACACACACCTACAATTACACATACATTCATATAGGCATACATATGTATAGGCCTCACAACACACACAGTGACCCATCAAATACACACACACACACACACACACACACACAAATATGCATGCATACGCATGCATAAGCTTTCTAACACATACATGACCCCCCCCACCACACACATACACAAACGCACATACATACACATGTATAACCCCCCCTTTTCACACATCCACCCACACATTCAGACAGACACTCAGACACAGACAGACACACACACCCAAACCAAGCAAATCTCTCTCCTCACACCTCTCCCTCTTCACCTCTCTCCCCCTCCTTTTTTTCCTCTTCCTCTCCCTCTCTCTCTCTCTCTCTCTCTCTCTCTCTCTCTCTCTCACCTCTCTCTATTTAGAATAATCCCTGCTCAGCTCTAAGCAGTCACTGGAGGAATGTGTGATCTTGACAAGGCGTCACTGGAACTGGTGGCGGACATCAATTACGTCCACTCCCGATTTAACACACACTCCAGCGCTGGGCTGAGCTCCATATATACACTCTCACACACACACACACACAGAAGGAGAAGGGGGGAAAAGAGCAGACCGTTTGTAATTCAGTATCTAATCCTCCCCGCTGTTCTCTCTCTCACTCTACCGTCTTCCAGTCCTGCTTTAGCTCTGCCAGGCGCGCTTATGAAGGCCGGCCAAACTAAACACGGGCATTGCGCCCCAGCGGGAGGCCATCCACGCCACACGAGCCCCCCATCAGCCCCCACCCACCCAGGCCCCCAGAGAGACAATATCACCCTCCGATTAGCATACAGCACCTCCTCACAACTCCTCCAGACAAAAACAGAGCTCTCGCTAACTTAATCTCTCCCTCTCTGAAAGGGGGCCCTGACGTCTATTAGCGAATTCCTCCGTTTCTAAGCGGTAGCCGCCTTGCGAGAATTTTGGAACCCACAATTTTTTTTCCGTAACGCAGAACGGGGCAGAGTCCCAACTGTTTGAGCGTATTTAATCTATGTGTGTTTTATGAGCTACAGATGTGCACTCTCTCGGTGTAAATCGTATTAAAGTCAGAGCTTTTTTACCAGGGAAAATTGTTTGTGTATTGCAGTATTGGTGTGTTTCTCCCTCCCATTTGTTCTTTGTTCCACACCTTGTGCCTTGTGTCAGTGCTGGGCAATTAATCTAATATTAATCAAAACTGTCATTCTGAACCAATGTAATCTTGATTATGTTGATTATTTTGATGAATTTATTTTGAAATTTTCTGTTCATAATTTTTTAAAAAGTGTGCTCATGTACTGTCGCTTAAAAACATATTCCTGCATTTGTTGTGAAATGGCTTCACCCTGTCCAGTCTGCGACTACATCGTGTTTTTCTCAGTTATTTTTAGTACAAAGATATGCACTCTTTCGTTAGAAAAAATACTCCAGCTTTAATAGTTGAGCATGTTTACAGTACAAACCTTATCAGTAAACTATGAGTGCAAAAATAAACAACAAGACTCCAAAAGAAAATAGTTGTTTAATAATCGCAACTGAGGTAAAGTTATCATGATATTGATTTTAGGTCATATTGCGCAGCCCTACAATGAGGCATTGACAATTAAGTTAGCTGCTGTATTGCACGTTTATGAGTCTGAGGAAAACAGTCCCATAGCCACTCCCTTCTTCCTTTTTTTCTTCCCTCATCCCTCCATCTTCTCCCTCTCCCGCCTTTGCAACATACTTATCTCCATATGGAAATAGCGAGTGTGTGTGTGAATGGAGTTGTATATTAAAGCCTGCCTGACGTTAGCATTAGCATAATACGTTGTGGCCTTGAGGCTGTACCAGCCATCTGCATAAGGCTCAAGCCCTTGGGGGTCTCAGGGAACATTGCACCCCCGCACCCTCTACTCCTCCACCCTCCACCCCTCCACCCTCCGGACCCACTAACATGCTGGCAGATCGCCTTCGTAGGGCCTTTAGCAAGCCGCATGTGCCGAGAGGCTGGCGATAACCTGGCAGAGAATCAAGCCGACCTCGGCTTCCCTTATGTGCAGTGATGTAATTTTTATTTTGTCTCATAAAATGGCGTTTGCCAGAGCATGGTGCGACATATCTCACATGTTGCCTGTTTAATTTTTTAAAGGGAAGCGATCCATGAACCTCATCATAGAGGACTCACTCGTTGATTACCTCCACAGTTGCCGTCACCAACAAACAGATGACTGGATGACATGGGAATCTATTTAAAGCCTGCTATATGTCTACCTCTAGACATCGCAGAGTGAAGCGCTAATGCACAGTGTGTCGCTTTTGTGTCTTGCAGGAAAAGATGAGCCGTCCAGTTACATCTGCACCACCTGCAAGCAGACGTTCTCCAGTGCCTGGTTCCTTCTCCAGCATGCCCAAAACACCCATGGTATCCGCATCTACCTGGACAACCACCCTTCCAGCTGCTCTCTTACCCCGCGCATGGCCCTGCCTCCTCCTCTGGGGGCTGATGTCCTCCCTCGCTCTCCCCTTGCCAGCTTCTTGGGAGACAGTGGCAACCCTTTCCACTTGCTGCGAATGGCTGCCCCCCTGCTACGTGAGCCCCCACCCCCTGGATACATGGAGACACGCCTGCCTACCACCCCACCATTTGTGAGTCCGCCACCACCCCCTCGTCACCCGCTTGAACGCCTCGGCCCGGAAGAGATGGGCCTACTCTCCCAGCATCCCAGTGCATTCGAGCGGGTCATGCGCCTGGCCCCAGTGCCAATGGAGCCCCCTTCTATGGACTTTTCCCGACGTCTTCGCGAACTGGCTGGCAACAACAATAACGGTGGCCCGACACCGCCGCTCTCCCCGAACAGGGTGCCGCCAATGCACAGGCTTCTCAGTCCCACCTTGTTCCAGGCCGGCTCCAAGCCTGGTGCCTTCCTGAGCACACCCCCTCAGCCCCCGCCGTCAGCACCCCCAAGAAGCACCTCTTCTCCACCCTTGGGCCAGGGCGGCAAAATCAAGTCCTGTGAGTTCTGCGGCAAGACCTTCAAGTTCCAAAGCAACCTGATAGTGCACCGGCGCAGTCACACTGGAGAAAGACCTTACAAATGCCACCTGTGTGACCATGCCTGCTCACAGGCGAGCAAGCTGAAGCGGCACATGAAGACCCACATGCACAAGTCCGGTTCCATGGGCAGCTCCCCAGAACAGGGGGGGCGGGACTCAACTGGAGAGGAACTCAAGAGCAGGGATGGAAATAGCATTGGGGAAGGGCCAGACAATGAGGAGGAGGAGGAGGAGGAGGAGGAAGAGGAAGATGAGGAAGAGGAGGAGGAGGAAGAGCAGCAGAATGGTGGTGGTAGCAGCAGGCCCGAGTCCAATCTCAGCATGGACTCTGAGTTCAGCAGGAATAGAGAGAGCGACTCACGGCCCTTGTTAAATGACAAACCACACTCTGATGACAGAGGGACCGAAAGCCAATACAACAATATCGACAATCACCTGAGACTGCCAATGGGCACCAGGCCGCGAGACACAACAGAGCCAGACTGCTCGGAGAGAGAAGCGGGAAACGAAGGCCGGCCTATGGTAAACGGCAGGGGGTGTGGCCCTGAAGACGGCATTGAGGGACTGTTTCAGCAAAAGCCCATCCCCCTCTCTAGCCCAAGCCTCTCTGGCTCCTCAGCCAAGAGGATTAAGGTGGAGAAGGACATGGAGCTGCCCCCAATGCCCCTAATCTCTTCAGAGAATGTGTATTCCCAACTGCTGGCCGGTTATGCTGCCTCCCGCCACTTCATCAGGGAGCCCTTCCTGGGTTTCAGCGACTCCAGACAGTCACCTTTTGGCACTTCCTCCGAGCATTCCTCCTCCGAAACTGGCAGTCTGCGCTTCTCCACGCCCCCAGGCGAGCTCCTGGAAGGTGGCACACTGTCAGGCAGGAGCGGCAGCAGCACACCTCATCTCCCCCTTCGGGGTCCTGGTCCAGGGCGGCCACCGAGCTCCAAGGAGAGCCGAAGGAGTGACACCTGCGAATATTGTGGCAAGGTGTTCAAGAACTGCAGCAACCTTACGGTGCACCGGCGCAGTCACACAGGCGAGAGGCCCTACAAGTGCGACCTTTGCAGCTACGCCTGCGCCCAGAGCAGCAAGCTCACACGCCACATGAAGACCCACGGGCAGTTCGGCAAGGAGGTGTACCGCTGCGACATCTGCCACATGCCCTTTAGTGTGTACAGCACCTTGGAAAAACACATGAAGAAATGGCATGGGGAACACTTGATGAGCAATGAGGTCAAACTCGAACAGGCCGACCGGGCCTGACCCAACGTGCACTAAAGGCACACACTCACTCACTGATGGGTTAGGCTGGATAATCTTTTGAATAAGTCTGACTATAGTTTTTTTTTAACGATATGATGGTTTTTGTTTTATTTTCCTTTTGCTCTTTTTTTCCTCTAGTGAAAACTGCCACCTGAGAAATATGAACATTAGATCAATGTTTGTGAATGGATTTTTTGAACAAAAAAAAAAAAAAAACCCTGCTGGCATTTCCAGCAACCAACAGAGGAGTTGTCCATTAAGAATCCATGGAGCCTTTCTACTGTGCAATAATTTCTGTATTTATTGGATTATTTCGCAATGATACATGGCATGTGCAGGTATATTACCAACGAGGGTTTTAATACATTCCTTAGTTATTTTTTTATTTCACACACCAGTTTTAAGGTATGACAGATACTGAGATTTTGGCAATCAGCCAACTTTATCTTTAAACAATTTCCTAAAAGGAAAGAAAAAAACCTAACTTATCCTGATAATTTTTTTGAAAAAAAGTCAACTTCTAAAAATCTGAGATTCTTTGTGTACTACTGCTGTTTGCAGCCCCGCCAGACTTGGGTGATATTTTTAAAAGAGTTAAGCACTGAATGTCAACTTGACAATAAATATTGCATTTGAGGGATATGAAAGATCAGGGACGTGTCAGGCAGCTGGAGGACAGTCTGACTGCATTTGAATAATTTTCTTTTTGATGAGCATCAAATATTTTCCTTATATGACTCATAAAGTCAGCCGTCAGTTCTACTAAAAACATCCTACTTATTACAAACTATGGTTCACCCATTAAGACAGTATTGATTTCAGATGGCTTAATATATTTTCAGTGACTTTTAATGTGCCCATGTTTTTTATCTTAATTATTCAAATGTTTACATTATAACAAACTAGGTTACATTACATTGTGCATTTTCGTGGTACGCCTGTTAATGCACACATATCTGTGTGCTAAATTTAGAGTCATGGATTGCAAAAAATGTTTCAAGTCATTAACAGACAGTTCCCATAGCTATATTGAAACTCAATTTGAACAAACATAAGCTAGGACCATCATTTGTCTGGTCTTGCAGTATTATAAATGTAATATAGACAAAACTGTAATCAATTTGTTCCCCAGGACGCTTTCGGCAAGTGTTCCGAGTGGCTGCTTGTGTCCAGGATCAACATAGAATAAAATCTCCCTGTTCCTCTGTTACTCGTAGAGGTCTCCCTCCTCCTCATCTCCTGATTTTTTACACTTCATTTAATGACAGTGTTGCTACAGCCCTCGTCTATGTGCTGAACACCATTCACTCCTCAGAAAGCAACTCATCCTGCTGCTCATTCTACAATTTCACCTTCAGTTTTAGTTACATTTTTTTGTTTATTTTAAACCTGGGTTCATCTAACAAATAGCACTTAAATAACGCTGCCATGTTTTCTTCTACTTTTATTGAGAGTCAACCAAGTCCATCCTTGTGAAATGTGGAAAAAATATTTTATAAATAATTTTCTAAATCTTTTATTTCATCTGTAAGCTTTCACACATTCCCTTTATCTCTGTGTCTTTCTCCAGATAGAGGCAGATAGTGTACATCTCTCTGGTAGCATAAGTAAAAATAAGTGCCCGTAACTGAGATGACGGTGACAGATTGAAATATAAAAGAGAATGCGAGAAAGAGGTTTTAGTCAAGAGGGCCTGCCAAATTAAAGTCCCTGCCCTGATACCGTGAGACAAACCTGTCCAGGCACACTCAACTGTGTTTATTACCATTCGATTTGACATGCGCGCAAATTATTATGCCGTGTGTGTTCTCTGATGCAATTAAAGCTCTCCACAGTGGAAATCACATTCCTGACAAACCCGGCCAACTGAAACCGTGGTATCAGTTCACATTTGTAAAACGAAACCCATTAAAATGATGAAAGATCACTTTAGGTAAAATAAGAGGTTAAATATTTATGCATTTTGATGTGTGTAGTGTGTGTGATAGCTCTCGAAATATGACTTAACGCACAGGTCTGTTTTCCAGGCATGAGATGAACAAGCCGTCTCTCCGCCAAACACGTATAGCTGGACTATTGCCAATATCAGTTGAAGAAAATCAACAACGAGAAAAGAGGGTGAACAATGACACTCTGTCTTTAAATAATGTTTACAGTATTGAAGTTCAAGGATAAAAAATTCCTGTGTAAATGTGTTTTAAAAGAGAAATATTCTCTCATTTTTAAAATCATCTTTCCTGAATGCCATAGCAGGGTTTTGTGTTTGTTTTCTGTTTTTGTTTTGTTTTGGTGCAGGGTTTTTTCCCCATAAAGTTCAATGGATATACACGTATATGTTTTGTTCACTGTTAAATACACAGCGTATTTGTATACCAGTGGCATTTTATGAAATGATGCAAAAAAATCTTTATATTTTGCAGTCCATTATAAAATTGTGAGTCTATCCAAAACATTTTTTGTCTCTATATCTGTTCATAATTTTTTGGTAAATTGATCCTTGCGAGGATGTAAAAAAAGGAAATAAAAGTGAATGAAAAAATCAGCTGCTTGATGAACTGATGTTGCAAACCTTGGACTACTGGGTAATTTTTCATTATCAGTAATTTGGCTAAAATGGTTAACATTGTAAATTTGTGTAGCTTTAATTGGTTGCCACATTTGGAGAACACACCTCACAGTGTGGCAATTAAAACACATATTTAGCCAAACTTCTTATTATTTATATGATAAAATCTATTCATACTCTGTAACATTAGCGTTAAAGTGATCTTTAGGTGGCGCGTCCGATTAAACTAAGTCTCATTCAATTTTTCACGATCGCCGTAGAAGACCGTGGCAGCTCCAGACTGGAGCTCCTTAGCGGCTGACCTTTGACCGAGAGAGTTCACTAATTTGTGAAACCTTCCTTTTCATTGCACCTGCCTGCCCTCCTCCTTCTTCTCCTCGTGAGAGATGCACCGAACACAATGAATCATCTGACCCATCTTGACCCTCTCAATGTTTTCTCGCTCCCGTCTCCGCTTTTGGGAGACAGGTGGGTCTTTGTAGCTGCAACAATGTTTCTTGTTAGGGAGGGGAACTACTTAGGAAGCCTCTAGAGCCTATTTACGCATGACCAATCACAGGCCTTTCTTACCGCCTCTGAATGAGGCTCTCACAACAAGTCCTGCAGGCGAAAACAGCTTCGGCGGTGACTTAGTGAAAGATTTTCCCAGGCCAACAGTGAGTCGGTAGATTCAGGCTCATCTCCCATCTCAAATGCAGATGTGCAGTGTTGGAAAGTAGTAACTCTACTTTTTCAGTAGATTATCAGCAAACTTCTGCAAGGTTTTCCTCTGTGACCACTCAACAGACACTAGGCCATAACTTCTATGTGTGGAGCTAATATTCCTAACAATCAGTTAAAGCTTTTAGAGAACTGTAACAAGCTCACACAAAAGAAAAAAATCTCTTTAAAAAGACATTTTAAAAGACAGGTATTTTTGATTGGTGTTTCCGACTGATGTTGAATTCACAGAGGGGCATCTGATATGCTAACGTGTATTGCGGCACACAGTCACGGGATTCGGAGTCGGAGATGTAGTTAGCTATTTTTTCTCTGTAGTTTGTAGTGTAGCTAAATATTATATATAAACAGTAGCCTGACTGTAGCTTAGCTACTTTTAATCCTAAGTAGCTTGTAGCTAATGCAGCTGTCCCTTCATAAAGGAGATGAGGCAGTTAGGACGGATATGGTTAGAACCCAAAACGCTGGACATCTGGGACGCATCTTCAGCCCTCAAACGGCCCAGTCCCAGCAAGAACTGACAAAAGATTAAAAGACAGCGATTCCCAGAATCTCTTTCGTGGCACCGGCTTTCGCCTCGAGCTCTCCCCATTCTCACATTCTAATTACGTGACTTTCGCCACACCAGCAGACTGCCAAGCAGTTTTGGCCACTACTCTCCCTGTGAGCTAGTGTCATCGTGCAACATATGACATGTCATTTATGGTCCCTTTTAAGCTTGGGTAATAGAAGATTCCATTTGCTCCGTGGGAAGACAGTGGGCCCTGCGCAGCGGTGAAGTAGCCCCTTATTTTGCCTGGCCAAAACAACCAGCACTCGAATAGGTCACACACAAGGCGACTTCGGGGAAATGATGGCCCTGCGTAAAACCGCGGTCTCGGGGGAAGCAGGGTGTCGGCAGGGGTGGCGGTCGGCGTCTTTGACCACACAGATCGACTGCAGTGTCCCTGGTTTTTTTTTTTTTTTTTGGCTCACATGGACCGTTACCCGCAGGGCCCCTGTGCCTAAATCCAGTCACTAATCTCCCTGTCCTTAGTGGTGCCCACACGAGACGGCACCCAACGAACAGGCCATCCCCAAACCTCCCCCCCCCAGGCAAGAAGAGCGGGAGACCGGAGCAAATCTTCCCCAGCTGGATGGGCCTGGGAAATGGGGAGAGGACGCTGAGAGGAGTTTCAGAAAAAAATTAAAAAAGGACGGACTGGAGACGGCGGCGAGTGTGGTCGCTCCGCGGTCACTCAGCAGCTGTGCATCTTTCCTCTGAGCAGATCTGACCCAGTGGAACAAAGGCTTTTGCGGCGCTGCAGAGTATATCTCCAAAGCGAAGGGAAGACTCACTTCCTGCCGAGAGAACAAAGACCCAAAAAACGTGTCCTCCCCCTCCGCTGAAGCGTCATGCCATCTTTCTTCTTTGGATTACAGCCAACCAGTTATAATGAGCTCTGAGTCGCCCGTTGACCATGCGTCACGTAAAAACAATCTCAGCTTTCCATATAGCAACCTAGGTCACTCCAAACTAGCAAAATCATTTTTAGCAGATTTTACAAGGATTTTATGAGCATTTTGACAAGTTCTTGAATCAGAATCGAAATGAGGTTTGTTGCCAAGTTCATTGTCAGGTACAAGGAATTATATATATATATATGCATATATATATATATATATATACACACACACACACACACACACACACACACACACACAATGTACTAACTGTGCATATTTGCACACCTATTTAAGAAGAGTGCAGCAAATGTACAGTGAGTCAATAAATAAACTCTCCAAACTGTACCAGGATGTGCAATAGTGCAAAGTTCACAGTGCGGAAAGACTGTATATATAGCTGATATCGTGTTCAATCAATCGCTACCTTTGAGTAATATGAGGAGCTACCTTTCTATGTAGTTATATTAGTTTGTACTTGCTAGACAAATTCATTTATGTAAATAAAAATATTACGCAACACTAATGATGCCTTCTGGAAAAGGTAGATGACATGCTGGAACGGGCAAACAATAAAGCATTGTCCTTGATCCTTGTAATAAAAAGAGAAGAAATGGTGAAAGCATATACACCAGACTAAGAATGATCGTCTCTTGTCTTTCCAGGCTGTCATCAGAATTCCAGCAGTCAGACCTCACTAAAGCCCCCAAACAGGGTGGGGTGGGGGATACTTGAGCTGTTAGAGCTGCTGGGCATTTACCTCGGGGGGGTCAGCGTAATTGTTGGCGTTGGACTCAGCTCTTGTTGCCGGCAAAATATTAAATCTTCCCATTTGATTTGGACTGTAATTATGTCGTAAAAGCAAACTGGCTGTGAAACGCGGATGCCCGCCAGTCGAATTTGCTTTCATCAAGTACGGACTGGCTTAATTATAGAGCGCATACATACAGCCTGTCTTTCACCGCACGCAGACGTACACGGCCGCCACGCTCGGAATCGCCACGCTTTTGTGTTCAAGCCTAATTGTGTCGTTAGCAGTGACCGTAGAGGCTGAGTTTCACACTAGACTGAAGACGTAGTCTGACCGTGGAATTTTAAGGCTGGTTAAGCATCCACTCTATCTCGTGGTTTGATGGTCTGGTCCTCAAGAGTTGCTGGAGTCTCCAAATATGGTGCCTGGTGTGTGTGTGTGTGTGTGTGTGTGTGCCAAAGCGATGACTTGAGAGTGGTTCTCGTAAACTGAGATGAAATAGGATTTAGCAATAAATCACGATGTGCACTTTCGGCTTTTCGTTTGGCGTGGGACTGTATGCCAGTCGCTCATGATTCATTATAGTGCATGCAGACCCGGCATGTGTGTGTGTTGGAAAGTTGTAATGGCATGAGACAAATGTCATGCGTATTTATTATCAGCTAACCTCCTGGCTGGAAAACACACAGCTTCAATCGACATCAATTCTTTGTAACGGTCACTTGAAAGTTATTACTGGTTTGACGCTTGTCAAAGACCATCTATATAGCAAGAGAGAGAAAACTGTAACCAGTAAGCTTATGTGTGACCTCGAGGTTTTGGGACCAGACCTCTGTCTCCTATGTAAATGAAAATAAGCTGTCTATTCATTAGCAAATAATTATCTCCACATCTTCCTCATCACTTTGCATTAAACAAAGGCATATTTTTTCTTTCTATTTTTCATTTGTCTAATTGCAAGTAATGTCAAGATCTGTTAACAAATCTAGCTTATACTGGAGATGGAAAGATTCATGAAAAAAGTCCGTCTCGTTCGGTTCGCTCCTGTCGGTTCGGGACGCGTGTGTGTCGTTCGGTTCAGCGCATGCGTGTAGTGGTCAATAAAGAAACTCTTTTAGTTTACACCTTTTATTGTCAACAGCGTCATCTTACATGAACCTCTTTTACATTTACATTTACAGTATTTAGCAGACGCTCTTATCCAGAGCGACTTACAACAGTGCTTTGTAGTCCACAACTGTTCCTAGATCCATAAGCTATGTCGACATCTGTAGTTAAACCAAATTACCACAGACTAAGTTTTATACTTTAACGAAAAAAGAAGTTCAGACAGACACACGTTAGTGTTTTTTTTTTTTTGTTTTTTTTTTTAATAAAAGGTTTACATAAAAGGTAAATTAGTCCCCTAGATACTCTTTGAAGAGGTGTGTCTTCAGACGACGTTTGAAGACAGCAAGGGACTCAGCCGTTCTAACGGCAAGCGGAAGTTGGTTCCACCACTGAGGAGCCAGCACTGCAAAGAGTTTCGAGCCATGTTTGGCTCCCGTAGTTCGCGTTTCTTAACTATACTACAATGCGCAAAAACACCTTTCGCCAGTAACCTAGTGAAGGGACAGAGGGACAGTCACAGCGATGGAGGGTTAGCGTTAAACCCAATAAGCTCCGCATTCGGGCGCTATTCAAAGTTCGAGAATCAAATGTATATAAAACGCGGTGTCCGTCGTGCAACAAACGCCAGTCCCGAACGCGCCGTTTCTCTTCGACCAATCACGGCGCACCATTGCAAGACGCAAACTGTAATGGCAAATTAATATCTGATTGTATGTATAATATTTATAAACGTGTAAACTATTTACAGTGAAACGTGGAAACGTGTAAATCTCTCTCCCTACCTCCTGTGACCGGGTTCTCTTCTTCGTTCGAGACCGGCACATCACTAGAAAGAACACTGTCGCCCTTCAGAAGACTGACGATAAAGCGGTTCGGATAAGGAATGAATGAATGAATGAATGATAAGTGAATAACTTTGACGGTATCACTGATCCAGTGCTCGTTTCGTCCGTAATCTGTGGTTATAAGCGATGTTGTCTAGGTTTGGGGCTTGTCATATGTATAGATAACTCTTCCATGTTATTTATGCTTATATTTTCCTCATTTTCATACAGTAAACTAGCTTTTATTGCTAATGTTTTATTGGGAAAAACGTGTCATGGATATATAGCATTTTGGGCAAAAATAATATCGTTTTATTTAACAGGTGTTTAAAAATCAAAATATGGATTTGAGTTTTTAAAATGTTATTACAAACTCATGATGAAATGAGCTTGAAACAGAAAATAGTGGTTTTCATGCGCCCAGTTTTAACCACAATTTAACAATTTTGGATTTATAGCGTTTTGGAACCAAACTCTTCATTTGTTCTAAAGGAAGAATTTAAGGCAAACAGTTTTTTTTTAATTGCTAAAACAGCATTTTGAAATCAGCAATATCTCCCAGTTTTACTGTATAAAAATTGCTCCCAGCATTAATCTAAGTCACAATGACGTGCCTAATGCCAAATGGGCTCATTCTTTCAGTTTTACATGACCATATGAAATAGAAAAATAGTTAACCGAACCAAACCGAAAACTGCGACCTGAAACCGTGATACGAACTGAACCGTGGATTTTGTGAACTGTTCCTCCCCTAACATATACAGACATTAATACCATGACAGTATGTCTGTAGATGCCATGGTGGCTTTCATCTTATCCGGATTTCATCTTAAAACAGTGATGCACCCTAAATATTTTTTATTAAACTTTTCGGTGATTTAAAAAAAAAACCTAGTAACTTTTTGTGTAATTTAAAGATTTCAGTGCAGTAGTGCCAGAGTCTATACCATTTACATTTACAGCATTTAGCAGACACTCTTATCCAGAGCGACTTACATTTCCTAATTTTAGGGACAGTTCCCCTGAGAGCAACTTAGGGTTAAGGGTCTTGCTCAGGGACCCAGTGTTGGTAACACCAGAGGGTGGATTTGAACCCACAACCTCTTAGTCTCAAGGCAAGTGTTCTAACACTAGGCCACCAACAACCTTACCAGACCCCAAGTAATAAGGATTTCTTTATGCAAAAAAAAATGTAGTTGCATAATTTGAGAACACTCAGGAGTGCAAATGATCAGTAAGTTTTCTTTATTTATTCAGGTGTACAACTGTCATGTCTGCTTACTGTTAATTGGGTGTGATGTTTGTCAGAGCTGTGCGAGGAAGGGTTGTTCAAGGTTGCCTATAATTTTAAGAAGTTATGGCGGAGAATGACATAAACGTGGAGCCCAGAAAAGAACGAAAAAGATTGAAAGA
Organism: Distichodus sexfasciatus; assembly: GCA_032718565.1. NCBI lineage: Eukaryota > Metazoa > Chordata > Actinopteri > Characiformes > Distichodontidae > Distichodus > Distichodus sexfasciatus. Next base: position 1,031,102 of record JAVGVS010000126.1, read on the forward strand.
AAGTAGTCATTAACGTTAAGTGACTCCGAGACCCTGAAGTTGATGTGTGTAACTTTAAATAATTTTTTGTGTAAGTAGGAGCCCAAAAATGCTTCTGCCCAGGGGCCCCCCACCCTCTTTAATCTGGCCCTGTAGCCACTACATGCTTCTCTACATGTGTTCTTTTTTAGGGAGAAATGTAAGTCATCTATCAGTCACCCCTCAGCCCAATTCACCACTTGTATTATTTATATTAAATACGACCCCCTGATCTGCACGGATTTGGTGTTTCCTGTCCCTGCACACCTGAGCCAACATTTCTAATTAGCTATTGAGTTGATTCAGGTGTGTTGTGGTTGGAAATACTTTGATCTGATTTTGTCACGTACATAGTAATTTAAATAAAATGTGTTGTGAAATGCACATTGATTCGTTCCTGAGACTGCGCAAATTTACTTGCAGAGATTGACAATCAGATTAGATTAAAGAAACATTACAAGGATTTAAAAACTGAACGTAAAAATTAATATACGTAGAAAAACATGATCCTAATATTACTCATTATGATGTTAAGATGTTCCTAAAAATAGGCCTTGAAGCCTATTAAGAAATAGACATTAAATAACTGCACATGTGCATATTATGGGACAGCTATCTAAGGTTCGGAAGAGCGGGTGTATTAACTTTATAAGACACAGCAGCGGTGCCAGACCTTTTAGACTATGGACTGCTAGGTTGAGAGTGATCTGTTATACCACAAATATGCAGTCAAAATGACTCTGTTGTTAGGAACCAACTAGTCTAGTGGAAATCTAATGCAAACTATCTATTGTAACCAGTGGGCTGGTGTCTGTCCCTAACATGGCACACCTACAAGATCACTGGTTATGGTGAACTGCATGAAATATGACATATATTGAAAATAAATAGGGAAGACCTGGAGCCTGCCAGGGTCATTGTGTGTTTATGTATGTGTGTGCGTGCTCACGCGAATGTGTGTCTGGATTGTTCGCAGCCTCATTTAGAAATTATGGCTTTTGTTTAGCCAGGTGGCCAGTGAGAGAGAGAGACGCTTGCTCCTGCGTAATTGTCAACCTTTTAAATGAAGGTCCTCACTGTCTCTTGGCGTAGAAAGACCCTGCCTCATTAAGGTAGAATTTAAGAGGTTTACTAGAATGGGCATTCTCTATGTTGAGAGGGAGGGTGGGGAAAGAGTGAGAAAAAACATATTATTATATTATCCAGGGGAAAAGTCTGTTCTTCCATGTTTTTTAGTCAGATAACTGGTGATGAATTGTCAGGCTGACTGTGAGTTCCTATTAATGAGTGGTGGTCCAATCAAATGATGCAAAATGCAACACAACAGTGAATCAGACTGCAAAAATGTATGTAGCATTCTTAGCACCCCCTGTATGCTTTTCATTAAATGCTAAGCAGCACGCCATCCCTACATATTGGCCAAGTTTCAGCTTTGTGCTACTTACGATTTAGGCTGCATTTATTTAGCAGTTTTAGTGCCCCTATTGTTCAAATAGTGGCATTGTATAATTAGCGCCTCAGTGAATCACACTGCATAAATTTATGCAGCATTTTTACGTCCATAGAGGTCAAAACGGGGTTTCCTTTGCTATAGGGCCATCACTGCGCTTTTCGGCCTATGCTGAGATGCACACCATTTCTGTTTACTCTGAAAATTGTAGCTTTCTGCGACTTATGGATCAAGCTGCACAATGTGTTTTGTAAGGGGAAAAAAATAAAATTAATAATAATAATATTATTAATTATTACAAAGCAATTATTATTATTATTATTACAAAGCAAAATGGAACAACATAAAAGGCTTCTCCAAGAAGTTCGCAAAATCAGCACAAAAGCGCTGATCATCAGCAGGTCTGTGTATGTGTAAGTCATAGGCACACACACACACACACTACTGACGCTGATGTTTAATATGACATAGCACCCTAGAGGTCAAAACGCATTTTCCTTAGCTATAGCGCCAATTATAAGCCAATCACTACGCTTTTACGGACACCATTCCTACTTTACCCTAAAAAGTTCAGCTATATATACACTACCAGTCAAAAGTTTGGACACACCTTCCCATTCAATGTTTTTTTTCTTTATTTTCATTACTATTTACATTGTAGATTCTCACTAAAGGCATCAAACTATGAATGAACTGTAAAGGTTATATGACCCAGAAGGAGAGTGATGGAGGCTGCTACCAGGATGGCCGGGCTCCACAGTCACCTGACCAAACCCAATCGAGATGGTCTGGGATGAGATGGACCACAGAGTGAAGGCAAAAGGGCCAACAAGTACCAGCATCTCTGGGAACCTTCAAGACTGTTGGAAAACTATTTCCAGGACTACCTCATGAAGCTCATCGAGAGAATGCAAAGTAGTGGTCAAAGCAAAGGGTGGTTATTTGCAAGAATCTAAGATATAAAACATGTTTTGGGTTATTTCATACTTTTTGTTTACTACATAATTCCATATGTGTTCATTCATAGTGCCTTCAGTGAGAATCTACAATGTCAATAGTCATGATAATAAAGAATAAAACATTGAATGGGAAGGTGTGTCCAAACTTTTGACTGGTAGCAGAGTATATATACACACTCAGTATACAGTAATAGTAACAGGAAAAATGCTGTAAACAAAGAATGTCAAAAATGGAAGTAAAGTTAATCATTATTTTCATCAATCAACAAATGTGAATGAATAAAAGAGTAAAATCTAAATCAAATCAATATTTAGGACTACAGCATTGTTTTAGGTACACTCGCACACAGTTTTTGAAGGAACTCGGCTGTAGGTTGTTCCAAACATCTTGGAGAACTAATCCACAGATCTATAATCCTATAATCCTACAAAATAATATAATGACTATAATCCCACAAAACTTTGGACTTTGTGCAAGTGTACCTATAAGAAGAATTGATGCTGGTTTGAAGGCAAAAGGTAGTAACACCAAATATTGATTTGATTTAGATTTTTATTTTGTTCACTCACTTTGCATTTTATAAATTGATAAAAATAAACAATCATTATTTATATTTCTGAAAGCATTCTTTGTTCACAGCATTTTTTCACACCTGCCTAAAACACAGTACTCTATATATACAGTATTATACAGTATATATACAGTATATACAGTATATATATATATATGTACTTCATGCTTGCACTCCTAAAAAATCAGCCCAAAATGAGGTTAAGTGATATGTGAATCTTGCCATAGGGAGATACAGAGTGTAAGGATTTATAAACTACAAAAAACATTTTTAATGCACATTTATTCTCAGCATGTACAACTTTGTCCTGTCAACTGATTAAACCATCTGGACAAGCGTTGTTATTCACAAGTTTCAAAGAAGTGAATTGGCAATGCGTTTAAAGGGATGGTGCAGGGTTTTCTTTACATCTCATTTCACTGAGGTGACAGGTGACTTTACTAGTTTGTGAATTGTGTAGCTTCAGTTCTGAAGGAGATACAGAGCAGACAAATCTGCTGCTGTCAAAGGTCTCGAGGGCAAATTCTTTTTTATTCATATTCTAAAAAATGCTCATTTTCTTCACAGATGATAAAAGGAGATGGCAAATATGACAGTCGCAAAGGCTTCAAGGCCAGTTCAGCTGAAGAAACCAAGAACAAGGCAAGTAAGAAGGACCGAATTAATTCAAAAAAGCAGTGTCCTTAAACTCAAATATGTTGTTGAATATGTGGTGAAGGACTAAGATTCTGGTGTATCCTCAAATCAAGTAGGATATGTACATCTGTGCTAGTGTAGGCTCTGACTAAACAGTGAAAGAAAGGTATGATGTAGCTATAAAATAATAAAGAGTAAACATCAAATCCAACAAAATGTCTTTGCACCTGAAGCTTTGAATGTAATTTAAAAAAGGCCCACATACGACACTAGTCTACAGATTTATATACGTTAGCAGCTTTCATGGTTAAATTGCTCGCAATTCCTCCTCTCCATTGACCCCCTTTAAATGTTCTGAATTAGAAAATCATCTTTTTTGCATGTCTCTATTCCTAAAATCTGATTAATCACCCATGTTTGTTGCTGTATCTTCTGGACTGGGGCAATTTCCTGACACTCGAGGTCTCTTTCCTGACACTCATTAGCCCGGTATTATGTAGCATGGCATTTTTTTTCTTCATCTGTGGCTGCACCGTTTGGTTTGCGGACCACCAGCTGGAGCCACTTATCTCCCCCCAGTTCAGATGTCCTGCGTCCAAGGGAATCGGCATCATTAGCCTGATTTAACGTGATCACTTGCTCAGGTTGTTTGAACGATCCCATCACGGCGAATCACGCTCCTCTGTCGCACATGTACGGTTCACATAAAGCCGAGCATGGCACACGCCGCCGCCTGGCAGCACCTCACTGCGGTGTTCGAGCCTTGGCAGCCTCCGTGCCCTGCAGGTAAAGCGGTGCCAGGGAAGTGCGATCAGTCAGGCAATTGAAACGATTTCAATGGGTGACGGGCGAAGTAGCGGGAGGATAAACACATGCAGCCGCATGTGACGCGCGGCGCGCAAGACGCCGACTGAACACGGGCGCCGGCATTTGCATGGTGCTCAGTAATACATTAGTGAACATCACTTGGCAATCTGTTCATACTGGCTTAATTGGATTTTAATACCGCCTCTGATCTTGTTTTCTAATTAATGGCGGTGGCTGGCGATGAAGCAGAACCGTGCGCTGAACTACACCTTTGATCCTGTCCATATGGAGCTCCTCCAAGCATGCCTGGGTTTGAGGAATCCGTCACCCCGGCGCAGGGTGTAAAGGTATGGGGGGGACGAGGTGGAAGTGGAGAGAGGGGAAAGAGAGAAGCGTGGCACAAGCCGCCGGTCCCGACGGCAACCCTATTGATGAATTTCCCTCACGATCGGTTGTGATCACAGATAAATAAAACATGAGCCAGCCAACTGATGCAAATAAGCCCTTGCGTGCTTTAGGGAAATGTCAATTGCTTTTCTAATCTGTTTATTTCTTTCCCCCCATGGCCTCTCCACTGCGTTTTGATGAACGTCTGCCTAAAAAAATGTGTTCCATTCTTCCTCTGGCGCGACTCGCGAAAGTCGGAGCCGCGTTTCAACATCTCTACATTTGGTAATTGAATGGTATTTGATAAAAGGACAGGGAAGCACAAAGAATAAATGGCAGAACCTTGCGTGGCCGATATGTGCACGTTGGAGTTGTTTATTGCATGCTGACTCTAGGACGTTCATTTTGATATTAGAGAATGTTTGGCAGGCTTTGACATGACAACAGAACGGCCTTCCACCAAACAAGCCTCTGAAGTGCATCTGGGTGGCTTTGCTCTCCCCTTGCGTGGCTCCAGGCAAAGGATCACTATTGAAAATGTGTTTGACCTTCACAAGGTAATTATTTTAAATAATGTGTATTATATTTAAGAGGAATGCTCCTTGGCTGATATCCATATGCTTTCTCGCTTCAGTCTAATGATGTTAGACTGTTCCGCACAACTACTAATGAAGGAAATCAATTTAGTGGAAAGTGGAAAGTCAAGTGAAGATGTTCAGAGAAGGTCTCTGCCTGATTAAAGAGTTCAAGTGCACATCGAAGAGTGGGTTTTGAATACAAGTGTGGCATTGAATACCTATATGCTCAAGTGCTTTTCATGTTTGCTTCCAGCTAAATTTTATTCAAGCTACAGTTTTTACGCCAAAGTCACTTAACTTTGTATATGTTCAAGTAGGTTGCAACAGAACGCATTTCTGTAATCACAAATTGGAAAATATACATACAGTCAGTAACTATGTAATTCCTAAGAATGTAATTTGGGATGGTTAAAGTGATGGAAAAATGAAAAACATGTTGCATGCTGTGCATATACTGATGACCAATATTAGACATTCTTAACTTGAAATTACTGTTGAAAACTTCAGTTAGCAACTTTCCTTCTGTGGTTTCCAGGTTTGAAATGATTAGTGCATTAAAAATAGTGCATTAAAGAAATCAAAAATGAAAAGCAAGACGGTTTGTCATTTCATTTTGACTTCTCACTTTTTTTTGTTTCTGACATTATTAGGCCCGTTTTTCTTGGAGAGAGATGATAGGACAATGTAGATAAAGATGCCTATATTATGTACATCGTGACTGTCATGTACACAGGTTAGTATCCAAAACAAGTTTTTGTAATGTTCCAAATTGCTAATGCCAACAAACTTCGCTAAATGTCTTGACAGCTCTTCAAGACATTTGCTCCCATGCTAAGATCTGACAGAAATCATCAACGATTTGCATTTCTCTTAAAGGCAGTATGGTCATGGGAAAGTTTGCGGTGGCCAAAATGTCATTGAGAAGATAATAGCATTTCAAAGCAAAGTGACAAATGTGGTCACACTGGTTTGGCCTGGATGCTGTCAGAAGTAACCACACCTTTTTTAGTCACCCTTAGTTTTCACCTTTGCTTTTCCACAGAAGCCTACCACCCTGCCCTTGAGCCCCCAAGTCTGACCACATTTTGTGTTAATGTATGTCACCCCAACTTACCTAAGCGTAATGAACTCAGACTCTCTTCCTGTGTAACATTAGACCTTCACAACACTGATTCGTGAACTAATGGAAAAAGGAGAAAACTTTTCCAAGTTCGGGAGACAAGAGTAACCCAGCAAAACAAACATTCACGACATAATTCAAAAGCGCTGCAGGCACACAATGAGTCAGTAATCACAGAAAGGAATTTCCACATCACTCCCTACTCAGGCAGCTTTGCTCTGGTCCCTGGCAACTACTAAAGCAGTTTGTGTGGTAAAACCCCCGTAAACAAATTTCCTCGTTCCACCTGTCCAATTCCTCAGTGGCTTTAGTTACAATATCAGTTTCAACATTTAAAGCAAGTAGCCATTTTATTGGATAACAGATGTCAACTTTTAGCCTCTATTGCAGTGACTCTCAATTCTGGTCTTTCCATAACCATCCTCTGAACGGATTTTGATATTTCCTGCTACATTGTAAATGAACTGGACATGGGTGCAGGGGGCAGGATTGGGAAAGTTGCTGTACATCACATCATGTTCCTCAAACATGTCTACACAGACAAAATACTTAATGTTTTGCTTTGCTAATCCACTACAATAGAAAAGAATAACACAGACATTAAAAATGTTCCTGGTGGTCATTTTATTTTCGGAGGCTTGATGCTGATCAAGCTGAACATTGCTTGAACTTCCCAGTTACATTTAGGCAATTTGGAATTTCACCAAATGTTTAATAAGTAGTAAGTACAAACACTACAAAGGTTTATAAAATAATTTTTATCACAGTTGTAATTTAGGACACACATGATTGGATGTATTTTTATCAGATGTCTACTGTTGCTTTGAGCCTAAATTGTAACATTTGGACAAAGACAATGACAATCAGGTTTGCCAGATTTTATGTCTGTGCGAGTCTTTAGCAAGTCTGATTGCTCATTAAGCACTTTTAGGGGTGGCACGGTGGTGCAGTGGTTAGCGCTGCTGCCTCACAGCCAGAAGGTCCTGGTTTCGATCCCCGTGTCGGCCGTAGGGCCTAGACAAAACACATACAGCCTAGATAGAAACACATAAGGAAAACTCACCTGTAGAATGAGAACCTTTTGTAACAACATTGTCTTGAAAACTGCCTGATAATTGTCTTGAAAGTTTGATAATTTATCAGTCAGTATGATTGCAGTGTTTAGACGTATGACCATGTGATGCAGCAAACTTATCAGAGCATTAATTTCAGCATCTTTCTGAGGTTCCTAACTTAAAGCAGCGCCCTTATTTCACAAAGGCACAGATTTGCATCCTCGCTTCTGCATAATCTTCCGTAAACTCACACGCTGAACCTCCACTCCTCCGACACCGTCCAAGCCCCGCCGCGTGCGCAGTGTGAAATCCCAGACTCTGTCCGTGGGAGTGCTGCGGTGAGTCACTTGTCAATTCGCTTTTTCCTCAGTTTAGACGAGATTAACTTGTCAAACAACTGGTCCACTGCCAGACGGCTCCTTCTGAGAGGATCTGGGACTCTGATCCCTTCTTGGACTGATAGTTGAGGCTTATCAGAACGCAGGGGCGAGGAACTGGAAAAAAGGGGCCGTGGATTTAGGATCACTTTACCTGGATTCGGTAGTGTGGGACAGTGGCATTATCTACCTGGGCCTCGTGGCATACTAGTCTTCACCATTGCCTGTCTAGATCTGGCTAGCTAGCTTCGTCCTTCCACCCAGAAGTCCAACTCACTTGCAAGTGCATGCAAGTCTATATTCGCAACCTCCGTGGCACGCATCTGTGATTGGCTTTGAGACGTTACAGAGGAACTGTGAGCTGCAAGAACGGCACAGCTCTTCCCTGCCGTCTCTCGCGCGTGATACCTGCTGCCGTTTCCCCGCTCGACTCTAATTGCTAATTATTTTTTGGGGTTAATGCCTTTATTCAGAGCGTCGGTGTGTCGCAAGGAGTGCGGGGATTAGGAGCCTCGGGGGGACGCGGTGCGAGATGAAACCCTGGCAGAGGGAGAGCGGCTCATTTTTACACAGGCAGAGACGGAGGACAGCTCATCTTTGATCCAGCGGGGTCTTCGCAGGCCAGAGGGGTGACAGCTGCACTTTCTTTAGCCCGCATTTGAATTTGAATTATATCTTATGATGCAGCTATGCACCGACTTGGCAGGGCAGTGGGGTAATCTGCTCCGCGCAAACGCAGAGGCTTTCTTCCTGTGTGCCCTCACAGAGATTTGAGTAATTAAAGTTAAATGGAATGCATTAAAAAAACTCACTTGTACCGGGGCTGTCTTGCTTGTGCCAAGTGTGAATAGTCAGGGCTGTCCTTCGCTCTCTAATCCCTTGTACTATTTCTGCTCCTGTGACTTTGGCTGGCCCTGCACGGGAAGCTCAACTCTCTTCACAAGCCATCTTTGCGAGCTGAAAAAAGTGTAACTTCTGAACTCTCGACGGTTAATTGGAATAAACATCTGCGTCGGTTGCCGGCCTCGTGAAGCGCTTTCGGAGGTTTGCATCACTCGTGCAAATTAACACATTTTGGTGTGTGATAAAAGGAAGTGGCCTTGACCTGTCAGAGCAAAAACGGTCATTTTAAGGCATTTACACAGGCTACTGTTCATCTCATCTAAATCTTCGGCTGTGTTCTAATAGGGCTTCATTGCCCCATAGCAAAGCAGGAACAATCAATAGGTCAGAATCCATGTACTATATTCCAGGAAATATGGTGACCTTTTTTGCTTTCGTTGCAGAAAAAAAGCAATAGAGCGTCATCACTTAAAAGTTCGAGGGTGGAGGAAGGAGGGCGGAGGAAGATTCGTGGTATGAGATGTCACAGCTAAAATATTTGATCGGAGCTTTTTGTTACAGGGGCTGCCCCAACCATTCATCTAGTCATAAACTGAGTGGAACGGTTCCAGTATTACATGCAAGTATCTAGCAGGATGATGAAACAAAACTAGGACTAATCTTTATGATATTTCTTTTTCCTTTCTGAAAAAGCAGTTGCTTTTCAAACCAAAATTTTGTGAGCATGAGAGATGTCCTTATGTTTCATCATGAAGCCATATGAAAAACCACTAACACTGTCCCAAATGCTAACCTTTACCATTTATAACGTTTAATCGAAGTTGATAAATGATCATTTTTCACAAATTCTGCAATTGTGGGATTGTTTTTTAATAAGCAGACAGAGGCACACAGTGTCAGTGAAAATTTGGACTCATCCATCATTGTCATTTTACATGTCTGATGTAAAATACCTGAGATCTCAGGTATAATGCCTGCCTAATACGACGCCTTATGCCGTTTCCAGGCGGTGTGGATGAAGACGGAGACAAGGGATACAAAACGACCATTGTAACAGTCTTTGGCTGGCGTGATGATATCCCCCACCTCTTGATAAACTGGAGCAAAGTTGGGTCCAAGTTTGTTCCATCTTCCCTCACAGGCGCCTTGGCAGCCAGGAGACGGGCTCCACATCAAAGCCAGAATGGAAAAACACTCCGGCGGCCGACCTGTTAGAACACACACCTGAAGAAAAGGCAAATTGATTACTCCTTAATCTACAATGCTAGCCAAGGTAACCCACTGACATGACTATGAAATAATTACAACCTACAAATCTCAATGGGCATTACTACCGTGAGTCTATTTTCATTGAATTATGTGAAGACCTCCAAGGTCTGGACAAAAAAAATCCACTTTAATAGATACCTGTCAAGCATAATTAAGTGTGTTTTTCCTATCCACCGCCTTTCCCATAGCCTGCAGCGAGACGTTCCTCTTAGCTGCGTCTGTCTCTGTGCCTTTGCCACCCAAAGCTCGGAGACGATTTTAATTGCAACACGACGACCACAAGAAAAGCCCAGAATCCCCATAAAAGCAGCGCAAAGCTGGCTGCAGTCCCGCTGAGGGGTGCGCGCCACGGCATAATTACAGGTAGACGACCTCGCTCTCGCAGACGCTTCTTCAGGGTGGGTGGGATGGAAGTATTCCCAAGTTTCAGATCTCTTCATACCTTTGAGTAGTCATGACAATGGTATGGGCAGACGCAGAGACGTGTATGTTGATGGGGGAGCTCCTAATAAAAATGGGAACGAAAGATAGGTGGGGTCAGTGAAAACCCCAAAATTTAAATGTGACCTATTAATGAAAAGAATAATTGACAACTTTTCATCACAAATCATGATTTTATTGCCTTTCTTTTAGATTTCTAGAATTACGTCCAGTTAGATGGGCAGACTTCACATTGTGTGAAGCCTTAATGTTTAGGAACTCAAGAGAAACCTGATGTACCCCTTTTCCACTGCACTGGTGCTGGTGCTGGTTCTCAATTTGGTGCCACTTTTTTCCCACTGAAAATAAATTGGTGCCAGTGCTGTAAAATTACCACGGAACTCTGAAGTGGAAGCAAAACTTTGCTGGTCTGGAACCAAGAACGTGTGATGTCACAAGAGGTGGTCAGAGTTAACCTGTTAATATTTTGTGGACGTGGTGTATGACATGGTACTAGGCTTCTCACTCAGCTTCCACTGGGCTCCTAAATCAGCGGAAAATGGGTCCGTTCTCACTGCCTCCCAACTTCAGCATCAACACCAGCACTGGCACTGGCACCAGTGCAGTGGAAAAGAGTTTAGTTAGAACCGGCCCTCTATTCTTAAGAACAAAGTGGGTGGCGGGTGACGACACTGCAACCACATCTCATACCATGCTTACTACGCAGAACAATGACGGAACACGTCATGTATTTAAAGATGATACTTCAAGTATTGAGGGCATATTTATATATTCAAAGTCAGCCCAATCTTTTTAACAGTTGACTGAGAGCAATATTGAGAACTGTTAAATATGTTAATATTTCTTTGTTAAAGATAAGGGGCTTTATTTACCTTATTTAGCCATTCTTAAGAAGAGACTAGTTCTTAAAATCCACTTATGCAGTTTTCATGAAGATTCTGAAATTCACCAATGTTATCCTATTTAAAGGTCCCATATTATACATTTTTCAACAAGTTAAAATAAGTCTATGAGCTCCACTAAACATGTCTCTGAAGTAGTTTGCTGAAAATACCTCTGAAATTAGGAATTTTCACCTGCTTTTTACCCCTCTATTTCAGTTCCTTTCAGAACAGACTGTTTCTCATCAGCATTCCTAAATGCAAATGAGCTCCTGCTGCCCCTGTCCCACTCCGGAACTGAGTTTACTGTGTTTACCTCATGTGAAAATAATCGCCATAGCTGCTGCTAATAGACCATCCATACAGCCATACATGTTCAGCGCTCCGCCGGTAGACTTCTTCATTGCAATTCATACGCTAGTGCTTGCAAGAAAACATGGCGGATCGGGAAGAGCTAGTATTTCTACCTGGTGAGTGGAGGTTCTCAGACAGGAGGGTGGAGTTATTCAAATGTTCCCTACTGTGACGTAGAGTTAGGGGAGAAATCTAAACATGTCTGAGGCTGAGGTAGAATGAAATCTAGTACGATTTTTTAGGTCTTAAAAAGAAGACATGTCTGGAGAAAGGTCTTGACACCCTAGTTACCGTGAATGCTAACATTAATACTATCTAATAAACTCTCATGACACCACAGGTTCTTGGTTCGAGACCAGCAAAGTTTCGGTACTGGTTCGGTGCCAATTTTGTAACACCGGCACCAACATGGTTTCCAGTGGAACAATGTGGCTTCAGTTCCAAAAAGGGGAAAAGGGTCCTTAGATGTTCAAGCTCGAATCTCAGCATCACTTCTTCTTTATGCTCATATAGTTACTGTCTCAATTCAATATCTTCATAGTCGTCATAGATTTGATATAAAAAAACAACAAATAATTCAAAGAATTATTGGGCACTAACTTATATAAACCCTAACCTGGTTAGGGCATTTGCAATTGTGATCCTCCAACAACACAGTTTAGAGTCACTACTCAATCACTTATTTTTCAATTTGCCTTTCAACCCATTTAGCAAGTGAACTGTCAACACTTTTACAGCACAAAGCCCGAGACAGGATTGGACGTGTGAGGACCAGCATTTATCACGCTATCGGCTTTTTCGAGACCGATGTTGTTTCTTTTTGTCATGGATAGGGCACTTAATGCAAGCAGTGCCAGGATCGATGGTCCAGAGAAAAGGCTGCAGTCAGCTTCTGGCCAGGACAACTTCACTTTGTCACTTTCTCAAAGGCCTGGGAAACTTAGTGTCCTGTCATCGCTGGTCACTTTGGGGTGGCCCAGAACTATGATGGTGTCAGCATGCTCTACCAGCATGGACCAGGGGAGGGTTATAATCCCTCGTTCTGCTCGTCCTGGGCGCTGCCTGACTGCCTCCTCCCAGCTCTGCATAATAATAAGCGTCTACGCTGGATCTCTCTAGAAAGAGATTTCCTGGTAAGTGGAGCAGCTGAGCTTCTCTGGAGATAGACAGAGACTCCGCCAGGAACGAGAAAAATCAAAAGTTAAATTATAAAAAGAACAAAACAGTGGAGTCCTGCTATTTTAATGATAATTTCAGGAACTCTTCAAAAGGAAGCTCACACAATCACATAACAAGAAGCAAGGGAACAGGGAGGAAAGGCAGAATTATTTAATTACCCCCTACGAGTAATATATTTACTTTTCATGTGCCCTATTTTAAATGAGACCTCTTTTTGGCTAAAATAATTTATTCTTTTTTTTTTTTAAACCACATTCCTTTTATTTGTTTAGCCATTGTCAGAGAGATGATTTTCAGTTTTGAAACTGTGGAAAAGTTAAATATTTAGGACATGATTGATCTGATATACAGTGTATTACAGTGAAAAGGGAGACAAGTTTAAAAAGTTACAGTATTGTTTTATTACAATATTCTCATCATTTTGAAAATGACTGGAAAGTAATTCTCAGCTAAGAAAAAATGTGCTGTTACAACTATATACAATGTATTAATGTGGTCGAGCTTCCTTACCACTTAGTCACTGACATTACCACAAGGTTACATTACTGTGGAAAACATTACTATATGACAGGTTGCATTGTATATCTTACCTTGAATTGTGCTTAGTATGTCTGAAAGAGTATCATATTTAGTTAGCCATTTATCAGACTAAACATACAGGAGGAGGGAGGCCTTAAGACAGAAGTGCTGTTCTCTCAGGTCGTAAGGGTCAAGTTCAGAAGCTGGGCACAAATCTGAAGTCTCCGATTTCGTTACATCTTTTGAGGGTGGACAAAAGAGGGCGTTTCAAGACAAGGAGGTTCTTTGGTAGTTTTTGTGTATGGAATGTCATTTTTTGCAACTTTTGTTATACATTCTAAAGTAAGATTACATGTCATAATAATACCCAAGAATGCTTTACAGCTAATTTGTTTTGATAATATCTGTTTTTTTCTGAACAGTGAAATGACACTACTCATAAAACCTAAACTGTAAATTGGAAATGCTTAATATTTTGGTCTAGTGTCTCTTAATTGTTTTTACTTCATTCACACTGGACTGTATTTATTTTATGTCTGATCTTACTCTTGAGAGTAATAGTTCATCATGGGAAAAGAAACTGACCCTTAATAGCCTATAGAACTTAAAAATAAATAAATTGATCCAGTTCAAAGGACATGTCAAAGATAATTCCTCCCAGGACTGACATGAATGTCTAATGTTCAGAAACGTCCACCCTCTCACTAAGCCCTCTTTTATTACAATTTATTGTCGGATTGTTTAAGTGATAGGTGAGCATGATGGATGCTGTGGGCTCTGTGTAATTATCGTTCATGGTTATCGTTGTCATTGCTGATGGCTTATATCAGAGTGTCAAACCCTGTTTTCAGGGTGATTAATAGCCACAGCCATGGGAATACATTAAAGCCATTTTGTCCACAAAAGCAGACCGGTCGGATCCGTTCGAGTGCAAATCCTCTCATGGATAATTCCTGCTGGTTGGCTGAGTGTTCAGGTTTGGCAGCGGTGACGAGAGCCAGGCCCAGTTTCTGAAATGAAGGAGAAGCGACTGATTGATTTTAAGTGCCGATTTGTTCAGATTCGACGTGAACAGAAACGACAACGTGAGTGTAAATTCTCATGGCTTGACAGTTAGTATAGCTGTCAGTTTTGGGTAAGCGCAATGTCATGGCTTCTGTACAGTCTCCGAAAGCAGCCTTAAGCAGCTGACATGGCGATGTAAATGACAAAATGTACAGCTGCTTCTTGTGACCTTGCTAGGGAAAAAAAGATGAAGAGATTGGCCGGCCTGCAGTGGCAACTCTTACATACAGTGTGTGACATCTTCATTGTCTTTGCCTTTTTTTTTTTTGCTTTCTCGATGATGGTGGCGTGTGACAAAGCACTCAAGAGGATCCTCATGGCTGCTTGTTATCTGATCCCATCAATTTCTGTCAACTCCTCTGTCCAGCCCTTCTCGCGTCTCTCTTTGTCATCTCTGAAGATAAGGTGTCACTTTGGCAATCGAGGGGCCATTGAGCCAGCCAAGCTATCTCCTCTCACTCTATAGAGATTGAGATGTTTGCACTCTCGGATAGACGATATGGTCACTCTTTTGAATGCCTGGTAATGAGACCCTATGAGACAAGGTTTTGCTCCTCTCAGAAATGTGGCAATCTGAAACGACCTCCTTAAGCCCTTGGGAGCTGCTTTTAGCATTCTCCAGATAATCGATGAGGGAAACTGTTAGGTCAGGTTGGTGAAGGGAGGCTTTGGGGATTTCTTTAAAGGCCGTGACCTACACTGTTGAACTCTCGGTCGCCAGAGGTCAGGTGTAGGTCCAACTTTAACATTGTTGTGTAGTTTGGACTCTAGTTTACATTTATGGCGTCCTTTTCCAGATTGACTTCAGATTCCTAATTACAGGGACAGCTTGGGTTCTTGCTTAAGGAGGTAGTTCAGGCAGGAGGATAGAGCTGGATTTGAATCTTTTACCTGTTGTTCCGTATCTGAGTATCCAACCACAAAGCCACCCCATACTCAGTTCTACTTCAATTATTATATTCTTTGTAGAATTACTCCTAGTTCTAACATGAGGCTGTAAATTCCTCATCTTACCAAGCAAAAAACTTGGGTTTAAACATTCAGAACCTCTAATCAACATAATCTTGTTAAAACTATGTTAATACTTAATAAAAAGAATGTGATTAATGCTTGACCCAATGTTTTTCATGTACTGTCCCCTACAAAGAATACCACTACATGTGTTGTGATGTAACCTCTCTGTCCGAGACAGCATTGTGTGTTCTGTTTTAAAAGTAATGCAATCTTTCCTGTCCTCATTTTTAATAGTTGTGAATATTTAGGGTAAAAACTTCAACAACGAGGGCAAAACACAATCAAAGAACTCCGTAAAAAATATCTGTCAATATCATCAGTACCATAGCTGACGAGAAGATCCAACAATGCGGGGTGGAAACTGCCCAACTGTCAGTCATGACTGACCTGCAGCATACACAATGTCTGTAAAATATGTATATGATGTATATATGTATATTAAGATCTCATTTATACTGTATGTTGCTTTACTCTACCTATGATATATATTTGCCCAATTTATTTTTACACCCATTGTCTTGGCAACTTATTCTGCTATTGGTGGTGGTTGGTGGTGTAACGGTAGGGTGTTCGCCCCATGATCAGAAGGTCGCAGGTTCAAATCCAGGGCCGGGGGAATTAACTCATGAGCAAGGTACCATCCCCAAGCACTGCTCCCTGGGCGCTTGATATCTGCCCACTGCTCCTTCACGGATGGGTTAAATGCAGAGGTCACATTTCGTTGTGTAGTGTGTTTACTAAGACAAATAATTACTCACTTTCACTATTTGCACTTGTTGGTTAGATGTTAAATTTCATTCTACCTGTATAATGACAATTTAAGTTGGATCTAACATACTCTAATCAAATTCAAGTAAAATGTTCAATCGATTGTGATACTGATCACCCAGCTCTAGCTTATTGATGCACATGTGCTGTCCAGCTGGCACTCAGAGCTCCGTCAGACAGACTTCTGTTAACACTTACCCCTTTGGGTAACAACCAAACAACCAACCCAACACCATCCCCAGTGACTATTGCTGGCCAGAATTTGTCACATTTACACCCCAAACTAAAGATATGTTTGGGAAATAAAGAACAACCGATGAGGTGAGAATGTACAACATTGTGAAGGGATGTCGATGAGAAGAGAGTTTGCAGATTTATCTATTATACACACTGGCAGGCAGATTTATACAGAACCAGGGGAGTTGACGGAGTCGTCAGAGCTGACAGATTGATTCTGTGAAATTTGGGGACTCTACCACTGGTTTCTGATAGCCTTGTAATGTTCACAAGAACCCAACGACACCTGACTTATCCAGCTGGTTCCTTCTTTTCTGAAGAAGTTTTAAAAAACGGATGCTGCAGTTTCTCCCCCAACCCCGCCAAAACACCCCAAGCGGGTTGAAAAGTCGTGTGCGCGCATCTTTACCGGGCCCTTGCCAAAGTCGCTTCCTTCCTTAAGACATCCATTTTGCCGTCCTGACAGAGTGCCCGTCCCACCCCGACTTATTTCGCTGACTATTCAGTCATGCAAACGCATATGCAGACACGCGATACTCCGAGATAAATAGCTCCTCGTCCCAGATAGATGATACGGCGCGGCTGAACGCGAGGACGGCTTCGCGCACACCCTGGAGTGTGTAACCCAGTCCCTACGGGCTCCCGCTGTGCGCTGCACTTCTCCCGTCATTGAACTCCTTGCCTCTCAAAGGACTCCTTTATCCCAGGCGCTACAAAAAAGTCTGCTTCACCTCCAAAGCCATTCCCACCATTAAGGCCCGGTGCCATTGACACCCACCTTTCTTTCTGTAAAAAGAAGCCCATTGTCGAAGTCATTTAGGCAGCAGAAGCCCTTTATGTTGGCTGCTGGTTTACTCTGTCAAACCCTGCTAACAATAGACGTGCAAAAAGATTGACCAGCAGCTTCTTAACACCGCCACCACCAAAGGAGGTGGAAAAGAAAGCTGGTAAAAAAAAACACACACACACCTGCCTGTGTTTTTGTGGAAAAGGAAGGCGTCGCTCAGGCTGTTCAGGGCCCACACGAGGTCATTTCACAGCTAGGGGTGTAAATTACAAGTTCGTCATGAAACGATATTGTATTGTTTCATTAGACATCAAATAGACAACAAGACATATGATTAAACACAATAACTTCCATTCATATCAAGTCACAAAAAACAACTAAAATATCATTTGACATTTTTATTTCTGACCAGACATTTACATGAAAAACGTTGGGCCTCATTCAGAAACTGGTCTTGAAGAAGAAGAAATTTGTTCTTTAAATCCACTTACCGCTATTTCACAAGATTTTGACATTCACCAAAGTTTCCTTATATATGAGATTTCCCCTTAGGAAAGGGCAGAATCCATGAATGCTGAAGAGAATTCTTAAACATTTTTTATTGATTGTGTGTTTGTGCAGAATATTTCCTTACTGGGTCTTTCTTCAATTCTACAGCTGTGTACAGTTTTACAGTTGTACTCGAGAAACAAATTTAGGGGACAAAAGTAAGGTTGGAGAAGGATGTTACAGTGTATATCATGTTTGATCAGCGTTTTCATTTTGGGTCAATGCTATGGGTTCATTGACTATTGAATCAATGTATCGATGTAGATCGATGTATCATTACACCCACTGCCACTGTGGGGATTGGATCGCGGCAGAGGGCCGCAGAAGCACTCCGGGACAGACATTGGCATGGAGAGAAAATCTACGGGAGACTTTACGGGCAAACGTCTGCCATTAAGATAGGTGGTGATTTCCCTAATGAGCGCATATGTGCATACAATATCATTTTACTTGGCGATGTTGAATGCCATTACGCCAATGACCTGAGGCGTCCCATCACTGCCTGACTGTATTGTGGGGCCATTTGCACTCACAGAGGATAGTATGCAGGTGCGGCATAATGCATCTGAAAGAAAATATAACTCATTGTATTGCCCTCATATGGGGAGAGGGTGATTTATGCTTGGATTCTAATGAGCAACTAGGAGCTGGGTGAGTTTGTGTTTGTGTGTGGGTGTGTTATTCTGCATATATATGTGTGTGTGTGTGTGTGTGTGTGTGTGTGCATGTACCCAGGTTTTGGGGTATTTGAGAAAATGTGATGACTCTTAAAATGATAGAAAGACCTGAGATTGATTGATTTTTGTGTGGATTTTCGTTCTTGTGGACCTCATAAGCAAAAAAGTGTTAGCGTTTAATCGGAAAGAGTAAAAGCTGACCTTTGGTATTGTAAAGGTTAGGGAGTTGGCCCTGTGATCGGAAGGTCACCGGTTCAAGTCCCAGACTGATAAAGGTACCACTGAGGTATTCATGAGCAAGGTACTGTCCCCAAGCACTGCTTCCCAGGCGCTTCCATAAGCTGCCCACTGCTCCTTCATGGATGGGTCACATAGTGTTGTAGTACTCGAGATCGATCAGAATCGGCTGTATTTGTACTTGGCCTTGTCATGGACTCAGACAAAGCGGACTCAGGATTTTATTTTGAGACCAGCCAAGACCACAGCTCTAAGAATATTACTGCTAATGAGCTGATTGGATAACTTCTCACTTCAAGTTCAACCAATGAAGTTACAGCCGACGGTGGTTCCTCGCCCTCGTCCCTTCACATCATTCACATTCATTAGTAGAGGGGACATTATAATGAGACCCCATCATGCAGAATGTTGCATCTCTCAGATAATTTCCATTTATCTGATGTTTCAGGACATGTTGTGTGGTGTTTAGCAACTACATCTTTATCTTTGGGGTGAGTTTGGTCTTGAGTAGTGTTCTGCCACTGTGTTTTGTTGAATTATGTTGTGTTCAGTTTGGATAACTGCTTCCAGTGAAGCGATTTCCTCATTATAGATGTGTAAGAGAAAAACATTGAATAATCATGTTTAATGTTGCTAAGTGTATGTTGTTTGCTTTGTTCAGCTCTTTCTGAGGGCTGCTTAGGCTTTGCATGCTCCACTTATTTGATGTGCGTTTAAAACACCACAACAACTCGTTCTGACAAACCGAAAATAGGTGTATTATTATTGTATTATTTAGATTTAGCAAATCTAGCAATATAACAGAGAGAGAGAGAAAGATAGAGAGAAGTAGGTAGATAGATGATAATCACCAGACCACAGCTATGTGTTTTCTGTTCTTGAAGTATGGAACTGGCTTGGTCAGTCAGCAAAAAAGAAAGGCAGGAGGAAAAAGCCTCCCACACTCTTCACCTGAACGAGTGTCTTTTCCCGCGTACGCAAGAGAGAACCTGTCCTGCTGCTGGACGCTTGCCAAGAGAACATGCTGAGACCAACTCTCACCTGCTTTACATTTCAGAATTAACTGTACTCCCACCAGCACTGCCAACTATTGATAGTACATCGTTGTGTAATAAGGAAGAGTGATTGTTGCCATATGCTGATACAATACAGAAAAAGTACTTCATATGAGTTGACTATAACGTTTCAGCACCAATGAATATGTGAATATTGTGGTCGAATTACAAAATGTTTAGTCATTGTGTGTTACAGTTTAAAAAGACGATTTATTGCAATTTTTTTAAAAGTATTTTGTGCCCAGAGGAGTGCACTAGGAATGTTGTGTGTTGTGTCTGTGTGAACAGGGCAGTATGCATTTGTGTGCCTTAAGAGTGAATATCAATTTGTGTGTTTGTGTGGGGGAGGTATACACGGGTGTCTGTGTGTGAAAGATTAAATGTTGTAACATGCTTGTGTGAGTGTGGCTGTGCTTCTGTATGTGTGTGTGTCTGTGTGTGTGAGAGTGAAAGTTAAAAATGAATATGTGGAACATGGCTGTGTGTGGTTGTGTGTGTGTATGAATGAGTAGCAGAAGGTGCTTGGTTGGGTTTTGTGTGTGTGTGTGTGTGTGTGTGTGAGAGAGAGTGTGCATATATAAGAGCGAATAGAAAAATGTACATGACTGTGATTTGTGCGGACGTGTGAAAGTGTGGATATGTGTGTGTAAGAGTGAATAGGAGAATAAGGACGGCTGTGTGCATAGCTTTGGTTTGTGTGTGTGTGTGAGAGAGAGAGTGAATAGCAGAATAAGAATGAGTGTCTACATAGCTGTAGTTTGTGTGTGTGTTTGCACGCGTGTGTGTTAGAGTGAATTTTATGATTTAACAGTAACTGAATTTTTTGTGTATGTGTAAAAGTAAACTGGAGAATGTGTCTTAGCGTATGTGTGTGTGTGTGTGTGTGTGTGTGTGTGTGTGTGTGTGTGTGCTGTCACCCCCTTGTGGTCCACAGCTCCACATCTGTGCTTCCTTATCAACCCGGGCGCCTTTGTTCAGTGCAGGACTTTTACACACCCCGGAGCATGTGTGCACCCTTCGTACGTCCCTCCACTTTCGTAACTCCCTTTAAAAATAATAATAATAATATATTTCCAAGCTATTTCCATCACAAAGCCAGCTAATGTAAATACGAAGTGTTGAGGCAGAGTGAGTGTGTGGGTCTGAAGGGTGCCGGCCAGCACCGGCTGCCTCATTTCCACAACAATCTTTTCATTCTTACCACGTCGACATGCAAAACACCCGTCGAATTACAGTAAATGTGTTTGCGTTGGATGCCGAAGCTGTAAAAAAAAAAATTCACGCGCGCGCGCAAAACACACACTTGCTCACACACACTCACACACGCAGCACCAGACCACCTCTAAAGTCAGGACCACCTAAATGTTTTCCGTTGGAGGCTCACTGAAGTTCTGGCGCTGTAATGCTTTAATTGCTATGGGACTGGAAGGCTAATAAGCTTTCTAAATCGGGCTCCCTTTATTTGTTTTGTTTGAGACTCGCGGCTAGAGGGGAAAAATGCAGCCACTCTAATTGGAACGCTGTCATTAAGAGATATTCGGTATTAAAGTTTCTTCCTGCAGTAATAGTTTTGCGGATTTCTTTATTACCGACTTGAGTTGCCCTTGTCAAAGGGACTTCAAGGAGGAAGTTATTTAAGCCCAATATAAAAGCGTCATAAAACACAGTTAGTTGCTCGCCAGTGTCCAGATTCCGAGAGATGTGGGATCGAAATGGGAGCCTGCATTTTCTTATTACATCACTCATATCTACCGTTGGAGCCTGCATTTAATCAAGCTTGGAAAGAGAGAGAGAGTTGCTGGCGGATGTAATATGAGCCAGATGACTTTTTTTTTCTTCTTTTATCTAAGTAATAATTTTCAGACTAGAGTTTTGCCAGCAGTAAAGGGATTCACAGTGCTTGTTGTGTTTAAGCGTAGGTGAAATCTAGATTTATTATGAACCCTGCATTAACGTTGGCATCATAGTTAGACCACATCCATGATTGGTCCTTGGTAAGAGCAAAGTTGGCAAAAAAAAAGGAAGAGATAAGATAAATGTTGATTCAAAGCGACTAATTACTACAGAACGCTAAACCTGCAATGCAATGTGGATTTAAAAAATAAATAACACTTAGCATGTCCAACTTCCCCTAACTACTTCTGTGTTGCATCTTAATTGAATTTGCAGTAATTAGCATCGAAGCGAAATGCAATGTGTTTCACGACGTCGCTCATGCAGAGGTGTCGCAGGTACGGTTTTCGTCTTTGACACTACAGAGAGGTCCAGATCATCTCACCTGTTACGGAACACAATGCCATCACAACTCAATTAACACCTTCTCTCGCTACCTGTGGCACAAGGGACTGCATGACAGCACGAGAAGGCCTCAATCAACACACTGTCACCCGCATGTGAGAATGAAGTACGTTTCTCTCTCACAGGTACTTTGTGGGGGAGGAAAAAAAAACAACTTTTTAACACTTTCATTTTATTTGGAAAAGGCTATATTGCATTTGGCATACTGTGGTGTCATCATGGTGTGGATTACATTTGTTGTTGTACAAGTCCAAATCATTTAATTGTTGCAATTTTTGTTGGGTCATTCACGTGTACACAAGGTTTGGAGAACAGTCAGTTACCCTCATTCATACCTTTAGACATTTTTGATAGTGTTGGGGAAGCTTTTCAGTCTACTTGTTACTTATGATTAAACTTAGCTAAACAGGCAAACACTGTTTGAATATGGTTGTTAGCTGAACTGTGAACTCCAGAGAAAAAGTAGCTGCCTACAAGCTATTTCACAGCTACAGATTCTTGCTTCCATCTTCACCAAGGTGGACTCCATCTTCCTTCGACCTCTCATAGCTGCCAAGAGTGCGGCATGAAGCAATGAGCATGTAGCTAATTTGTTGTAGCTGAAAATAATGAGCAGGGCCAGCTCTTGGTAAAATAAAAATTAAAAAGACATATGACATATTTTAAAATCTCTCTCTTTCCCTCAAATGGGTGGACCAGACTTGTGATTGGGTTGGCCAGGCCCACCCTGACCCTCCCATAGCGCTGTGCCCAGTAATAAGAAAAAATAGTACTTTTTGGTAATGATTTAGAATTTTGCCACGTGACTTTGCTATTTGTGAAAAATGCTACAGCATTTTAAAAGTAGCTTCTCTACTGACAAGCTATTGAAAGAAAAAATCTAAAGTTAGTAGCGTCACTATTTGTAGTCAAAGTCAACGTAAACTTTGTAATCTCTGCTATATTCTGTACAAGTATACAGAGAGATGTGACGCCGTGGCTCCATTTTAACAGTACAAAGAACAAAGAAGACACATAGAAAAAGCAATATATAAGTAGAATATTAAATAAAGGCTTTAAACTGGAAGTAGAAAAAGAAACAATTAGGTTATAACTGGTATTTAGCCTACGATTTTCGTCCTGGAGTTGTCTTTTTGCACTGAATATTCATAAACTCTGCAACAGTTTCAATATAAAAAAATATATAAAGACAATCTATTAAATAAAACAGTATCTTTAAAAAAGTCTGATCTTAAATATGTAATCTGAGCTAACTATATGAGGAGTTCACTAATATCTGCAAATATCAAACACCAGTAAAGTGGAGAAACTACAATCTATGTACAGTACAATAATTTGTGCAAATATCGTATCATCAGTCAAAAGTTCTGCAGACATTGAAGCAGCCGTCAAGAGAAGAGAACTACAATTACAATCTGGAAAACAATCTTTGTGCATTAAATCTATGCACAAGATCACCAGTAGTTTAAAGTGTACAATACTGGACAGTCTGTAAACATAAGCAGTATTCCTGAGACAGTTTCAATGTAGCATGAATGAGATTGTCCATGTAGCAGCACAAAGACAGTGAAGTATAAAGCGCAGAGATGCAATAGAGTCAGTTCACAGTCCGGGTGTGTGGCAGGGGGAGTGGAAGGGCAGGCACTGTGTTCAAGAGTCTGATGGCTTGTGGGAAAAAACTATCAGTGGTCTTTATTTACTTACTAACTTTCTCTAAAATTACCAGCAATCCTTTAGCATTATATAGGTAGGTTTGGGTGTATGGCTGAGGTGTATGCAACACAGTCACATTGTTAATAATGTACTGGTAATGGTACCACAGGGTGACATTGTTATTCAGCTACATCGATTTACATAAAAATAAAAAAAATACTTTTAAAATTACAGCTATAGATAAGCTAAGTTAGCTTAACTAATATCTGATAAATTAGAATTATCATTAATTTTTTTAAAGTGGTGAGTAGCTGGCAACAGCCTTGTAACTTGGTGTGACCACCCTTTGCCTTCAAAACAGCATCAATTCTTCTAGGTACACTTGCACACAGTTTTTGAAGGAACTCGGCTGGTAGGTTGTTCCAAACATCTTGGAGAACTAACCACAGATCTATAATCCTATAATCCTACAAAATAATATAATGACTAAATCCTACAAAACTCCTGGTCTTTGTGCAAGTGTACCTA
This sequence comes from Distichodus sexfasciatus, assembly GCA_032718565.1. NCBI lineage: Eukaryota > Metazoa > Chordata > Actinopteri > Characiformes > Distichodontidae > Distichodus > Distichodus sexfasciatus. The sequence goes on from JAVGVS010000126.1 coordinate 1,055,415, forward strand.
TAAGAATTGATGCTGGTTTGAAGGCAAAAGGTAGTAACACCAAATAATGATTTGATTTAGATTTTTCTTTTGTTCGCTCACTTTGCATTTTGTAAATTGATAAAAATAAACAATTATATTTCTGAAAGCATTCTTTGTTTACAGCATTTTTTTCACACCTGCCTAAAACCTTTGCACAGTACTGTATATATATATATATATATATATATATATATATATATATATATATATATATAATATATATATATATATTGATATTGCAACTCTCTGTTTTCAGTTTGTCTCTTTTTGTTTAATAACTGGCTGAACGCTCATTCGTGATTTACCTGTCCATTGTCAAATGCAGGGGCCACGGTGTTCGTTCTACTCCCCCTCGAGAACCAGAGGAGGTATTGTTTTCATCTCAGGTTTAGTTCCTCCATCCGAAGCCGCTCCCGCTGATGAGCCGGAGCCGGGAAGCGCAGGCAACGAATAAAAGGCAAGGCTGACAATGATTGATGGGTGAGCGTTCTCCCTGATTCGCTGATTAAACCCATCAATCTATATGCAGAGGAGTTGTCCGATGCAAATGGATCCAATCTGCCGAAACAGAGTGGTATTGTCTGCGCTTTTTGCGGAGGGTGCCAAAGTTGGAGGCGGGCAAGATTGGCAGCGGCGGCTAGTCTCGGGGAATAACGCCATGGGGGTCCACTATCAAAGGTTGTCCAGTGCTAATGGACAAACTATTAACCACGACAGTATTCATTCTCCTTGTGGTCATTAATTATTTGCAGATTTGCACCTCTCAGAATGTAGGATAAAAGCATGGATGCTTCTCTTTCAAAAAATGAACCAGCATAATGCTGAACAGCTTTCATGGTCACAAGCATATTTCCACCTACAAAGCATGATGTAACTCTTTTTATTGTGCGCATTTTAAAATTCACATACTCCACATAGCTGCAAAAAGCCCGGACCACACTGAGAGCCTCTGCAACGACTGGGGAAGCATGTGTTTAGATCACGACCGGCTGTGAAGGAAACGTTGAGTGTGTCATGCACACGATCGTTCTTAATCAAACACTTTTGATGCACGAACAAAGAGTTTGCTAAGAGAAAGCAGCACAAGAGGAGGACTAGAGATTCGGCAGCAAGCGACACGCAATCTGTGCGGTAAATAAATAAATAAAACAAAGTAGAGGCTCTGGGAGGCTCTTTTCCCTCCCGCCTTAAGGCTGCACCCCACAGTGACACCAACAGGATATTAGGTGCCGAAATGAAACCGAAGTGTCTCCATTTTACACTCCGATCAGCCATTTCTGGTGGCGCTCATTAACATCGCTTGGCTAATTTAAAATTCATCACGGCGAAATGAAAACTATATTACGGGGAGTGAGAGGAGCGTTTCTGACTGACATTAACAGACCTGAAGCATCTTGATGCTCATGATCACTTTTTAATTATGCATGAACCAATATTTCCGTCTGGTCTTTTTAAACGATGTGAGAGCCGATAGCTTGGTGACCTCAGAGTTGATCCTCTGCGATCTGGACAGGATTTGTAAAAACATAAGTTGTCAAACAGAAAAAGAGAAAGGTCACTTTGAGACCTACGACCTTAGTCTCCATCCAGCACACTTCCAAGGTTCGGATGGTCTGAGATGTTACTAAGTTAACTCTGGCTCTCTTTACAAAGATGGGTCATTTTAACTACCGGGGGTTTCTGATTGGGAAAAGTGGTATTTGATAGGCTACTGTGCCCGCATGATGCGTGATCCTTGTATCACAACACGCTCTTGGCAGCTCCGAGATGGAGTCGGAGAATGGAGTACACCTTTGCAAAGAAGGAAGTAAGAATCCATGACTGAGAAATAGCTACCATTTAAAACCAGCTTCCCCAATGCTGGCAACGAGGCCACAGGGTTTACGTACTGAATGCTTGGCATTCAGCTTAGTGAGCAATCCTCAGACCCGCCCAAAAACCCCTTCGCCCCTTTAACTCCCCACCCCGGGACGTCCTGCAGGGAGGCGCCAAAGCAGTGAGTTAGAAAGAGAAAACCAAATCCAACAAGAAACGGGGGGGTGAGTAGAAGGGATGAAAAAAGGGGGGAAGGGGTTGGTGAGGAGAGGAAGGCGGGAAGGAGTGATGCCAGGGGGACCACGGGCTGCTCTCCCCCATCTCCCATAATCACCAGGGCGATGCTCGGATGCCTCCCTTATTTGCATAATGCCATCCTGACACTTTTACTTCCGCCATCCATCACCAGCGGCGTGAGTCCTGCGCCCGGCTCTGTGCCTCCGTCTCCCCTCTGATTGCGTCCTGTGTTTATCTGCCCAAGCAAAAAAGATTGATTCCCCGCTGTCTCTCAGCCTTATGTTCGGCAGATAGGGATTTTCGCGGAATGATGAAGCACCCAGTCAGCTAATGATAAACAGAAAACACATATTCAAAAGGACGGTCCCTCTTTTTTAGACACGTCTGTCTTTTTTTTCTTTTCCCTCCCCACCCTTTCATTCTTTCTCTCTCTCTCTCTTTCTCTCTTTCTCCCTCTCTTTTCGTGGGGCGTGCGAGGGAAAAAACGGATGTCAGGTTAAAGAACTGAACATACTCTGCTGGGACTTCAATTTGAAACGCAATTGTTTTCCTGTCAGCTCCTCTCCTGCTTTTCCCTTGATTTGCTCTGGGGTGAAAAATGAAGAAATGGGAGGGAAGAGGATAGCAATTAAAATAAAAAATGGCGTTTTGATGGCCAGCCTTGTTCCGCAATGTACTCCTGACACCCTTTGTTTTCGAGAACCTCTTTTTTTCCCACCCCCGAAGAAGAGATAAGAGCGTACACATGCAAGCGTTCGAGAGCGTTTAAAGAACACGAATGGAAGCAAGGTCGTCGCTACCTACACCGCCACGTGGCTATTATAGTAGCCTGTGTACCAAACAGCTAAACCAGCCCAAATTGGTTTGTGCTGCTTTGCATTCTAACAAGTAAACCGTGCTGTTTCGCTTCAACTCTAACACTTTCAGGGCTTGACGTGGCTCGGTTCGCTTATTTGCCCACCCTAAGCCCCAAAATCCTACGTTTGTGACCAGTGAGAACCCACCCGAGCAAAGCCACAGCACCTTTCTCTCTGAGTGGAAAGTTTCAGTCTAATGATGACAAAATAGCATTAGTTGCTGTCACTTCTAAAAGAAGAGAGATTATTTTATTTATTGAAATGAGATTGAAATGATAAATCTTCTTTCCTCCTGATAAAATACTTGGCCTCATAAGCCATGGCGTGGGGAGAGGGATTTGGAAAGATGAAGGGAGAGAAGAATAAATTCATAATGCATAATAAAACAAAAGGTGTCGTGGGAAACATCACTGATATTAAAAACCAGTGGCAGACAGATCTATATGAGAAATGCAGATTTTAAAATGTAAATAACCACAGCCAGCGAGGACTTTTGATTCCAAGATAGGGGCAACAGCACAATAGAGGGGAGAAAAGACTCCAGACAGACAATAGATTTTTTCTTGTGTATGCTATCGGGAAAGACTCAAATGGTAAGACTAAGGCTTTTCATCACTAACAAGCTGAAAACGTGCACCTGTAAATACTGATTCAAAGAACAGGAATGAAAACGCCCTTCAAAAAATGAACTGAATATAGACAGCTGAAAGACTTAACCCTATATTAAAAGCCTATATTCCTGTACAGATGCTATGCAGGACCATTTCATTGGTGTAACAACATTTCATTGTTTTGTAGTATTGGTTTTTTTTTGTTTTGTTTTGTTTTTAAAGGTGATTCATAATTTCATGTTAATATGCATATATTTCTTGTGCAAAGAAAATGGGCACTATACTACACAATAAACGATTAAATGATATGACTACGGTTGGGTACCTTTTACGTCGGTGCAGGCGCTGTAGTTGCAGTGGTAGCTTTAAGAGCCTGTGTTCACCAAACACATTTTTGCATGGAGAGTGGCCAAAACCTTACTTAGATTACTTACTTACTTACTTAGGTGTTAAATTATTAAAATTAAGTACTCACGTTCCTTGGATGTAGACATTTCTGAGCTGTTTCTGACTCACGTCCCAAAATATAATTGGTAGTAAACACTAAAACATTATTAGCATTACACTTTCATGCTAATTCCATGATAATGTTGCAGATGACAGAAATGCAGTTTGGTAATGTGTTAGCATTAGTGTGATATTCCACAGAAAAATCTATAATTTTAACATTTGTGGCTAAGATTGTAGTGCATGTTTTATGGTTCTAGGGGGCCGAGCCTATCCCAGGAACTACGAGCACGGCGGGGAACTAACCTGGGCAGTCGCTAACTACTGCACTACCATGCCAACTCTTTCAACAATTATATTGAACAAACAAACAAACCAACAAACAAAAAGAAAATATTAATGAATGAGGCCCATTGTTTCAGATAGCCAATGGTGTTATCAACGTTACTGTTCCGCATCCGGTTTTAAAGCTCCCAAGGGATTCGAATCCCATGACTTCCGATCTCCAACGCAAGGTTTCAGCTTTTCAGACTGTACCAGCATCCCTCACAAAAAAAACATAAAATGCACTGATAGTGTTCACATTCCCAAATGATCATTATGTAATTAACATTGCAGTTTAAAGCCAAAGGCCATGGCGTTGTAAATGTGAGTCATTTTAAGAGACTGCCTTATGTGAGAGGGTGAAAGCGGCAGTTGGTGATTAATTCCTTATCATGCTGTAGATGAAGCTTCCTCATCAACTCACTGATGATCTCACAAGAGGCTCTGATCCTCTTTTCTCTCTTTAGTCACCATCGGCAGTCGACAATAATGCCAGCATCTGGTGAATATCACAGTGAACACCGTCATTCCTCGTTTATCCAGCTTTTTTAACTCCTCCTTTTCTGCAAACAGTTTTCTACCAACTGACAAACGGAATAGTGGATGGTTTTTTTCGGGACAGACTACATTCATCACGCTTGCCTCAGGCTTCGCGGCTGTCTCAGGAGTGGCTTTCAGACACAGCAAAACACAACCAGGGTTAGCCGAGACACTTTATTTGAAGGAGAGGGTGAGTGCATATAATCTCAATGCCTTGCCCCCGTCTGCTTCAGCCGTCACTCTCATTAGCCAACGAAAAACCTACAGAGGAGATGTTTTCACAAAACTCTCTTCCAATGGCCCAAGGTCCCTGCGGCGAACGTGGCCCACGCCATGCCACTGCCACTCAAGCACACAGTTCACCTCTTACGCAGGGTGTTAATAGCGATGAGGGGGCCTAAAGAAATATATATCTATTAAAAAGTGCTTGAGTGACACAGAGGTGTCTGTGTGTGGTGTGATACAAAAGCAAGGCAGGCATTTGAGTCAGTCAAGTAACTCAAATGTCAGTACTTTAAGTTCAACTAACTATTGTAAAGGACTGACCTTGCAACTTTAACTGCTAAAAGGTTGAAGCATAAAAAGTGTTAAACTCTGGATCTAAAGAGCCACAGTCTTGGTATGAATAGTTACTCCCCTGCTAAAACATGTCAGCTGTCTACTTGTAACTTTAAATATTTATTTTAGTATGTACAGACATTGTAGAATTAGAAGTATTAATATTTAGTCACTGTACTTTAGATTTTAATAGTAGTAATATTATTTTTAAGGATCTGCACTTTTCTGACATCTTTCTAATTTTACTTCCTATATTTTCAACATAAATATCTGTCATTGCTTAATCAAACATTTTCAAAGCAGGCTTGTTACTTTAGAGTAATTTGTTTGAGTGGGGACAATTTTATGGACAATCTCCTTGGAGCTACTTGGGCTTAAGGGTCTTGCTCAGGGACCCAGGGGTGGTAGGATGCTAGAGGTGAACATCCTAACCACTACTCCGCCACCACTAATAATAACCATAATAACCAGTAGAGGTGTGCAAAAGATTGAATCAAATTAACTCGTGATTTTTACTCTGTCAATTACATTAGTTAATGGTTCATGATCAGTATAAATGGCACAGGACAATGACACCATCTGGTAGTAAAATTTACAGGAACAATTTCAAAAAACCAGAAAACAAAGTCTGATAATCTTCCTTTACAATACAACGCTCTCTCAGTATAGTCTATTTGCAATTCTTTATCTTATGTAAGTGTCTTAAATATGTCTTAAGTCTGTCTTATTAGAATTTAATTCCTTTTCTTTACTTACTATACAGTTGTTTTGTCCTATGTTTTATGTATGACCACACACAGTGCTGGTATGTCTGTGCATACCGACAATATAGTGAGCGCATCTCTCTCTCTCTGTCTTTCTCAAGTTGCCCTTACTACTTTTCTCAGGACACATACCCATGCCAGACATTTTTTTTAAGCGGTAAGAAGCAAACTGAATTCTCATATTTTACTACATAATGTACATAATTCGTGTTCATTGAAAACAGGACTATGATGCCACTTGTTTGCAAAAATACATGAAAGGTTCTATAAAAGTTTTGCATGTAAATTTAATGAGTGATTATTTGTCATTGTGAACCACAGCACAGCACACAGTGCACCACAACAAAATATCACCTCTGCAAATGACCCCTCCGTGAAGGAGCAGTGGGCAGCTTTAGTACTGCCATGTTGATGAGTACCTCAGTCCTACCTTTATCAATCCGGGACCTAAACCAGCGACCCTCTAGACACGGAACCAGATTCCTAACCATCACGCTAAAACTGCCCCAAATATGCATGTGTGTGTGTATACATATGCATATACACATACATCTCTCTCTTTCGGTCTGACTCTCTCACGCTCTCTTTTTCTTTACTATATGTAGTCTCTTTGCATATCTAAATCTTATGCAAACAGAGTGGCTGACTATGTTTATGGATAGTTAAAGTTAAAATTAAAATGATTAAATTGCACTTCTTCACTTACTATACATTGTTTTGTCCTGTACTTCATGGTCAACCACAAGCAGTCCTGGTATGTCTGTACATACAGACAGTAAAATGAGTGCTAAGTGCTAAGTCTCTCTCTCTCTCTCTCTCTCTCTCTCTCTCTCTCTTCAAGACAGTCTCCTGTGCAAGACTGGAGGTGTGCACAGTTTACACATCAAACAAAATTTGCTCATGTCTTTCAGTCAGTGCCACTGGCTGTATTGCGACGCGGGCTGACATACTCTGAACGCCCACAGGAGCCTTTCACCTCCAAGCATCGTTTTTCTGCACTCCTGCATGCCGACCGGCCCCTGGGTCGTGTCCAGACAGAGACCCCTGTCTGCCGTGCGGCATGTCTGCACCCACAACGCCCGTCTGAGCCGTCCCATTATGACTCCTGCCTTTCCTCCCTAAAGATTTGCTTTTGTCGGTATTGTGTTTCAGCACGGAGGGGGGAGATGGACGTTGGCCAAGCGTTGGGATTGGGAACGATTTCTCAAGAGCCTGCACAGATCGTGACCAGAAGGCAGTGATGTGGGTGTTAAAAACATTCTTTTCAAAGAATTTTTTGCCATTAGTCATTAATGTATTATTACCGTTTTCGTTGTTATGAATAATAATCCTAATAGGTTAGGAGACTGTGGCGTTCATAAAAGGAAGTCTTTATTGTTAAACACTTCCCCATTTTGTGGTTAAACAAAACACAGGATTTAAATGGTAGTACATATAGAAGCAACTCCATAAAACTGTGGTCCGTAATATTCTGCCAAAATAGTGGAGAGAAATAAGTGCTAAGAAATGAAACAATTCTTTTTTTCTCTCCCCGGATCTTGTGCATGTGATTCCTTGGCCGCGAATAATGATATTTTAAAATCAAATCTTACCCCACTTTTGTGAAGGTGGGGGAAGGGTTTCATTAAAATCTTTCATACATGCAAATCTTCTCTGCAAAAAAAGGCATAGATATTTCACTCTATTTTTTGCCAACATTTGTGCGAGAAAATCCATAGAAAATCCATCAAATCCTTTCAAAATCCAATAATATTTGCATAGAGCTTAAAACATGCAAAGTCACTGAATATGAATTAAACTGAAAGCCCCTACTTATGCATTGAAATGGGTTTTGAAATGCTTCATTCCTACAGGTAAAACTAGGATGAATCTACTGGTTAAGTGACGACTATCAGTGTCCACGGACACTATCTTCTTAGAACAATGAAATATGCATAATGGCCTTAACATAATTGGCTTAATGATGCGACAAAGTACCAGAGTATAACATGGAGTGACCAGTACAGCGATAACTGTATAATTTTACAATAAAATCTAATTTATGTAGCTGAAACATTAATCACTGACACAACGGTTATAATACACTTATGAGGACTGTAGCATTGTGTAATTTTCATGGGTTAAATAGATTTTAAAGAAAGAAAGGTTTGGAGAATACATGGGGAGTGTGGTACTTAAATATGAAATCAGGATTTATAGAAATTCAAAAGAAATGCCCACACTTTCTTACCTTATCACTGTGCTGCTGATCCTGGTGTTAATAGATTATGTATGTTAGATAACTATTAATATTATATTCACAAATATCTTTTATGCCGGATTATCTCCAAATGAAAAAATACACTTATGAAGTGAATGTAATGTTCATATATAACTATAATGTATTTACTATTTCAAAATTTGTGAAATATCCCTTCTTGGTATTTTATATGAAAAGTCTTTATCTGGCATTGACGGTTATTTCTACGAATTGCTAGATACTATTAACTCTATTTAAACAAGGCATGTTAGGAGCCGGGGGAAAAAATCTCTACATCACCTTCGATCACTTGTGGAAGCGGCAGAATGATGCTTTTGTTTTACACTTTTCCGAAGACGCATCAAGGCCGTACACATGAAGGCTGAACCGTTTGCCGTGTGCCAGCTTCTCAAACTGCAAACACGCATTGGCAACACCTTAAGAATTCAACAGGCAATCTATTCAGCGATTAATGACACAGGAAATCAGGCACTCAGAGAAGGAAGTGTAGCACTCATCACCAAGCTGCCTTGCCTCCTGCCCTTGGGCCCTCAGCGCCGCTCTCCTTCTCCAGTCCACCCATTTGTTCTTAGAGAGACACACACAGTGAATGTTGTTCTTGCGCGCACTTCAAGGCCAGCCTTCAATACGGGAGCATTTTACCTATGCAGAGCCGCTTAGCACATTTAGTGCCAGAAGACCTCTGTCGAGGCAGAGAGTTCTTTTCTTTTCCTGGAGCTGTAACTACACATTCAACTTTTGCCATATTTTTCAGACAGTATCATCATTCATTCAAGAAAAAATCACCGCTCATTGAGTCTGCCTGCTCCGTTACTTAAATTTCAGAGTTGGAGATGAAAGCAAACTCGTTATACTGTAGGTGAGAAACCTTGAGCCAATGCCATATTTGAAATGTAAATAACATTTTCAGATCAGGAAACTTCCTCTCAGTTAGTGTAGGTTGGTATTTTCCATTAGGAAGCACACTAGTGTAATTAACTGAAAAAAATGATTGGTGACTGGAGGAGGTTAGTATCAACAGAAAGTCCCGTTTAGGAGTTGTGCTGTCTTGGCTAGCTATTGAGAGAGTCATAATTTTCACATAAGAAGTGGTGTAATTGACTTGGAGACCATTTAATTAATGAAACAATACCCATTAGCAATATCAGCCTTAGGATGGACGTTAATGTGACCTGTCCAGTAATAGAATTAAGTGGGGTGGGGCGGGCGATGATGGTCTAGTTGGATGGTGGATACTCGTCTGTGGACCAAGAGGTCATGGGTTCGAATCCTACCTCCAGCACTAACATCATCGGGTCCCTGAGCAAGACCCTTAACCCCAAGTTGCTTCAGGGAAACTGAAAAAATGGAAGTTGTCAGCTCTGCATAAGAGTGTCTGTTAAATGCCGTAAATGTAAGTTTTGTGTGTTTACTTTTTGTGGGACTAAAATATTGCTGATATATATGCAAAAAAATATTGATTGGTGACTAGAGGAAGAAAACCTACCTTCTCCCAATACATAACACAAGAGTTATGCTGTCCTCACAAGCTATTCAGAAAGTCAATATGGTGACACAGAAGTAGTAAATTCACATTAGCAATATTAATATGCAACATAGGTAAAGGCTGACTGGAGGGAAAGGAATGCATTTGTAAACCTGATATAATCACTTGAGAAAACCAGCATCTCTCTGAAGGAAGCAGAATACAGGAATTATGCTGGTTTCATAAGCAATTTCAGAAATCATTACAGTAGAAGAAGTAGTAAAAGATGTAAAGTATTGTTTTGATTAAAAAGAAATCAGAATCAGAATTAACACTCAACTTAGAGAGTAGTCTTTTGGTTGTTTATGTTTAGCCAGTTAATAGTTCATTTTAACTTTGTAGGTCTTTCATCTGGAATTTGGGATATTTCCGACATGACTTGAAGGCTGCATTAGACTGCAGGCCCCTGATGACGCCTTGCACGCCCTTTTAAGCATGTCACTCAGGCTACGTTCCTAGCGTGCCTAGCATGAGGTCATTCTATTCGGCTCCACTGGAGGATAAAAAGCCCTACTGTACATTTAAATGCAGATTCTCTCCTGGACACTTTAAGGTGAGGATTAGCTTCAGGTATGACAGCTTTCTAGACTGAAGACAAACACAAAATGCTCTTTTCCCGAGGTATTTGGCTGGAGGCCACTAGTCTGGTGAAAGCTCCAACTTAGAAAGTTGTTTGACTGAACCTTTGGGTGCAGAAAAACAAGAATGAGTGACAATTAGTGCCCCCGAATCAAAAAGTCATTCAAGCGTAGTGGTAAGTTTTAAACACGCCAGTGAGTTAAATGTTTAAACTTTGCATCGACTAGACAGCGTAAAAAAACTTTTAATTAATGAAGTGTGAACTGTTTTTAACATATGATCAAAATTAATCAGCCCTTGATTCAAGATATTAAAATCGAATTAATCACGTGAAATGGCAAATGATGCTTGACACAGCTCCAGCTGTGCTGAGCCACTGTTTTCCCCTCATGCACCTCTCATCGGGGGGACATTTGTAAACCCGAGTGCTTATGTCAACTCTGTAACCATCACACAAGTTTATAGAGTTTTGTATAACATTGATAACATTTTATGATGTTCACCAGTTTCATAACACACATAGCTATGTAGCATTTAAGGTTCAGCCACTGACTTATATCTGTTTTAACATTTAACAGGATATGGCTAGTATTTAGAATAACAAAAATGGTTATTATTCAGTGTTGAGCAAGTGGTACAAGACAACAATGAATAAATAAATAAATAAATAAATAGTTTATATAAACACTATTAATTATGTGTTTAATGTATTATGCATATACCCCATACATACATATATATATATATATATATATATGTACGTATATATATATGTATCCTATACAACAAATGTCACGGTGCGATATCACACATCATCATCATCTTTTTTGATGTATTTATTCATAAATAAATAGCCAAAACATAAATAAAACAGCCAAAATGGAAAAGATTGTGAGTATGCAGTGTACAGATTTATATATGTATTCATTTGAATCAGCACATAACTACAAGAACAGGCACTGTGACATCTTTAATGCATTTCTTTTTCATGCCATAGTAATTTCTAGGAAATGTGGATTACACGTTTTTAAACGATCTCTCATAAAGCTGCAACAGTGTTAATGTTTGCCAATTTGCCAATTTCCTTTTGTTTCGAGTGAGTTTTGATGAGGAAAAAAATGCACGCATGGGGCTATTTTGTGAGAGCGACGGAGCATGCGGTCAGTTCTGACTCTCTGCTCCATCACTGAGCCAATAGAGGAGGATAAAAATCAGCTGATTGGTAGATTAGGCGTGATGAATGGGGCTGTTTGATAAGCTAAACTGAGGCCTGCAGGGATGATCAGATAAGCCACTCGCTCTCTCTAGGAGGACTCACCACCCCACAGGCTGCCTGTTACAGTGCGGCACGGCATGCAGTTAGCTTGACATGTACTGTAATACCTGGATGAGTGGAAAACAGAACGGCACACGCTTTGAACCGGTGTTGTTCGCAGTATGCCACCAATTTAGCAGTTCCACTTAGAAGTACAGTGATTTCCGCTTCTTCCAGAAGTAACTGACGATGCCTCATTTGCTCACTGTGATTTAGTAAGAGTTTACAACGCACCCATCTTTTTGATCATCTAACTTTGTGCGTTAAGTTTTAACAAAGGCTTCCGGAACGTAAGGAAGTCCAAAAGGGAAAAGGAAAAAAAATGCTCCGGAATCCACCCCACTGCAGACTTTCGTCGCAGCCTGCCAAGTGTGTCCACTTCTTTATGGCAAACTTTAACAACGAAGGCGGATCCCTTTATTGATCCTGAGGTGATTGAAACCTTCCTGTTTTGAAATGCAAATTCACTTTAGGCGCAACGGAGACGCGCAGATAAAGGGGCTGAAGCTCTCGCGGGTCTCAACCGAGACACGTCAGGTGGCTTGATGAATCCGCAGGGAGGCTGCACCTCAACACGCAGCCCTCCTCAGATCATCATCCCCTCGTCCTTATTCTGTCAGCGCCATTGATGAGGCTGTCAGGGGTGCGGCTTGTTTGAGGCGGGCGCCCGCGTCGCCTTCCTTTGCATATGCACAACAAGGAGAGGAAAAGGGGGGGTTCGAGAAGGAGAGAGAGAGAGACGGAGGCGAGGCAGGTGCTGAGAGCGAAGCACCATGGGGAATAGCATCTGAGACTGCGGACCTGAAGAACATTCCCACAGGAGTACGCTGTGCAGGAGCTGAGGAACGCCAGCACCAGCAGCCCGGAGCCGCTCTCAGGCAACGTGGAGGGAGGGCACCACGTCCCTGTAATCACAAAGTTTAGCAGGAGCAACGTGGCAGCGGGACTTTGGAAGGGGTTAGGGAGGGGGGGAGTGAAGCAAAATCCTTCTGAAACTGGTTTTGAACATTCTCTAAAGAGTGGAAGACAAGACACTGAAAGAAAGTGGAAAGGAAATGAATAAGAGGAGCTCTAAAAGACCCAGCGTCCAATGCAGGAAGTAGAGAACTTCGGGGCCCAATGAAAAAGAATACCTAATTAGTCTCCCAGCCAGGGGCTCACGATGGAGCTGCTCCAGAACCAGACACCTACAGAAGTAGGGCCAGTGTTAATGATCTCATACGCGGCCCTATGATTAGTGGGCCTTGCTAAACGTGGTGCACCAGGGTGGTGACAAGGCCGCCGTCCCTCTTTCGTGTCCCAGCAGGTTGATTCGAACGTTAGCATAACAAGAGCCCCCTAATTAGACCCCAGCAACTCACACAGGCCCATCATTAATATTCATCATCTTCTGCGGGCCACCGTTTCATTTGTACAGTGCATGTAGATTGCGTGGGATTGAACCACCTAGGCTAGAAATATTTAAAAAGGGAAGAACAGAAGCGGGAGAGGAAAATAAAAAATGGAAGGCGGAACGGCAGGTCATGTTTCGAGATCCCCAAAAGCAGCAAGCAGAGGAGGAAGTCTTTCCTCCACAGGGATTATGGGTAGGATATGCTATAGAGGGAGCAGCCGAGGAAGGGGGTCGGCATGGCTGGCTCGTCTACAGGTCTCAGAAGCGTGACTATCGCCTGGCTCGTAAACATTGCATGCATAATGTGCCAAAGCACACAGACAAAAAGAGGGAAGAGGTGGAAAGGGCTTCAAATCGTCTTTCATCCTTTTTTTTTTACAGGATCAAGAAATAAAAAGTTTGTTCTGTGAAAAAGGCAAGTGAGAAAGTTCACAAAACCAACAACAAGGCAAAGATGAAAAAATATTGACTTTACAGTTTTCTTCCTTGCCACAACCAAAAAGGTAAGAAACCAAACCAAAAGAAGAAAAAAAAAATCTGGGGAATGCCATCTCAGGCAAACAAATACTTTATGGGTATTAGCATTGGAGGAGTCTGGTGCTGAAGTGTTTGCGCATTCCTGTGGACCGCAGGAGAACCAGGGAGGAGGCGGAGTTAACAGCAGACGCTGAGACCCAGAGAACGTTCAGGATGGTGGTCTGCTGCTGCAGGAACGCTAAAGGGTGCTCGTGGGCTTCCACTGGAGGGTGTTGTCCCAAAAAGAGAGTGAACACCTAAAGGGCTCTGGCTGACGCTCAGTAACTCCTGAAGGGCTGGACCAGCCTGTTTGGCCCTCTGGGAGGTCTGGATGCCAAGGGTGGTTATTACGCTTAGGACGAGTCTTTGTGGACAGATTTATCGACTTCGGCGAGGATCTCTCTCCCTGGTGCCAAGTTAAGCCACAGCATAATTAACAAACCGCAGAGGAATGTGTTTGATGTTGGCTATTACAATAGCCTCTTAGATAGATGCCTAGACATGCTCTGGGACTGTCCATGCATGCACACAGAGCGTGACCTCAAGCTGTTTCACAAACAGAAGGCACACACACACACGCAGGCGCACACACACACAAAAACACAGGCGTGCAGAAAGGACAATTACTCCCATTAAAGGGGCCCAGATGCTTCCTTGATTAAATTTGACCACACAAACAGAAATGAAAGCAAATGGGTACGCGAGAAGGCTTCCCTGAGCATATGTTCGGTGAGTTGCTCAGAGCTCTGAGAGAGAGAGCAATGAAGTAGAGAAAGAGAGAGGGAGAGAATAATTCAGTTAAATACATGCTAGGCAGATTTCCTGGAATTCATACCAAAAATCCTGATCTGTGGAATAACGTAAAATCATTTACACTAGCATCTATACACTTGGCAAGTATGTTTGTGTGGTGGGAGGGTGGTTGGTGGGTCAGTGTTAAGGGGGTTAGAGAGAGACAGGGAGAGACAGCAAGCCAGGTGTGTGCCAGTATGCATGCAGTCTAAACTCTCGACCCTCTGCACCTCTGCCACACCCCATTTTGCTGAGCAGGATGACTGACAGCTCACTGAACAGCAGCCACTTCTCTTCATTTGCCATAACACAAACATGCTGGGGAGATGACAAGGCCAGATCAGTTATGCCATACTTCATTTTGGCTGCACCACACTCCACTATAACTGCACAACACTTAACCACAGCTCCCCCATACTTCACCATAACTATACCATACTTCACCGTAACTACGTCATACTTCACCACAACTAAACCATAATTTATCCTGATTACGTCATACTTCTCCTAAACACCATGCTTCAATCAAGCTACGTTCTACTTCATTTCAGCTGCACCAGCTGCAACATACAGACCATAGCTACATCATTCTTCACAGTAGCAACATCATACTACAATATAGCTACCCATAATTTTACCATAGCTACATCAAGCTTCACCATAGTTAGATTATGATACACTACTGCTACATCACACTACACTTGAGCCACATCATACTGAACTATAGCTACCCCATACTCCTATCTGCAGCATACATCATACTACACTACAGCTTCATCATACTTCACCATAGTTGTATTATACTACACTACAGCTTCATCATACTTCACCATAGTTGTATTATACTACACTACAGCTACACCATACTTCACCATAGCCATGTCATACTTCATGATGGCTACACCATACTACACTACAGCTACCCCAGACATCACCATAGTTGTATTACACTACACTATATCTTCATCATACTTCACCATAGATGCACCAAACTTCACGATGGCTACATTATACTGCACTACAACTACTCTATACATCACCATAGTTCTATTATACTGCACCATATCTTCATCT
Source organism: Distichodus sexfasciatus (assembly GCA_032718565.1). Lineage (NCBI taxonomy): Eukaryota > Metazoa > Chordata > Actinopteri > Characiformes > Distichodontidae > Distichodus > Distichodus sexfasciatus. The sequence goes on from JAVGVS010000126.1 coordinate 1,071,043, forward strand.
TATTTCACCATAGTTGCATCAAACTTCATGATGGCTACATTATACTGTACTACACTACATCATACTACACTAGCCACCATCACCATAATCTTACCTCACCATTGTTGTGTTCACACTACACTACAACTGCACTATAGTTCACCACAGCTACATCATATTACTCTGTAGTTAAAGCATATCAGACTATGCCAAAAGCATTTTTCACTACAACTACACTATATTTCCTTATAACTACACTGGTACTTACTATTTGTACAATACAACTACTGTACATTTCACTACTCCCAATCTTAACTGTTTCTTCATCACACTTCTATTTCAATACTTTGAAATAGCTATATCACATTTCCCTATTATTACCTTATCCTCCAGGATTCTTTATGCTCCTCCGTACTTGACTAAACCTGCACCATACTATTTTAGCTGGCTAACTAAACAATACTGGACCATACATACACTATGCAACATAAATACAATCATACTTCGTTAAACAATACTTCACTAGCAATACCCTACTTTTTCAAATTTGTAGATATAGTGATGTATGGAGTTGCTATAGTGAAGTTCATTGTAGTTGTAGTGAAGTACTTTGTAATTACAGTGCAATTCACTATAGCAACGTCATATTTCACCATAATTACAACGTAGTAAATAACTTTTACAAAAGCTGTATCATATGATATGATACTATATCACTCTACAATAAAATTCAGCATAGCTACACTAGGCTTCATTGGTCAACCATACTTCATTATATGTACATTATACTTTACAGCTTAAAAGCTTACACTTTAAGGCTTCATTACTATTTACTCTAGCTACCCTAATTTAAACTGCTGCCAAATTGCAAATTAAACTGAATTACTATATTAAAATACAAGCAGCTTTGTTATTGTTATCATCCTTAAGATTCACACAACCTAAGTAATGGGACTGGGTGTTGCCCAGTGGTAGTGTTTTGAACTCTTTCATATTGGAATGAAGAACATCTTGTCTTGTAATGTACACGTGGCTGTCTGTCAATGTCTGTCAATCTTTCATTGACACCTGGTTGTCAGTTCAACCTCAGCCTAATTAGAGAATTTCACAGGTAACAGACATTTTCTGAACATTGTGTTACTCACACCATTTGGTAGAACTGTCAGAGAGATTTTCCCTCACTGTATTCATGTTGGTTCTACTGGCAGTCAGAGAATAGCATTAAGGAAATTTATTTTCTCACAAAGTAATTCCCATTTGCTATCTATGCCTCTCCTATCATATGATAGTCATTAGCCTAGGCAGGTGAAGGTTAATACCAGCTTCCTCCAGAAAGCATGTAGCTAATTGCTGCATCTTCCAGGATGCTGCTCCTGTAATGTCACAGGTCAGCTGAACGTGTTTGGAAGTAAATCATTTACTGACACATTAGTAACTTTGGTCTTTATGGGACAGTTTAAGCTTGTGGCCTGCTAAAACTTGCTTGTTGGACCATATGTGACCAGATATGGCAAAATAAGTCTGAAATTGCAAATGCTAATTTTGAGATACAGGCCAATAAAACTAAAAAGCATCAAAATATAGATTTTTCTTTTTGGATCTTATAAGCAGGAATAGGTCTTCAAAATTCATTCCAATATTTCATAGTCAAGGAAATTGTATAAACATATTTAAATGGCTATTTAAGTTGACTTACAACTCTCAAATCTTACCAAGAATGCCAGAAATAAACACTGTTTTATCTTGCCGTTTAAGCTGAGGATTTCTATATGTTCAGTGTCTCTCCTGAAACGTCCTGATCTCTGCTGTCCATCTATTGAGTTTAAACATATTTCCCTGATCTTATGAAACCCATCAAAATGCTTACAACTTTTCAAGACTGATGCACGTGTTTGCTGTGATTATTATTGTTTTTTTAATGTACAGCAACCACACACAAGACTTTGAACTTAATGGATATTATATTGATTCCTCTGTATGTGAAATTATTTAGTTATTCAGTGCACAAAACCAGAAGTAATTGTGTAAAAATGCATAAATGGCATTCTTGGTGATGTAAACGGACTGTGTGTGGACGTTCGCAACTCTCAAATGGAATGCCAATACTCTGCAAAATGCTCCAGTTTAGTCAAATCTTCCCTTTTATTACAGTCAAACTCATATTTTAGCTGATAAATAACAAAAATAACCAGCATTCTACTCACAATACGGACACATGCTTGATATTTTCAGTGTTTATTCTGAACATCGCATTATTGTGACGCAGCTCCATGGCATGCCTGTTCTAAAATATGAATTGTTGCATAATTCAAGTGGCTTTTCTTGACCATTCAAGATATGACTCTGACCAAGAGATCTTTTTTTACAGGCTTATTTTCTCATCTTAATTTTGAATTTTAGGCCACTGTGACTCATTTTCACAGATCAGCCCATATTTATCAGCAAGGGTTCTATCTATATAGTCAGTTAGTAGGAAAAACCAAATCTAGGTTAGAAAAACTAAACATCTAAACAGTTCCCTGACTTACAGCATCTTTGGGCATAAATCCTTTCATCTTAAGTGCCTAAGTGGAAAACTAGCTAACCAATTCACACTCTAGCGACGATATTAATATCCTCCAGCCATTCTCCCCTGGATACAGTTCGGGCTCAGTACCCCAGAGGAGCCACTTAAACACTAATTCAAATATCAGCAAACGCCCACGCCTCATTGGCGCATTAACCAGCAGAGAAAATAACTCTCCACCTAGTGAGCTTCTCAGTCGGCTTCGCGTTTAACTCAGAGAGGCAGAATGCGGCTTTAGCCCGATTCTCTTCGGTACAGCTGCAGACCGTTTGAGGCCATAAGCTCCAAATAAGTCTTCTTCACTCGTGCCGAGGTCTTATTAATTACCTGGGCCGAGCAGGGGCTTCAGTGTGCCAGAGGGGTTCAGCTTCTAATGCATCCCATTTGACCGAGGCTGCTCTGGCTAATGCTTCCCTGGAGGAAAGTCTCCCTAATTAATCCACCATTTCCGCTGTAATGGCACCCTCCCCTCCGAGACCTGGAGGAAGTGTGGATGGGGTTGGGGTGAGTGATTTAAATTGCTCACAAACAATGCTCAAATATGAGGGTGCTCTGACATTTTTGTAGAAGGAAAAAGTGAATAGCTCCCAGTTTTTGCTGAATAAGAGGTCCAGAGGTCTGATATTCAGAAAGTGAACGTCCATAGGGTCTAGATTTTTAAATTTCAAAATGTCAAAGATGTCAATCTTTGAAATATGGAAATTTTCAATCACAATATATTTTCCTAAATGCAGGTAGAACTTTATAATTCTAATGCTAAGATTCTCAGGATCTTGTTTTGCTGCCATTTTTTGTTTGGAAGGACCTTTGTAATACTGACACTTCAGTTTTGTTCAACAGTACAAGTTAAAAGTGATGATTGAACAGAACAATACAAATAATGAATTCTGGGAAAAACGTAAATGGTTCAACAAGCGAAAAGGAAAAAACTGAACAGCAGTTTCAGCAAAAAGTAAACAGAAATGGGAACAAGTCCCTTCTACTCGTTTAGGATTTTAAACATTACTTTATCATACACATACCTGGTTAATAAAATTATTACCACACACTAAATTTCCATCATGAGAGTTCTTAATACTGAAACAGAGCATTTTTCTCACGCTGTGGTAAAACATCTAATAAATTTCATCTTTATTTAGATAATCTAGGTGTATTTGCAGAAGTTATGTTAACTTTAGTTTCTCGAGACTACGAAAGCTTCATTTTTAGTTATCTAACTAACTAGCTCGTATAAATAATACACATGATTGCAGAAACCTATAGACCAAGTGATTGTCATTCTAATACCAAAATTCTCAGCATCTCATTTTATCTTTGCGGCCATCTTTGGCTTGGCACAGCCCTTTTACACTGACTTTGTAGACTTTTTTCTACTCTGTAGGCCAAAAAGTGACAGCTGAACTGAACAACACAAATAATGACTTTGCCGGCACGGCTGGCATCCGCAGCCTTAAGAGACAAAATAAAAGGATCTGGGCATCATGCTGGTTTGAATGAGCCTTTTGTTCTCCTGTTCGGGCTCTCCTGAAATCCTGCACTCTCGCGCGTTGCTCTGCAGCCCTCATTATATTGTCATTTTGAGTTATCAATAACGATGGCCAGGAGATTATGAGTGACGTACCCGTGAAGTGTGAGTAGACTGCCCTGGCTCTCAGCATGCTCTGGCATGTGGGCTGTGAGCTGCCTGCCAGCTTCTTAATGTGGGTGTCCGTGTGTCTGGCCAAGGCCCTGAGCTCACTCTGCTCTCGGTGACGGTGCTGAGGAACGGCCTACTCGCCGTATGCAACCGGAGACAAGTAAACTCCTATTATAGCGAATGAAAACACAGGCATTTGTTGTTGCTGCGCAGGCCTTGGTCAGCATTCAGCGCAGCATACACCTGGTACCACTTAACATAATGACATAAATATGGGAATTTTCTTCATGTACAGTGCAGTCTGCAAGTTATTGGACAGTGACAGTTGTATTGGCTCTGTATGCTAGTGCATTTAAGGGGCGGAAAATGATGACTTCTTAGAAATTTTAAAGGAGTAGTCTAGTGTTCTTCATTATAAATCCTAAATTTTCTTTCCTTGTTGTTTACTAATGATCTTGCACTGAGACTGGTTTCAAGAACACTTAAAGCATCCTCCCCTAAGGTTACACTCAAATGGGTAAAATGAGTCAAATGGGGTTAAATGGACAGATGGAAATAAAACCAAAATAACTAAAAACATTTAGATTCACAAATGACTAACTCTTAGTCCTATTTTACACTTATAGTTTTATAAGGTCAGAAACAATTCCTTTTTTTCAAGTGATTATAGGAAGAGAGTCATATTAATTATCTTTCCGAAAATATATTTAGTTATATTTAGCTAAAGTAAACTTCTGTATTCAAGAAATTTTCATATCCTTGACCTTCAAAATAACTTACTTGATCTAAAGGCTTCACTGTTGATACCTGTATCTTTATTAGATAAACTGAAATGTTTTTAAAAAGTGGAGAAGATAAAAACCGTGGACGTTACCTTGATATATATAGCTGAGATGACAATAAGATTTACTTTGACTTTGATTATTCATAACCCCAACATTAAATATATGGATATCAGTTGTTTGTTATATTGGTAAACTGCAAAAGTAAAAGAGTGAGATTAAAATATCTGGCAAACCACAAGTGATTACAGAAGCAAAGAACTAACTTGAACATGAATTCATGAAGGAATTAATACTACAAAAACATTCTGGATTACCAGTATTAGATACAAAACAAACAAAAAAATCTATTTAAGGTTACCTCAAAATGCAACAAAAATGATAAATAAATACATCCAAATGTTATGTAGTTTTGTTTTCAAATTAATTACCATTTCATTATTCTAGGTTTTTATGTGTCTTGCAAATTGACAAAGTAAGCGTTTAGATTATCTAATTATATACCAGTTTTAATTTACATTTGTTAAAGCCTAATATGAAAATGTGAATAACGATATGACAGATAAATTACTATAGGTACCTACTGGTATTTTGATGTTTAAAAATAAATAATAAACTCCTGGAGCGCATCATCAGTTTCTCTCCTATGTAATAATATATACAGTGGCTAAATCATCTCAAGACTCTCGTCTCTCTTGTGTTTATCTGTCTGAACTGGAGCATGTAGAGCAACATTATTCAACAAGTCCACAATCTCCAGATTTTCAGGGATAGATGGAAATATGCTTCACACTGTGTTCCTGAACTTTCCACAGAGAATCAGTGGTGTTTAGGTCTGCTATTGAGGAGGCTGAAGAAGGTATTTGGTTTCGTCCTGGTGCTCATAAAACCACTTTTGAAGTTTTGTGTATAAGGCCTTCATTTACATGGGGTAAAAGAACAGTGTTTGTACAACAATCACCTGTCAAGGATTAGAAACAGTTCGAGGAGCAAAAGGGAAAAGGAATACAAATAACATTTTCAGGAAAAAGCAAACAGAAACAAAGGGAACAAAGTCCTTTAACTTGTTTAGGATTTTAAACATTATTTTATTATACAAATACCTGGTTGATAAATCTATTATTACCATGCACTACATTTCCATAAAATATAATTAAATTATTTTCCCAGTAGGAAACAAATTGTGCCATGTCTAATTCATCTTGTCACATTTTCTACCAAAGCATTTTGCTTGTGCTACCAGCAAGCTACCTACCCGGCTTGCTGAAATAACCCATGTGATTGAAGAATCCTGTACACAGTTATTTTCTGTCATTATGCTACTAAAAACCCTGTGCAAATTCAATAGAATAATTCTCCTTAAAATAACAAATGTAATTATGAGTGGAATCAGAATTTTATAATGATGCTTTTTCCTCTAAACAAAGCAAAATGAAAAAGAAATCCATTCCATGTTTAGTCGTTCATGGTCCAGCAGGATTAACATAATTTTATATAGCCAGACATAGGATCTAATTATTCCCACTGTATGTGTTCTTTCTGTGATGGACAGACAGAGAAATAGACAGGCAGGTATACAAAGATAGGTACATGGTTAGATGGATGGATGGCTAGAAAGATAGAAAGATAGATGGAGAGAGAGAGAGAGAGAGAGAGAGAGAGAGAAAGAGAGAGAGCGAGAGAGAGACGGAAGGGCAGGTATACATAGATAGGTACATAGATGGATGGATGGATGGATGGATGAATAAAAGGCTAGATATATGGACAGACAGATAGATAGGTAGATAACAATATGTGTCCATACTCTTTTCAGTGAGATTGAAGCCATGAAGCCATACAAAATGGCCAAGAAATCACAGTTTAAAAATCACAAACACATGCTAAAAGCACATCTTTCTTGAATTTCCCTATAAATATGCAGATGAAGGACAAGTATCATCTGATTTCATCTCTATTCATCACTTTCCATCTCTCGATTCCTCCCTCTTTCTCAGTTTAAGCTAACACTAGTAAAACAGGGCCATGTGAGATAGCACATGAGTCTCTTTCCTTTGTTTATTAAAATTTTCTCCCCACTCTCATAAGCAGCAAACCACAGACATTTCTAAAAGTCCTTGCTGACCACAGGACAGACAGTTAGAGCTTGGGAGAGAGTCATCTGGTCAGTCACAATAAAACATCAGTCTAGCATATGAAACTTGATTTGTTTAAAATTGATGTTAAAACGTTCCACTGGAATGTTTACATCAGTGTGATTATGACAGAAATATGAGAAAGACTTACTGTACTGCACACCAGATTGTCTGTCTATCTCATTTATGTTTATATGGATACTTGTTTGTTCAAATCAAAGAAATAATCTAAGATTGCTGAAAAACCAAAATTCACTGATGTACTCATTTGGTTCTGACATTACAATTTATGATAATAGCTATCAGTAAGACCAGTTGACTCATTTATGGGATTTAGCTGACACACTTATCCAGAGAGACTTCCATTTCCTAATTACAGGGACAGTCTCCCTGGAATCGGGTGGGAGTTGAGTCCGTTTTCAGTCTGGGAGTTTTATGCTCATGACCAGTCTACTTTTGTGGCTTGGGAGATGAAACAACAATTAAATTCTTATTATTCTGTGGTTTTTCTTACTAACAAAACACACATCATCTTAATGACTTATTAAAATCCAAATGCATGTCTTCCTTATAGAATTATGTAGAAGTATGTTGCATGCAGTTTTGATCAGAACTGTAAATGGTTTTAACAGCCTACAATCTACAACCCGGGGCACTTGATAGCATAATGTTTAGGGAGTTGGCACCGTGATTAGAGAGCCACCGGTTCAAGTTCCGAACTGGTAAAGGTATCGTCCTGGGTGCTGCATGTCAGCTGCCCACTGCTCCTTCATGGATGGGCCAAATGCAGATATCACATTTCATTGTGGTGCACTGTGTGAAGGATGGGTGGGTCAAATGCAGAAGTCACATTTTGTTGTGGTGCACTGTGTGCTGTCCTGTGGTGTGTTCATAATGACAAATAATCACACGCTTTCAATTGGGGAAAACATTCAAGCTTGGGAGTGTGGAAGAACTAAAAATGGGTACTAAGTGCTAAGTTCTAAGTGTAGAAGGATGAAGATATCCTCAGTAAGTTAGGACCGGTGTGATCTAAGAAAGGAGGCTCTTGAAGATGGAAAAGGATGCACATGTTCTGGTGCCCCTTGGCAGCTTGTTTCCTCCAGCGGGGAACCATAAAGGAGAACAGTCTGGCCTCTGTGGGCATTGTGCATAGGGACAGCACAGCCAGGCAGTGTTGGTTGGAGGAGCGGAGGAGGCGAGACGGAATGTAAGCCTGCATGAGGGAGTTGGGGTAACTGGGAGTAGACGCAGACCTCACTTTGTAAGCCAGTGCCAGTGCTTTGAAATTGATTTGAGACAGTGTTGGTCAATAATTAGAGGGGAGACATGTGCCCTTTTGGGCTGTTCGGACACAAGCCGAGCAGCTGCGTTCTGGACCAGTTGCAGAGGTCTTATTGCACAAGCTGGGGAACCCACGAGGAAGGCATTGCAGTAGTCGATGCAAGAGATACTCATGGCCTGTACCAGGAGTTAGGTGGCATATTGCTTTAGGTAAGGTCTGACTTTTTTGAAGTTATATACGGAAAAGCGACAGGACCCAGAGACTGATGCAACGTGGTCAAAGGGAGATAGCCGGTCATCAATCACGCCATCCAGGTTTCACCTGAGGAGTGAGATGAAGAGGTAATTTTTAGCTTCATATCATGGTGGTTAATGGATTTCACTGGGATAACCAGGAGCTCAGTTTTTGAGAAGTTCAGCTGCAGGTGTTGGCTCTGCATCCATGCAGAAGACAGTTGTATTTGTCTTCCTGTCTGTTGGGTGCAACCAACTTTGCCAGTTTGGAAGGGGAGAATTCCCTTAAGTGAAAGCTCCCATGTAATCTAAAGCCATACGGCTGTAGAATGTGGATCTTCAAGGGTACTGTTGACTGTCAAATTAAATTATTTTGCTTCCAGCCAGCTTAAAAGTCAAGTTGTCTTCCAGATATGCTCCTGGATCTCCTGATTAGCAACTCCAGCTATGCTATAGAGTTAAGGGTCTTGCCTGGAGCCAAATGGTGGTAGTTCTGGTAACAGGATAGTCCTGGATTTACACCCGTGACCAACTGGTTTGTAGGCGAGTGTCCTACCACTAGCCTGCCGCCACCACCCAGACTCTTCTGTGCAGCTTTATCTTAGCATAACTGACCCTGTTTTTGTGAAGCTGAACTTGCATACAGATTAATTTATTTTCATCCCTATATTTTGGTTCAGCTACTGGCCATCAGCTTTTTCAATCAGGTTTGAGGTGCCCGAGGTTATTCCTATCAAAATACACTCCGGCGGCCACAGCACATGTGCTCAGCAGACCAAAGACGAGCGCGTACCAAATTGGATTAGCCTGTAAAGTCACAGATTTGCATCTGAGGAGAGATCCTCCATCCAGATAAGAGACAGAGGTCTGTATTCAGTCACTAGTGTGTGTGTGTGTGTGTGGCTGGGTGGTCCAAAGCTCTGCTGGTGTAACTTTGGGTCTCCCATCGTCCAGTCCTTTAGTGTGAAGTCCAGAAGTGCAAGCTAAGTGTGACATGGAGCTGTTTGCTTGTCTTGCTCACTGATCCGCTTTAATTGGTCACAATTAAACCCTTAATTAGCCAATCAGTGGAAGGCATGACTGAGCACCAGACCGTGAGGGTGAAACACTCTTTGCCATGTTTGTATTATGCAACTCAAGGAAAAATCTGAGAAATAATGCCAGGAGGTTTTAGTCATGCAATGAGACAAAGAAAGGATAATGCTGAGGTTGACACAAAAGGTCAAATTGATCCTTTATCAAATAAATCCTATTATATTTTTAGAGATAATTAAACTTATATTGGTCTGCCTATCTCTATAGGCCTACTAGAAATTTTCATTGGAAACTTAGGCTAGCTACCCTGTGTTTTAAACTGGCAAATCAACTAAGTAAACAAATGTGTTTATGTCAGTAAACAGGGCTACAAAACCGGTTTGGCAAAAAATGAGAAGGACAAGAACAACAAATAGATTACTTCCAGCACTTCTATTTTGTCGCAGCTGTTTAATTGTTTACTTTCTTCTCTGTTTGAAGAGGCCTTCCCAGTTAATTACGATCTTCCTCCAAAACTTCTGCAAACGGGCCGCATCGAAATTTGACAATTCGGAAAAGCACTCGGCTTCCAGACCGTTGGCTAACCAAACGAAAAAAGGCCGACCACATCTCATAGCGAGGCGAGAGAAACTTGGGATTCCCTGGTCACAACAGACGATACTGATTTGCAGTGCCTCCTGGTTCGCATCCAGCTGCTGATTTTGGAATCTTCGCAGGACTGGACAATCCCATGGCTCTCTTTTCTCCAGCCTTGACCCTGCTCATGAAGCCTTTGCAGGGGCGACTAAGAGGCGGCGCACTGGAGAGCGTCAGCGCCTCGCGTCTATTGAAGTAATAAGCTGACCCAGAGCGCCGTCTGCCTTTGAGCCGAGGCCAAGCCATCTGAATCCACTCTGCCCCAAATGAGGGCTTAGCTTTCAAAGGAGCTCCAGCGAGGGCCGACCCCTTTCCACCCCTCACGCGCAGAAGCGAGGGACGGCAGCGGCGGCCTCAAAACCCAGCCGAGATGTGATAAATGGCTGCAGCGGACAGACGCTAGTTTACTTGTGATTACTTCAGCATGTTTTGATTTATGGGAGTTTGCTTTCTTATAAGCGCTGCCATTAAGAGTCAACGGTAGGCTGTTTTAGATTTTTTTTGTTGATGTGTATGGGATTTTTTGTTTCAATAAACCATGCTTCAACATCTCTTCAAGAAGAGAATTAGCAGTGCTTTGTGCGATAATAGCAAAAAAAAGTTTGCATTACACTCTTAAAACTCTCTTAGGTGCTAAATGAGTTCTTTGAAGTGATGCCATAAGAAAGACCATTTTTGGCTCCATAAAGGAACTTTTTATTAGATGGTTCTTGAAAGAATCATTGGCTAGTTGGTGCCAAAATTTGTGAAGAACTTTTTTTTTACCTCAAAGAATCCTCCAAAAGGTCTTATAACAATTAAAAGTTCTTTTTGTATCCATATAATGCAGCATGAATGATTAAGGAAAGTTTATTTTTAAGAGTTTTAAAACAGGGCTGATTTTCATCATCATCTATGTTAACTCATTTACGTTATCTTTGTTTCATAAAAAACAATTTTACATAAATGCAACTGAAGGGTGAAAATGGCCGGAAAGGAGTTGATAAAAAAGTTTTGCAGCAGTCAGGAGCTGCCTTAAAAAACTCCAGAGTCTGCAGAGTCACTCAAGTCCAATTTCACTCTTCTGCTCTTCGCACATCAACACCCTTTTCGAGACATCTGACACGTATTAGTGTGGAGGGCTAAGTTAAGCGTTTGTTTTTCGCCCCATACTTTCGACATCGTTCTCACCCCTCATTAAGGGTGGTCATGTTAATCCTCATCACTCATTCCACATGTGCCTTCTCCAACCGCAACTTATCGCGGCGCATATGAATTATGACAGCCGAATCCATGGGATACGAGGACGGGGGGACAGAGAGGGGGAGAGGGAGAGAGGGAGAGAAAGAGAGAGAGATGCCTCCATGCAATCTGCCTGCATCGAGCCCCTCAGATGTGGTCTGGCACCTAGTTCACAAGGCTCAACTAGATCCACACATTGTACTCATATATCTCCTAAGGAGAAGGGACACAGAGACAAAAGTCTCCAGCTCGCCTTTGCTGTTTACTTACACCGAGCGCTGCCAAATGATACGGACCACATAAGTGATTCTGTTTTTGTCATACTGCTGATCTAGTCGTATGTGGAGTGACTGAAGGGCTGTGAGATATTAAACAAATTCTCAGAGGGCTTCTCACTCAAATGGCTCAGCGAATGTGCGAGGCCGTGGCCAGAGTTTTCCAACCAGCGTTCAAACACGTCGGAAAATTAGAACGATTATTTAAACTGCGGCGTCAGAAATGTCAGCCCGGTCTCAGACGATTTCGCAATGTTGACGACAAAGTGGAAAGGCAACAGATGAAACCGTCAAGGGCTCTGTTACTGTTTTAGCTCTCTTTTTATGTATTCTATGTCATTTGTCTTTTATTAGCTTATTTGAGTGATTTTCACATATTACATGTGCTGTAAAAAATGTTCACTGTAAATCTACAGTATAATACTGGCAGCAGAGTCGCCAGCCATTTTTACAGTATTGTGCTGGGTTACTTATTTTTTCAAAAGCAAAACTTCATAATTCTCACAATCTTTAATGAAGTAATTGAAGAAAAAAGACATCCTAGTATAACATCTGTTCGTAATGAAGGCACTTAACATCTCATGTTTTTTCAGCTACATTTAGCTGCATTGAAAAAATCAGTGTATATTTACAATATAACACTAGCCGAAATGTCAGGCATTTTCTGTATTCTGTATTTTCTGTAAAAGTATTTGATACTGACATTCATTCATTCATTCATTCATTCATTAACCAAACCGTTTAATCCCTATTGGGGTCGCAGGGTGTGGAGCCTGTCCCAGGACAACATGCGCGAGGCAGGGACCAACCCTGGGTGGACACCAGCACACCACAAGGCACACACAATTCCACTCTCAGTCGCACCTTACGTGGCTCGTCAATTAACCTATATTGTTTGCTTTTGGACAAAGAGAGGAAAAGGGAGCACCCGGAGAAAACCCACACAAACACGGGGAGAGCACGCAAACTCCACACAGAAAGGTTCTACAGCCAACCCAGGGATTGAACCCAGGACCTTCTCACTGTGAGGCAGCAGTGCTAACAACTGCACCACCGTGCTGCCCTTGATATTAAAAGTAACAGTATTATTTTAAAAGTATTTAGCTGTGTTGCCTACTGCAAATATTTGCCGATTTTCAGAAACAACACTTAAAATTTTTGGCATACTCAAATGAAGAAAATGAAAACGAATAAGGTAGTTTTAGAATGCAGTTTAGAATGCATTTAACCTTCATATTACATTCAGCTACATTATACATATATATATATATATATATATATATATATATACACATATATATATATATATATATATATATATATATATATGTATATATATCATGGTACAGTGATTCAGAACTTCAACATATTAAATTATACTACAAAACAAAGAAAAACACTATTTGTAGTGGTGCTTGTAAAATGAAGAACAGCTGATATAAATCGGATATAAAACCCAAAATGCTTTAGGAGCATAGTATATTACTAGTTATTCTGCTGATTAACAGTTTTTCTTTAAAAAGGTATCTTCTAAAAAATACAATAAAATGCTGAAGGGAAGTCACTGTAAATTTACAGCAATTGGTGATTGGGAAGGTGGTCTAGTGGTTAGGATATTCTCCTATAGACCAAGAGGTTGGGGGTTGGATCCTACCACTACCGGCACTACCATTACTGGGTCCTTGAGCAAGACCTTTAAATGCCATAAATGTAAATGTAAGTGAATTTAAGTGAGTGATTATTTGTCATTGTGAACACACCGCAGCAGACAAAATGTGCCCTTAGCATTTCACCTATATGTGAAGGAGCAGTGAGAAGCTTTTTGGCAGTGCCCAGAGAGCTGTGCTAGTGGATGGTACCTTGCTCATGGGTGCCTCAGTGGTACTTTTACCAAACTATGATTTTAATCGATGATCGTTCGATCACAAGGCCAACTCCCTAACCGTTATCCTACCAACTGCCCCAGTAGACACTGGTTACAGTGTGGGTTTTTTAAAATCATTTTTTCTTTGGCAATATGTATCTCTCAGATCTTTCCAGACTTCAACTTCTTAAATTCTTAACCATAGTCAGCCAGTTTGCTGTCAACATTTACAAAGTAATAAAACTGCAATAATAAGCTTTATACAACTGTATAGTGCAGATTTTTTAAATCCCTCATAATCAGACATGGTGGTTAAACAATCTGTCCACTCTACTGATTACTAACACTAAAAAAAGTGTGATCTATGAAGAAAACCATGCTGGAGTCGCAACCATTTTTCTGTCCCTATAATAAACAAGTCGTATATAGGTCACAGAGTTCGAGAAGTTAAAGGAAAGCTTAATTATTTTTGTTTGTTTCTTTCATTTTTACACATAGGTTCAGGGTTGACTTGTTTCTGTCATTTGCCCTTTTTTCTCCAACCTACACAAGAGCTGCTATACATGCACTTTCTGGAAATATAATTGCTTTCTTTCGTTTCTTTTTATCTCAATCTGCTTACTCTCTCTCCCTCTCTTTCTCTTTCTCTCTCTCTCTCTCTCTGACAGGTGTTACACCCCCGCTCTGACCGTGTGGCTGGGAGTGCAGGCGGCTGGGTAGATAAAGTGAGCTCCCTTCCTGTGTGAGGTTAAAACCTGCGCCGTCTCTCTCGGCTCGTTTGCAAAGCTGCTGCAAACCACAGCTGGGTCGCTGCCGCCTCGCCTTCCCCCGGCTGATGCGCGACCAGCTCCCCCCGACCTGAGCCCGCCGCCAGACGCTGCGACGGAAACCGCAGCACAGATCTCAGATCATTGTGGAAGGGGTGAGTAGTGGCAGCTCCTCGTAGCCCCGCGTGCGGTTAAGACGCCCAGGTGCTCCTCGCAGTGAGCTGCTTTGAGAACTTCCGCACGCCTCTGGTCTCATGCGTAATCCGATTACGCACCATTACGGTGAGCAGGAGTGAGGCGTTACCGTTGAGAAGCCGGTTTGAGATTGGGATCACAACTCCTGGGGTGACCTCAGAGACGGTTGGCGCCACCGTGACCCTTGCGGCTATCACTGTATCTGTCCGATAAAAGCTGATAAATGATTTAATTGCCTCTTGTGGCTTTGATTTTATGAAACTGAGTAGGCTGAGCCGAAGGTTGGTGTAACTGAAACAAACAGGTTGCTTGACAAATCTCAATTTTATTTGACCTTTTCGTCACCTTTAATGCTTCAAGTAATTCTTGAAGAATTTCTCGTCAAGAAATTGCTTCAATTTACTTAGCTACTTTCTCTTTGAAGCTCATAGTGAAGCTCATAGTGTATTGAAACAGTAGCTTGACTTTAGCGTAGCTACTTTTAGTCATACCTAGCTTGTAGCTGGAAAAGCTATAGTTTAAAAGTTGATTTAATGTTAATTTTAATGTTAAGAACAGATGTTATATCATTAGCGCTGACCATTCCATTTCTAATTAGATCAATTTGGGTGAGAATAGACATAAGATAAAGGTAAAATGAAATCTTGTTCAGGTTTAGCTTTCATTTGATGTTATTCACATTAGCATTTCTGAATGAAGTTTTGCTCAAAACACTACATCTCAATAATAAAGATCTAGCTGGCTCATGTTTTTCTATGTATTAGAAATTAAGGGGGCAATTTTGAAGATGGTCAGTAACAATGTTGAGATGTCTTGCCTGAAACAATAACGTATGCGCACCTTCAACGTAAAATGGAAGTAGCACTTGGTAGTGTAACAGTTAGGGAGTTAACCCCACAATCAGAAAGTCACTGGTTCGAGTCTCAGACTGGTGAAGGTACCACTGAGGTACTCATGAGCAAGGTACCATCCTCAAGCATTGTTCCCCGGACTCTGCCCACTGCTGCTTCACAGAAGGATTAATTGCAGAGGTCACATTTCGTGGCAGTGCACTGCATTCACAATGACAATCATTCACTCCAAAAAAGATCATTTATTATTTATTTTCTGTTTTCAGTATTACAAACAAAATGCAGTCAAATGTGTACATATGGTGCATGTGGCAGTTTGCATTTAAGACATCACTCATCCAATGTTGGCATGCTTCCTTCAGCTTTCTATCCCCACCCGTCCTCCATGGAACCACTGCACTCCACTCCCCCATTCCCACTTTAAAGCAGCAGGAAGAGTTGTCCAAAACTACTCAAACTGGGGGTTTCATGCTCCTGCAACCCTGATGTGAGGTATTCTTAACCATTAATATGTGAAAATGAACAAGCTTCTTTAGGTTGCACACATGCCTGGGCATCCAAACCGAAAGCCATCTTCGTCCTTGCAAGACCGACACGACTCATCGCACGCATGCGGACCGCCGCCGAACACGAAGCTCCATCAGCAGAGTCGCGACTCTTCGAATGGCGTGGGGGGGCTTTTTCAGACTTCTGTCAGCCAGTGAAAAATAGCTTCCCCTTTGGACGGAACTTCACAGGCCGCAATCAAACCGTAGCAAGACGCCGCAATCGTAGCAAATCAAGTCAGCATCTATTAATAATATTTCCCTGGCTCCTCTCCGTGCGGGCGTGTGTCCTCCCGCTGTCAGGCGCCGCGTGATCGAGCGCTGCCTTTATCTCAGCCCTGGCACGCTTCTGTCACCGTGATAAACAATTCCAACTCCAATCTGAATAAAGATCTTCCCAGTAGACCTCTGCGTGGCTGTGCACCACCATAACCACCCCCCATTTTTTTCCAACATGGTGAGACAGGACATGGTTGGGTCCTCGTTCTCCTGCTTTTCGGACTGAGTTAATCGTCAGGAGCCATAGCACCCAGAACAAAGCCGGAGTATGACGATGATCACAAGCAAGGCCTGAAGAGGAAGTGCCAAAGAAGAGTCAGTCTAATTTGACAAGAACTTGACTTCATTATGGTTCAATTTGAACATCTTGTTTGCTTAGTGAAAAAAACCCACAAATGGAAATTCGGTTAAGCTGAGTAAACCTGTCTAAATAATAGAGTAGGTATGTAACTTATCCAGCTTATTAGGGGTGTAACGGTTCTGAAACTGAAACTGAAAAACTGTGATACAAACGTCCATGTCTCAGGTCTGCCCCACTCCCGCCTTTTACTGGAGATGAGATGCAGATAAAAATAAGTGGGTTTTTTGAGATGAACTACTTCATAGCTTCATTTAATGTCACATTGTGGCTCATGAACCAAACAGTGGATTTGGACAATGATTACACTCCAGCAACTTATGTAATTGAATGCATTTATATAGGCTTACAGCCTTAAAGAAAGGTAAAAGCAGTAAGAACTCTTCATTGTTTTGCATAACGTATATTTTGACCAACCATGTTTAGGAAGGCTTGGAGAAACACACATCTACAGGCAGATTTTGAGACACAGCAGGTACCCGTTATCCATACGACCCACGAAATGGCGCACAGTTTTGCTTTGTCCTCTCAATTTTAAAGTTCACAGTAATCATCAGAATGTTTTTAGTATATTGCCATGTGTTCAGAACCCTGCTGGGTGCATTAAACCAGTTGGTAGCATAACAGTTCGGGAGTTTGCCCTCTGATCAGAAGATTGTCGAATCGAATCCCATACCGCTAAAGGTGCCACTGAGGTACTCATAAGCAAGATTCTGTCTCCAAGCGCTGCTCCTCTGGCGCTGCCAAAAAGGCTCCTTCATGGATGGGTCAAATGCAGATGTCACATTTCATTGTGGTGCACTGTGTGCTGTGTTGTGGTATGTTCACGATGACCACTAATCCCTTGCTTTCACTTTCACTGTTTGAAGCAAGGGAAAATAAGTTTTAATATATAATGACAAGTAGGTAAAATTGCTCTTGACAATTGAAATAAAAATTGAAAGTAGTAGAATTGGAGCAGGTCTTACAATACAGCTCAGTGGTTAATTAAGCATCTGAGTGTATTTTTCAGTTTCTCCTAATCACAAATAGTCTAGAAATGCTGAGATAAATGAGATTTCTTGTCTGTGCATCCACTGCAGTCCCGGAAGTAAAGTTTTGCACCTAGGTTCAGATGGCTAAAATTCAAAATTGATTTTTTAAATCAATGTTTATCAAATTTTTAAAAATGATGTATGAAAGGGAAAACACCAGCTTCCAATGTTTTTTGTTGCAGCAGTCCTAATCCAACTGGTATGTGGATGTCCTGATGTCACTGTTTGCTTTGGTTGCCTTGTCTTACCTCAGACCTGAAATAGATAAAGAAAAGGATGACTGCACACAATCATTTGCATTAGAAACTGATTGGCTGCCCCACGGCTTCCTCCTGAGGTGTGATCGACTGTGCTCATTGTGGATTCCTGCTAACGGGAAAAGGTAACCGGCCTGGCATTGACCTTAAACACCTTGGTGTCTTTACGCAGTTTCACTTCTCCACCTCCACCCTCGCACCCCGCTTTAGAACTTTGAATACATTCACAAATTCTGCCCCTGCTCTGCCCCAATTTGATTACATCATTTGGGTGAGAGGCGGCTTTTTCCCTCCCTCTCTTCTCCTCTCTCTCTCTCTGTCTCTCCCTTTCTCTCTCTGTCACACACACACACACTCACACACTGCACAGAAGCGTTCCTTTTTTACAGTAAAACTTTCAACTGATGATTCACCTTCTCTGTGGTGGCGGCTGGCGCTGTGAGGATGATTAAAAGGCGTTGCGAGATTGATTAGCTGTAAACAAAGCGAAAGGAGTCGCGTGGGTGGGACGGGGGTGTGGAGGAAACGTTCAGAGTGGCAGTGAGACCTGAGCGAGGAGAGGGAGAGCAAGGGAGATGGGGGAACAAGAGAGAGAGAGAGAGAGAGAGAGGCATTAGACACAAAGAGAGAAGTAAGGAAGGAAGGAAGGAAGGAGGGAGGTAGGGAAGAAGGAGAGCCCTTTGGATGTCAACCTCTCTCTTCAGAGCAGCAGGCATGGGAAATATGGAGGGCCCTTTTCCACGCCGCCACTCGTTGCTTCGTTCGCTCCCTCGCTTCCGCCGTCCCCGGCGTGCGGGGAGGCAGCAGGCTGTGCTGGGATGAGGCAGTGGCTGAGTAGGGAGACACACCGCTGTGACAGGCCCAGCAGAGTGAAAAATGTGGCACACACGACCGAACCCCGCAGACATGCCAGCTCCCGCCGCCGCGCCCAGCCTCACCACTGACAACTGGCACATTGATCTCTTTCTTTCTCCTCTTCCCATCCCCACCCCCTACCCTCCTCCCCTCTTCTTTTCTCTTCCTCTCTCTCACCAGCCCCACACAGACACACACATACACTGTTCGTCAAAATTGGAAAACTGCACAAGTGTGCGAGGAGGCCACAGCTCCGGAGGACTGCGATTCCCATTCTGTTTCATGGGGCGATGATCATAAAGAATGGGGATTTTTAATATAACTGACTTCCCTCACCACGTCCTACAGCCGTTCGTTCGTTCTTTTCTTTTTTCCGTTTTCCTCGACGTGCAGAAAAACTCCACGGACGGGGCGGCGAAATTGCCCCGTGCATATTAAAAACACTTGTCATCGGGACATGCAAAAGCGCAGCGAGGACAAGAGGTACAGTTGTTCCTCTGAGGCCTTTTTTTCTGTGAAAAGCATCAAATTAGATGGGGGTGGAGGAGGAACGGCCACGCAGTACGAGGCGAGGCGAGGCGGTGCCTTTCCGCCCTGCGTTTTGCATATAGAGAAATGTGGCTCATGTAAATGGCATGTGCCGCGAAGACGAATTGATAAATCGGGTCTGAAATGAAAATGACACTTCTCGGTGAAGAGGGCATGGAGACGTGTGCCGCGAGAATTAGGTCTGTTAGATGTCGCGCCGTTAAGGTGCGAGGCTGTGTCGCAGAAACGTCCTGGAATAAAACACAATTGTCAGTGCGAAAGATATATTTTATTGATATATTTTAGCGGAAATATCCTGTATGGGAAACCCTGACTTCCAAGAGCTATTTGTAACGGTTTAGAATATCGCACTAAGAAATCTACTGGTGAAAAGAATCAATTTGCCAAAATGTGGCTTTGAGAAATGTAAAACTGGTAGCCGAGCAGATTTTGAGACTGGCCATTCTTCCATACAACTCCTGATACGGCGAGTGGCTTTTTCCGTATTTCAGGTTTATTTTGACCTCTCGGTTACAAAGTTCGCACTAATCATCAGAACTCGTCGATTGTGTTTTTGGCATGCGTTCAAAACCTTCCTGTCTGCCTCTGTTGTGAAACACATGGGGGCAAATAAGTTTAAATTTACAAAGACAAGTGGGTAAAATTGCTCTTAACGACTGAATTCATAAATTGGAAGAAGTAGCTGCATATTAAACGAGTTACCAGGCCGGCTGTCTGTAGCTGGGGAAAGGTACCGCTGTGCGGTGCCAAACGTAACAAGGCTATTTGACTGTTTTAATATTGAATAAAGGCAGATGCTAGCTGCCATTAGCGCACAGCAGTAGTGCCACTAAGCACCGGGAGGTAGTTCTACTCTTACCTGAATGATTATCACACAGATTGTGCTTTTCCGGACTGAAATAAAGGAATGGAAGCATTAAGAAAATGCGAGAGCTTGAAGGAAACTCCCCGACCGCAGACTCTGAAATCATATGCGACTTAAATCCCCACTGGCTTTCATTTATTGTTAGCATTTTGAGACGGACTGCCCCTTTAATTATCGTATGGCCCCGTTCCACATAAATGCAATCGTACAGGTGCAGAAGAGCGGCCACTATGAATAAGAGAGTGGACACCCATGGCCTGCAAATCTCCTGAGCTCTTGCATTCTGAGACCACAGCCTAAGGGCTGACAAATGACCTTAATGAAATTGGACAATTCAGCATACATGCATAAGAGGATCTTAAATATTGATGCGGTAGATTACCCTAGCGGTGGCTATTCGGACGTTTAATATTTTAAATACCTGACGGAGTGTCACTGATAAATCAAGGCGGACAAAATTGCCCGCGTTAGTTTGCCATGAAAGTGTCAGTCTGCGCACGGGCCAGCGCATAAAAACCCTTTGATACGTAGCAAAACTGTACGTTCCTTGCCGCAAAAGAAGAAATTAATTCCCATCCGCCCCTCACAATAGTCCTTCTGTTCCATTGATTTATTATTTAAGATTACTGCTAGGCATATGGAATTAAATGAAAGCAATAGATTTGAACTTACAAGGGTATCAAAGTGGGTTTATTACAGTTTCATCAAGCCAACTCGTTGTTCGCCCGCCACGTCAACGGCATCGTTTAATTAGGCCTACAGCGTTCAGGAATTCGGATGCATTAGCCGCGCACTCGTCACGCTAAATATTACAGGTGTGAGAACAACCTTATCCATACTGCTGCCTTCAGTTGGGTTTAATATGAGTTCATGCATGTTTTATATAATGGCGTGGAGGTCTGGCAGTGGTGAGAGATGTTACCTTGTGATCACCGCGAGCACTAAGCAAGAATTTATAAAGATGAGAAAGAGCAAATTGTTCCTTAGAGATGTAAACAGGTTCAGGACAGGGAAAAAAATGCTGAAAGTGCTTCTTCTTGACCTGTTTTCTGAGAACATCATGACATCATTTTTAAACAGCGTACTCAATTATTGACCTGGAAACTGCGTCGCAGCGCTGTATGTATATACATGCAATTATGGCTTTAAAAAAGAAGTCATCATTTTCTATTTCAACAAGGAGAGCAGAGCATTTAGCCCTCTCCTCTCTCTTGCTCTCTCTTAATCTCTCTCCCTCGCTCTCTCTCTCTCTGCCCGCCATGTCTGCCGAACCTCTCTCCTACTGTACGCTCATAAGATAACACGAACAACAATTATTCAAATTCATTCAGATCTGGACACTCCACGCAATCAGTTAATGTCTTAAAAATCAATTTCTTTCCCATTCCGGACGACAATTGAATGCCCCGAGAGCAGGCAATTATTAAACACACACACGCACACACATAGAGAACAAATCCATAATTAGTGAGATCGTAATAAAGCTTATGCACTAGGAGCAAGAGATGTTAATAGCTCGACATGGAGCCGAGTGTCGGGGAGGTGCCGAGGGGCCCCTGGCCCTGTAGTGTGTCTCCTCCCTCTGGGCACCGTTCCTGGGCCGTCCTACCTTCTCTTCCTTTCCCTTCCCCCAAGGGGCCGCTCGGCTCGGGCGCTGACACTCGGGAGGGATGACCCTGAGAATCCCATTATGCATACAGCCAAAGAGGCCTCCTGGATTTGCATACAGAAGACAGACCAAATAAGGTCATAAATCAGCATCCCATATTCAAATGGATTTGGGGTTGCGGGGGCACCGGGCGAAGCGGGGACCCCTGGCATGTCGTCTGAAACCATATATCCCACATGGGGCCCCGCTGGAGTGGCATTTGCTCTCATTAACCAAGCGAGCCTTTCTGACCAGTGCCGTTTCGCCTCGTCGCATTGCCCAGGGACGAGCCTCCATTCCCATCTCCATACATCAATATTCAAATGCACAGATGGAGCGTACCTTTGTCGCTTCATCGCCATCTCTATCTTCGCCGGAGCTCGTGACACTGGAAGGTCGCGTCTTATTGTGCGGCGAGAAACATAAAAAGGTGCACCAGAGCTTCGGTTGCCTCATTTTTCCGCTGTGACCATAATGCTGGATCTCAGAAATTGCAAGAGGAGTTCACTGAAAGTACAATCACATTAATATTAAAATTGGACGCTTCACGTCAAGGTTCAGGCTGGGCGATATGATCTCAAATCAATATCATGATTAACTGAACATTTTACCTTGGTGACAGTTAATGACTGATTATTTAGTTGTTGGGCTTTTTTTGTTTGTTTTTGGCCCTCATAGTTCACTGACATGCTTAACTATTAAAGCTGGGACATTTTTCTAATGAAAGAGTGCATATTTTTTTAAAATTTTTAATAAGTGAAGGAAACATACACAGAGGAGGACAGTACATGAATACACACACTTGGGGAAGTTGTGAATGTTGATTCCCCAAAAAATAGCACTGAATTGTTCAGCCCTAGTCAAGAGTATCGCATATGAATACTATCTACATACATATACTATCTATCTATCTATCTATCTATCTATCTATCTATCTATCTATCTATCTATCTATCTATCTATCTATCTGTATACTGTATATATATACAGTACTGTGCAAAAGTTTTAGGCAGGTGTGAAAAAATGCTGTAAACAAAGAATGCTTTCAGAAATATAAATGATGATTGTTTATTTTTATCAATTTATAAAATGCAAAGTGAGCAAACAAAAGAAAAATCTAAATCAAATCAATATTTGGTGTTACTACCTTTTGCCTTCAAACCAGCATCAATTCTTATAGGTACACTTGCACAAAGTCAGGGATTTTGTAGGATTATAGTCATTATATTATTTTGTAGAATTATAGGATTATAGATCTGTGGTTAGTTCTCCAAGATGTTTGGAACAACCTGCCAGCCGAGTTCCTTCAAAAACTGTGTGCAAGTGTACCTAGAAGAACTGATGCTGTTTTGAAGGCAAAGGGTGGTCACACCAAATATTGATTTGATTTAGATTTCATTCAGATTGATTAGATTTTCATTCTTTTGTTCATTCACTGCATTTTGTTGATTGATAAAAGTAAATGATTAACACTTGCATTTTTGAAAGCATTCTTTGTTTACAGCATTTTTTCACACCTGCCTAAAACTTTTGCACAGTACTGTACATATATGTACGTTCAAACATTCTATTCCTTCACGAACTTGCAGAGCACGAAGGCAACCCGAGATGAACATGGACCTATTTACAGTTCGTACTCAGTCAGCCTCCACTTGGATCAGAAATAAGAAATAATAATACTGATAATAATGATGTCATAAAGCTGCCCTCGACGCCTCCGTTTCCAGTTCTCCATGGGAGAGGGGAAATCTCATTTTTAGTTACATGCAAATAACCATCCATCAATCAATTTGTTAGCCCCAGAACTACCATCAGAAGGGCAGTGGCTGTGAAGTATGCAATTCCCCATCAACAACGACGACACCACGGCAATGCTCTCAGGCATAATTAATATACAGCCTGCCTCTATTACTTGGTTTGTTTAACTCATCTTCAAACTGAGGGCAAGATGCCCTTATTTGAATCACTGCACAAAAATTCACTTGTTCAACATCACTGAACTTGGTCTCATCACAGGGGTGGGCCGGGCGGAAGGTGGGGGGCGGTGGGCGACGAGGGGCGACGAGGGGGCGGGATCGGTCTTTTTTATTATCAACCTTGCGCCAGCTGACAATGTCATTATTTCTGTCTGGACATATCACCATGCAAATGCATTTACTAATAATGAAGGTTGGAGGGCAAGATCATGTTTCATAGACAGCACAGGATAAACATATTCATGGGCAAGATGGTGCAAATATGCATGGGCTGACATGTTGGTGTATGCTTCATTTGGATTCTGTCTAGAGTACAGTACAGTAAAGAACCAATCAAATTTGAATGCAATATTATTATTATTATTATTATTATTATTATTATTATTATTATTATTATTATTATTATTATTTGGCCCAAAAAAGAATCTCCATGAACCTCCAAAGTAATATTTTTTAGAGAAAACACAATCAAATCAAAAGTTTAAACAGGGCATTAAGAGTTTATTGGAAGTGTCCCAATTAAATCTCTGCAAACACAATCATGACTCTGAAAAAAGGGGGAGTTTTTGGAACCCCAAAGTTTGCACAAAACCTCGAATCGTAGTTTCTTAGAAAGGGCTAAATGGAAATGAGTCAAAGTAAACAAAACCTGATTAAAGTTCCCCATGGTATGAAGTCAATTGTGGGAAAAAATATCTCCCCAAAAATACCAGAAAGGTTTTCAGCCTCCTGAACTAATAACCAGCGCTGAAGAAAAACTCAAACAAAAGATCAGTCAAATGTACATTTGAATATTCAAATCCCCCCTCTATTAAAAGTCAGCTTCATCCCTTTTCCATAGTCATTGTTAAAAACATCATTTTTTTCTACAAGCTGCGAGAGGGCATCGTCGTTTGAATTCGAGAGTGGGGGATTTTGTGCATGCAAAAGGTGACAACTGCTGAACCTTCGTGTGTTTGCTTATTTTATTGAAAATCCATTGGCTCACATGAGCAACCCTGCGTTATTTCGTGTGAAGACAACTCGGCGCTGCAACAAAGAGCAAATGACGAGCGGGCTTTGGCACAAACCGAGCGTAATATCTGGCGCACTCTCAAACGCAGGGGACAGTTTTATTATTTTTCTCATTAAAGGCTGGAGATGAAGAGAGATGAAGGGCACGGGATAGACGAGTCTGACAGCTCGCCGCTACTTGCGCAGTTTATTCAGGAGGATTTTGAGGAAGTCGGGGGGCAGCCATCCAAACCGGCGTACGAGTTAACAAATGGTCCTTGGCTAAAACAATTAAGCTCGTTAAGTGGTGGGGCTGTTGACAAGAGCTTGCGCATGTAGCAAAATCAATGAGCGCCCAGGGGAGTGGATAGAAATGCTCGGGGAGGGTTTCGGCTAACTAAGCTCACTAAACTTGAAGTCAAATGACTGTATCTCTTCATTTGGTGTGTCCAAAGCCATGTGCAAAATCCTATTATTGATAGTTAACTAAGCCTCCAAACGGGCTGAAACTGATTCGGTAGTGCTATCTACTGTCTATCTCCAAATACCCTTAAAATGTTTTAGTCACGCCTCGAAGGACACAAAATGGTGTAAAAAGAGGAGGACCTTGGTCGTTTCAGAGCCTCCTTCAACTTTAGAGTGTCTCCTGCATTGAGTAGCAACGCTTGCTCTCACAGCTTGCTCTCAGCGGTGAGACGTTTGTGTCATTCTCCACTAATGGATTCTTAATTATTTCTCTATTGCTATTTCTGCCTTTCAGTGGGGGCAGAAATTAAATCACATGTATTATTAACCGGGACATTATCTTCCCATACATCCATAAACAATTCTACAGGGCTATTTCATCAATTATTCTGCTTATGCTCTCATGTGCAGCACTCAGACGTGGCATCCGTTGAGTCTGGAGAGGGAGACACCGGGCAGTCCTCTGCGTTTTAAAAAATTACGGGCGAGACGAGCCTGTTTTTACACACAGTTAGCAATTTGCTCCTTGTTTTTGCCCAGACTCTTGACGTGTAAGTATATCGCTAACTGTCTCCATTTGTTTGGGAGTGTAAACAAAATCCCATAACGACATCAACAAGAGGGAGCAGAAGGGCCGGGCTTGGAAAGTAACTTTAACCACTATTTCAATATGTTTTCAGGTTTATTACTGACCTCATCGTGCAATGACCGACCATAGTGAACTTTCATCTGACGGATAAGAATAGCCTTCGTGCCACTATCAAAGACGAGACTTCCTTTTCAAGGCCCAAGTGCTCATAAACGGCATGATTTATCATAAGATTCAGCATCAAAAATCTACTATTTAATTATTCCGGAGGTGGGGGTGGGGTTGCGGATTCATCTTGGGCTGAGTTATGGAGCGGCTTGTTTATGATTGAAGTTGATGGAAGATCGGGCGAAGAACGCGGCCATAAATCCTCAGCAACGCAAAGGTTTGAGGAATCTCTCAAAATAAAAATGCAAATGTGATTAAGAAACGGTTACCTTGTGCTGATATAGCAGCTCATATTCAAAACGCCGCCGCCGCCACAACGCAAGTCCCCCCGGCATGCCAGAGCTGCGGAATAAATATAGCATCGGACGCGATGCGACGTCTGCGTTTATGGCTGGCGTGAGGAGTGGGCCTTTTGAAAATAAAAGTGTCCCACATTTTTAATCTCTTAGCACTGCCTCGTCTAACGAGGGGGCATAAACTTTTAAGGGGAGGGGGGATAAAGTACAGGCTTGGAGATGCAAATGGGGGGTGGTTGAAAATGGCATGGGTACAATGTGGAGGCCTGTTAACAGTCAGAGCCCAACACTGAGGACAATCAAGACACCTCGTCACTTCCCTTTTATCTCCCGTCACTCGCCAGATGAAAAATCACTATGAATTCGCAACATCCAGCCGCATTAACATAACAAAGCCCTGGAGGAGAGGGAGCGAGGGAAAAAAAAGCCTGTCTTCTTCAAATCTCCCAAAAGTCCCGCCGACATGCTCGGAACGCACTCCCTCTCTCTCTCTCTCTCTCTCTCTCTCTCTCTTTCTGCCTGCTCCCTTTTGCATTCTTTCACTCTCTTTTTCTCTCTTTCTCAAAGTCTCCCTCTCTCTCACTCACACACACTCACCACACACACACACATACAGTAAGAGCAGCTGTCTGCCAGACACCCCGAGATCTCCCATCGCAACATCTCGCCACTGCTATGCTGTCAGCACAATAGATTAGAAGCATTAAAGACAGTTGTTCTTGAAGAGCAAGAGAAAGAAGGGGTAAAATGAGAGAGAAAAAAGAGGAAAAAAATACTTCCATTTCCTCCTACTCTTTCTCTCTCTCCTTTCCTCCTCCTCAATGATTCTCATCTCCTGGAAAGTAACAGGATGAGAAGACATTATGCATATGAAAACGTCCTGTGATTTATGTATGCATGCCATGCAGATTCCATTACAGGACACCAGGCTTGAGTGAGATTTTTTCATCTTCCTCTTCGGCCACCCTGATCAAACCGTGCTCGCGCTACAGCTCATGGCGCCGTGAAGATGGAAGGAGGGGCACAGGCAGAAAAGAAGGAATATTTACTACCTCCGCACATACAATTCCCTTCATTTCCAACAGACATCGGAGACTATTGCCAACCTGATTAAGCTCACGGTTATTAAAACTTCCCAGCATGCTGAAGTCTCTACCAAGTATCAATCATCAATGGGATGTGAAACTTTAAGAAAAAAATCTATGTATTCCATAGACTGTAACATACTTCCTGTTATCCTGAATCAGCTGATGGTTTTTTTTAACTGGCTTTATGGAGGTCAAGTGTTAAAAACACACC
Organism: Distichodus sexfasciatus; assembly: GCA_032718565.1. Lineage (NCBI taxonomy): Eukaryota > Metazoa > Chordata > Actinopteri > Characiformes > Distichodontidae > Distichodus > Distichodus sexfasciatus. The sequence continues at coordinate 1,098,676 of JAVGVS010000126.1, forward strand.
TTAAAGGGACATTAACCCCCTGATTTGAGTAAATCTGGTCCAACTCTTGCTCCTGCTTTGATGTTTAGGGGTTATGAAGGGGGCAGATGAGGTGAAAGATGATGTGAAGTGCTCCAGCATTGGACTTTTATATATTGATATAATGCTATATGAGTTACATGTTAAACAGTCAGTCAGTCAGTCATTGTCTGACCCGCTTAATCCCAACTGGGGTCGCGGGGGGACCAGAGCCTATCCCGGGAACTTTCGGGCGCAAGGCGGGGAACCACCCTGGGCAGGCGCCAACACACCGCAGGCAGGGGTGGAAATAACGAATTACAAATACTCACGTTACTGTAATGAAGTAGATTTTTTGGGTACTTGTACTTTTATGAGTAGTTTTTCAAGTGTGTAATTTTACTCGTACTTGAGTACAATTTACACCTACTCTACTTCGCTACTCATAAAATCAAAAGTCGCTACTGAGTACGCCCACAATTCAAACCTTTCATCTGCATCTTTGCAGCCAATAAGGCTGTGCAATCGCGACCGCGCCAATCAATCTATGACGTAAGCAAAGAATAAACTCTGTGTAGCAGCAGGCACAGGTGTCTGGAGGTACTAGACAGTGGAGTACAAACTAATTTATAGACTGAAGATTTGGAGACAAAGAAGCCAAAATGGAGAAAATGGAGCCAAACGAAGCCGGATATACTCTGTTAATTTAGAAAACCAGCTCTTGCTGAAACTGAACAAAAGGTTCAGAAAGTGAAGTGTGACAGAAATGCTATTATGTCGAAGAGTTTAAGACACTTACTTATTGGGAAAAGTTTAAACTGTTCTATGCATGTTCAAAAACATTTTCGTCGTTGTTTTAACAAACAAAATCCCTGCTTTATATCTACATTTATTTACAAAACAAATTGCCTTTCTGTACCTTGCTCATCTAAGAAATGTGCTTTGAACGTAGATATTTTATACTGGTGAATTGAATCGAATGCCTGCTATTGACGACGCAATAAAACATCCATCGGTTAAAAAGTAATTAATACTCTGAGTAGTTTTTGAGAAGAGTACTTTGTACTTTTACTCAAGTATTTTTTAACACCAGTACTTTTACTTGTAATTGAGTACATTTTAACCAATGTAACAGTACTTGTACTTGAGCACAAATTTTCAGTACTCTTTCCACCTCATGTTAAACACAGACTACAATATGTGCCAAATCTACATATCTAACCCATAACCTGTGACATTTGCCCATAATAAATGCAGACATGAGCAAAATCTTAAGTATATGTTAGGCAATATCTAGTGTTGGGGAAACTGCTTTTCAAGCTGCTTATGATTAAAAGTAGCAAAGTTACAACCAAGCTACTATTATAACATAGTTAGTTAGCAACATGACAAACTACAGAGAAACTGAACATTAAAGATATTTCACTGCCCCTTCTTGTTTCTATCTTCCCCAAGGTGGTCTTCATCCTCCGACTCGATCTTGCAGTGGCCACCAGCAGGTTGTGATGCAATGACTGTCTGCTGTGCGGGGACAGTAGTCAATCAGATGCCACTTCTGAGAGTTCATCACCAATCAGAAACACCTGGTAGTTGAAAATACTATTAAGATACTGAAAACAGTTCTTAAGTTTGTAGGGTCGCTAATTTTAGCATGCTAATCCCAACACTGTGAACAAATGAGTCTAATATTCGGGTTTCATGCTAGAGCGGGGAGCAGGTATCACAGACGGTCATGATTAAGCCACTGGTAAAGTAAAACCATCCAGGTAAAGTCCATGGTAGCTATGTTTAGAATTAAAGGAGCTATATGTAAGAAATTTATGGCAAATAATCATAAAATGAACATAATATGTCATCAGAGATTAAGGAATTATATTAATTTGAAATATTGATCTCACTGGCAAAATTAGTACCACCAGAATATATTTACATTTTAAAATTTCATTTACAGCCCATGAATCGTGTTTATGTTTGTTTTTTTGTTTTGGTCTGTAGCACCACCAGGTTGCCATTTTCCACTGAGCTGCAGCTACAAGCGTTCTGGATTATAAATGTCTGACGTAACGAAAACTAAAAGACCTCACTATGACTCAAAAACGTTTGACCAAAGCAGAAACAAAACGAGGACCAGCATAGGAGATGCATTTGAAAGATGGAGACGGCTGAAAGCGGAGAAGAAATTGAAGACAGATGCCGATGTGGCTAATTTTCTATTGGACAGGTAAGATTTACCTGTCAGAAGTGTCTGAGAAACAAAATTGTTGAGAAAAAAGTTAGCACAGGTAGGCATGGAGGACGTGGAGGGGTGATGGAGACTGGATGCACACAGGCGTAGCTTAACTTAAAGATAGTTATTAAATAAAATGATGAAAAAGAGACATAAAGACTAATAATATTAATCATCTCGCAACAAAACTAAGCAGACAACAATCAAGCCTCCAAGTATCCAACCAATGAATGAACTAAACTGACAATCAAACTAAATGAGGAAAGCATTTTGTGGGGCAGTTGGTAGCGTAACTGTTACGGAGTTGGTCCTGTTATCAGAAGTTTGCCGGTTCAATCCCAGTTGCCACTGAGGTACTGCAAAAAAGCTGCCCACAGCTCCTTCAGGGATGTGTCAAATGCAGAGGGCACATTTCATTGTGGAACACTGTTTACTATGGTGTGTTCGCAATGACAAATAATCACTTACTTAAATTATTCGCTTAAACCAGGAGCATGTCAAACAAATGAGCAAGAACTAACTCAGCAAGAACACTACATTAATGTGGTACATAGTTCTGGAAGAGTGTTATTTAATGGAAAAAAGAGTATTAAAGTCGTTTCATATTACTTCTAACTGATAATAATGTTATATTTTGTTATGTTTTGTTTTATTGAAATGGTTTTAACATGTTTTGCATCCCAAAAGAAAGAAAAATCACCATTTTACCTTGAATGTGAAATAACACTCACAATTGATGATTTCACTCACCGGAAAGACATTTGTATAACTCAAAATATGGTGTAGAACAGTTTAGCTGGTTAAGCTAGCTTCCCACCAACTTCAGTTCGCATCAAGAGGTGCAGCAAACATAACTTACGCATCGCTGAATAACAATACTGTGCTGAGCTTTATTAGCACTATCCTAAGCATTTTGCTTGTAATGATATTGAAAATCATTTGTTTCCTTGTGAATAAGTTACACAGCCCCCACCTCTTTCCATTGCTGTGAGACGTTTTTGAGAATGTCAAATATTATCCATGAAGTGAATCAGGCCCTGTGCACACTCACCTCCGCTGTCGTGACTTTGCATACGGGCCTCAATGCATGGTTTGGTTTGTTAATCACGTGCATGAGGGAAAAGTGATTTGGGGAGAGAGAAAACATAACCGCACGCCTGTCCCCTCATCCCTCCCTCCCCTCACCTCCCCGCTACTTCGCTCTCCTCCGCTCTCCCTTTCTCCAGCCTCCAGTGATTGAGGTCAGACAGCCGTTTCCTCTCTGGCCAACTAATGTGATTGCATCGGAGCAATCCCCCTAAACTACATCCAGCTCTGATCTGCATAGTAATTGGCTGGTCTCTCCTTGAACGTGACCTTGGTGAGGTGCTCCGTCACTTTTTCCCCAACACCGCCAATCACACCAAGACTTCTTTCCTTCTTTCATTTCTCTTTTCCCTCCATATATGGGGAGCAGTTTTGTCCTGGTCAAGAGGCGTCCATCAAACTTGATTTGGTCACAAGCTTTCCAAACTATATGAGACTCACAAACTTTGAATATATAGCAAACAAGCATGAAAATTGTCCAAAAACAGTACAAGATGAGCGTGTGGCCGCAATTAGGGGTGTAATGGTTCTCCAAATCCATGGTTTGGTTCAAATGCTGTATATTGGACTTTTGTTTGTTTGTTTTTTATTCCTTTATAAGAAAAATACTACATTGTGACCACTAAATACACATACATTTAGTTTTATAATATTAGCAATGTTCTTTCCATGTTGCATCTGACCCCAGGTAAAGATGTTTGCACACTGCTGCTGTAAACAAAACCTGATGTGTAGAACGTATTTATAAGAACTGTTCTGTCTTTCCTTTTGTGAGCGGGTGATTATTTGCCATTGTGAACACACCACAGCACAACACACAGTGCACCACAACAAAATGTGACCTCTGCATTTGACATATCTGTCAAGAAGCAGTGGGCATCGGACATGGGCAGCACCCGTGGAGCAATGCTTGGCGATAGTACCTTGATCAGTGGTACCTTTACCAGACCATGATTAAAACCTGCGACCTTCTGGCCACAAGGCGAATGCCCTCACCGTTACACTATCATCTACCAAGTGTGAACCTTCATATTGTGGTTTTTCAAATTGGTTTCAGAACAATTACACCCCAATACAAAATCGTGGATACATAGAAAACATCATGTACTTCAGGAACAATAACTGGATACTGGACTACATCTGATGAAATGAAGTATGTTTTGAAATCCTTTATGGCCAGTAGTACAGGAAATAGTGTGGCCAGTCAGGGAGACATTAAAAAGTGTAAATTATTATTGATTGTTGTACATATACACTTAATTGTGTGCCATATTTATTAACAAGAAATGTTAATGAATAATAATTACTATGGCCACAAACGTTTCTTTCTAATGTTTTGTTCAGCATTCATGATAAGAAGGTTAAAGTTCAGCTGTTCATGGATTGGAGTACCTCTGAAATAATACTGCACTCACCAAAAGGTGAAAAATCTGACTGAATGACATCTGGAAAAAGTATGTTTTAAGTGTGTAGAGCATGGCATGTGACCTACCATAGATTTATTCATTCATATATTTACCATCATGTTTATTTACAAAATTACTAGCATTTCAAAATTGGATTATTTCACCTGTTTGGCTATATGGCTGAGATGTAACATAAATGCCTGTGATATTTTGCAGCATGTATTTTTCTGTGATGCCTTCATTTATATACTTACAAGGTTTCTTTGTAATTTTAACATTATATAGGTTTGGGTGATTGACTGTAGTTTATGTAGAATAAAAACTTTGTTAATAATGTTCTATCCTTGTTTGCTATTCAATTTAACCTCACTGTGTCTAAACGGCTAGTGTTTGTCTCTGTCCTCTGTGCAAGAGCATTAAAATTTTTCTCATCTGGTATTCCAAGTAGCACACGGTGAGCAACTGATGTGAACTTGATAATTGTGAGGTATATTGGTCCTTCAACCTGAAAGTGAGAACTTTCATGCCATCATCATCTCTTCATCACGAGTGGGGGATGTGCATTACTCTGAGATGCAAATGCACATTGCAGTGCAAAACCCCTACAATATGGGTCATATGCAGTAAAAAGAACCACATGCTTTCAAAAGAGATAAGAAACATTTCATGTGCAGTGCATGGAGCGGAACAATGCTTAAAACAAGTGTATAAAGTCATACAACTATGATCCAACTATAACAGAAACAACTAGGATTTATTAATAACTGCGTATTATGATAGTTATGTGTTATAAAAGTGTGAGAAGAAATGTTCAAACTTCATAAACTTCAGCAAATAATATTAATATACACCAACACAATGTGTTCCATAGTGGAAACTAGTTATCTCGATTCTTGTTAATGCAACAACTGCTACTGCTGCAACATCCTGCTAATACAAAAGAATTTTGCAGACAAAGAACAGAAACAACTTAGTTTACCACTAAACTTAGCATACTACTTACTGGAAATAAACCCAACCATGATAAGCTTAAATATATGATTCATATAGTTTCACAGGTGTTTAATTTAGTTTCTTAACATGTTTTTTTTTTAGCTCACTGTCCAAAGATCTGTTGGTTTTCTTAATATGAAACAGAAATCACATTCAAATCAAATGATTTCTGTGAAAATGTACAGAGCAAAATGGTTGCTTCCAAAATAATGTTTGAGTCTACCTTTGTAATTGAGTCTACCTAAATTCATTTTTTCACTTTAGAGTAAAAACCTGAAAATCCTTTCTTATCAGTCTGTATTAAAAGAATCTATAGCTATGATTTGACCTATAATTACAATTAACTGAGTATAAGGTCATATTTTGTGAGCCTTTAAAAATTATTTTGTGAGCCTTAAAATTGATCTCAACTAGCTGATTTTTATTCACTCTGAAGGGAATCCCTATGTATTTATTTTGCCATCTCGACAAGAGATGTACAAGTTTTATGAGATATTTCAAATGATTTAACTCATCGCCAAAACCGATCAGCTGTCAGTGAATCTGACTGAACAAAAAGCTTCTTCTGTATAAAGCAAATTACAATTTTCTAATGATGGGAGAAATCACTCGGAATTACTTAAATTTAGTTCTGTTTAGAGGTGAATTTTGAGTTTATTGAAGGTGGATTTGGCCACCTTTTTAAACAGGAAAATTGCACAAGGGCTTACATTAGCCCGAGATATTTCAGCGAAAAATGTTTCCAAGTAACCTTCTCCCTGTCCTTCTAGCAACACATCCATTTATGTGTGATCTTTTAGAAGATAAAAAGTCATATGTATATTTTATGAATGTGTGTCTCTAGAATTTCTCCCCCACCCCAAGTTGGAAACAAAGGCTGGCAACTTCATATGTCCCCAGATGTCACTGACAAGGTACGCACTGCCTTTTTCTGCTGATTTGATGTGCATTTCAAACAGGCAACTTCACAACTCTGCTGCTTATTTGCAATGGAGATTCTGTCTTTTTTTTTATTATTCTCTGCTTTGGAAGCAAAACAGAGTGTCAAGTGAGTGACAAGTTTGTTTTCCTGTAATGATTTCTACAAACTCTTGGTCTGTTATGTTTTGTTCCTTTGCCAGTTTGACCTAGTTGCAGCTGAACACAGCCTCGTTCCTCCTCTCCCTCCCCGACTCGCTCTCCTGTGTTTAGCGCCGGGTCCCCGAAGCTCGCTCTTATTGTTCGTCGTCACACAGATCGTCGCTGCACCAAATTAATCCACAATAAGGAGGCGACTCGGGGTGCTAAATTTTAATATTTGGAAAAACACACCAAGTTCTAAGCATGATGCGTTCTATATATATTTTTATATAAGTAAAACACACTTTATATTTTATACTTTTCTCTCTTTGTAAAGAAAACATTGTAGAAACCCATTATGTGGGCAAACATTGTTCACATCGTCAGTAATGAACACCTTTTTATTAGGTCCCAGAGGAAGTTGCCGTCACAGTGGGATCAGCACATCCCGGCAGATTTAGCTGGAACGTTCTCAACCGTATTCAAAATGGAGGAATGCTTTGTTATAAGAGCAAACTGCATCCCTTGGGCGGTCTCTCAGCATAAGCCATGGGCTGTGATGACTCTCTCTCTCTGTCTCTCTCTCTCTTTCTCTCTTTTTCTTTTGCTCTCCCTTCCTCTATCGCTCGCTCTCAGAGCTATGGTGGCATAATTGTGCCACAGGGTTTTAGACGCTGACATATTTGTCACCTGGAGACGTGCCACCGCAATCTCCAGACGAGGCCCTCCTTCCTGTTCGGGGGTCTCACATATAGAGGCTCTTTGTTGACTTTTTGCTTTCTCTCTTATTGTCAAGCAAGTGACAATTTGGAAGTTTTTCCCCCCTCCAACTTTTCCCTCACAGTTCTGAGCAGAGACAGAGGGAGACCAGTATGCAAAGGCACTCTATGCCAAGTCATTTGGACAGATCTTTTAGGGCTCCGGGCCCAAGCGTCTTAAATACTGTAGGTGCGCTGAGTCAAAATAACAATTGATAATCTGGGGATTTATTCATAATCAAAAGTTTTGCAGTTCAGTTGGGAAGGTATACACTGGTGCATTTAATAATCAGAGTGGCAATGGAAAAAGGATGTTCAGCTTTCAGCTTCAAGTACATAGTAAAGAGTATGCAGCATATGGCCTTGATTTTATTTTCCTAGATGAACTTATTTATACTTATATACTTACTAACTTACTTTAAAATGACCAGAAATCCTTTAGCATAAAATAGGTTTGGGTGATAGTGTATGCAGCACAAACACTTGGTTAATGTTATAGGACTCTTTGCTATTCAATATATCCTCACTTTGTCTAAATGGCAGGTGATTTTTTTTTATGTTCTGTCCTCTATGTAGGAATATTTCAATCATTCTCATCTGGTATTCCAAGTTACATAGGTTTAGTGAAGCTGCAAAAACTACATATAAGTCAAGTGGACAGACTTTTAGGATTCAGGTTCAAACTATCAATAACAATATTGACTGTACTGATACCCAAAACTTCAACAGTTGGTGTAAAAAATTTTTTTTTAATTATTTGTCATTGTGAACACACCACAGCACAGCACACAGTGCACAACAACGAAATGTGACCTCTGCATCTGATCCATCCATAAAGGAGCAGGGGCAACTAATAAAGGCAGCGCCTGGGGAGCAGTGCTTTGGGACGGTTCACGAGTACCTCAGCAGTACATTTACCGGTCCAGGATTCAAACTGACAACCTTCTGATCTCAAGGTGAACGCCCTAACTGTAACACTACTAACTGGTGCCATGGTACAATCTAAAAATTTGAAAAATTTAAAACAAACTAAAACAACTAAAATAAACCTAATACTGCTACACATACAGGGGCTTGAAAAAGTGTCCATCCTACCTGAAAATCATCACATTTTTGGAAATTGTAAAATATATATACACAATTTTTCTGAAACAACATGTATGTTGATGAGTCTTTTGCTCCATTATATATATTTTACACACCAAAATGGCATATTTATCTATCAAGATTAAAAGATTTTGAAATGTTTGCATGAATTTTCACCCCGTGTTCTTTGAAAGCTCTGGTATATATAAATCACAAATTAATTACAATAGTACAAATCTGACACTTAACTGCCCATAATTAAATAATTTAGTTAGTTAGAGTCCTTAGATAAAGATTTCACACAGCACAAGAAACACCACATCTATGGTGAAATATGGTGCTGGCAGCATCGTGCTATAGACGTATTTTTCAACTGCAGGGACAGGAAGTCTAATCATAGTAGAAGGCAAACTGGGTGGACACAAATACAGCACCATAAGAGAACTAGTTGCATTCTCGTATAAATCTAAAGTTCAGGTAAACATTCATCTTTCACCATAAAAACAGTCCAGGTGTAAAGCTAAAGTGATGGATTAGCTCAAAAACGGAAAGGCGAATGTTTTGGAATTGTCATGTCAACGCCCTGATCTTAACCAAATTGAGAACCTGTGGAACTGCTATTCAGAGGCACTGTCCCACCAACATAGACCATCTCAGTGAATTCTTCCAAGAAAAATGATGACGAAACACTCCTTTACAATGTGCCAAACTGGTCTGTTATTGCAGCAAAAGTATCAATGTGTAGGTGTTGAATATTTATTCAAACACTAAATTTGAGTTTTTCTTCTTTTTTTTAAAGCTAAATTCCTGCATGTTATTATGCTGTTACAATATAGAGTTCACTTTAAAACGAAGCAATAAAACAATGGCTACATATATTTTGCAATGCAGAAAGTTATGATGGCTTTCTAGGTTAGGTGAAGACTTCTGCAAGCCACTGTAGGTCATGTGAACAGATCCATTCAAACGGTCTTAAATATTTGGTTGGATTTGGGGTACAAGGAATGACAATAGCAACGAGGTGATAAAATGCCATTTTTCTCATTTTAATTAAGTCTCACCCCCAATGACCCACCATTTCCCAAGCAGGTCGTTAAGTTTTGCTCACCTGACTAATGACCGACTCGAGAGCGTGGCTGTTCACCTGTACGCCTCTTGTCGCTCATCTTTCCTGCCTTCCATCATCAGCCACAATCAAATGTCTAACATCTGATGCAAAATAATGGCTTCCGTACACTGTAATTTACTTTTCAACAAGCCGGCAACCCCACGCTTCCAGCTTTCCATTCATCCGGGAGCGGCGAGGGAAGGGGCCCTCGTTTAGACTGATGACGGTATTTGGTGGCCTGGTTAGGACTGTAATCTCTCAAATGCCAGAAATGATGATCGGAATTTGACTCATTTGTAATCGACCTCAGCACGCTGGAGGAACTGTATATCGGAGATTTAACCGCCAATAAGGCTGGGGCGCCACGGCGTTCGCGCCGAGAACGAGAGCCTTTTGCGGCGCGAGATAAGCTGTGCATTCTGTATGCTGACCTAATTGTATCCTGCTTTATCCCTCTCCCGGTGTCTTGCTCCAGCACTTCATACTGCTTCATTTCCTCATTCAAATTATTCATCAGGCAAGCATTCGGGTTTATTTCTCCCTCACTTTTCTTTGTTTTGATACCTTTGCTGCGCTCTGGCGGGATTTGAGCAAGGAGGAAAAGTGGTTCTCTCTCTCTCTCTCTCTCTCTCTCTCTTCCTTTTTCTCTCTCTCTCTCCTCAACACTATTGTTGAAACACCTTAAGTCCCAGGTGTGGAGGTGGTGGGTGGGGGGTTGAGATGCAGGACTGAAATACACACCTGCCCTATTTAAATGCTTCAAAGAGGCGAGCGAGCAGCATCTGTATGATAGAGCCCCCAGATATGGCTCTACCTGTGATGCCTACCGCTTCCGTTTCATTACTTTTACCCCCCTTTAAAAAAGTTTCCGTTGTCGCAGCACTGAATGCCTGCGAAGATGGCGAGGGTCTTTCGTTCTCATTTGCATTTGCTTTTTCCCTGTGAGCTCCAGAACATTTCTGGTGAATAATTAGTCTAACGACAGTGGACAAGTCAGTATTCGGGAGAAAACAGCCGCTCTGGTTTTCTTAAAAGCGGTGAAACTGAAGGCACTGTCGCGGTGACTATTGTCTTCAACAATTCAATTTAGTGTCCTGGCTGTTCTAAAGCTGCTGTCCTTTGTTTGTACATGTTGTGAGATATTAAAAAAAAAAAGAAAAGAAAGAAAATGAAATAAAAACATGCTAATAGTCTCATAAATACAGAACCCCGTAAAGGAACAAGTGGGAAAAAAAGGTTTTGCGCAAATGTAAGTTGTTTTCGTGTGAGCATCAGATGTTTTAGCATAAGCATGGATGCTTTACTCACACGATGATTTTACATAAGCACAAGATGTATTTACATGAGCATGAAATGTTATTACATGAACAAGAGATGTTTTCAGGTGAGCATGAAATGTTTGTGTGTGCACAAGATGGTTATAAGTGAGCATGAAATGTTATTGAACAAGACGTTTTTTCATGAGCGCAAGACGTTTTTGGGTGAGCACAAAATGTTTTCGCATACACTGGGAATGTTACTGTGTAAATAAGAGATGTTTGCATGTGCACACAAGATATAATGTTATTAAGTGTTTAAAAGACATTTCGAGTGTGTGTGGAAATAATTTAGCATGCACACACACAAAAACATCTTAAAAACATGATCACAGTCAGTATGCACTGGAAATAATTTAGCGTGCGCACACCAAAACATCTTGATAACACGCGATAACATCTTATGACATGGTAGCGTTGCTAACGTAATGGTCTGATGTGCTGTGGTGTGTTCACAATGACAAATAATCACTCACCTTCAAAAATGAGCATGAGATGTTATCACGTTATCAAAATGTTTTTGCGTATGCAAACTTATTTTCAGTACTGCAGCACTGCATCCTGCATCCTTAACTGTATTTATATAACAACAAGGAATTCATACCCCTATACTTTGGAATAAAGACAGAGATTGTGTGCTTGCAACTAGACAACGGTACAAATCCTGAGTCTTGTCCATGTACGAAAAACATTTTGTAGGCACACAGAAACATCTTGTGCTCACCCAAAACTTTATTTTTTTCCGCAGTCCGTACATGAACACCTTAAAAATATATGCAAAAGACTCATGAACAACAGGCCTGAATGTCAAAAAGCAGGAGACGGGAGGATGCTTCCACACATTAGAGTCCTGTACAAGGAGGAGGAGGAGGAGGCTTTGGCTCAACTCGGCTCATCTCGGCCTGGGGGCTGTTTTGCATGCAGCTTGGTTTTTTGGTGCTGCTCGAGGCTGGGCAGGGCACGGCGACCCCGCGGGATTGTGGGAGAATGAAGCACGCAGGAAGGCGGGTGACAACAGCTGCTGTGTGGCAAGGGACGAGTGTACCCACGCTCATCAAATCTTGTCAGTCACATTTCTCCTAATTAACAAGCATCTGCTCCTCCATTTCATTTACATGCTTCCCACTGACCCCTAACCCGCACAGCCGACGAGGGGGATGACTCCACATCACCCAACATCACAACAGCATGCCCTGGCAGAGATGCACAGAAAATTTGGGAGATTTTAAGATGTTAAGATTGTAAAATGCAGGACATCGGACACCAGCTTTTTATTAAACACAATTTTATTATTCATTCTGATCATTACCTGAAATGTGAAAGTCTTCAAATTGTGACGATTCCGCATAGATCATATCAGCTGGCAATGTTAAAGGTGTGCTCCAGTTTGGGAATATGTGTAATTAAATGTTATGCACTCAAAAAATGAGTTTATGTGCATGAATGAATTTTCTCATCGAAAGGAATTAAAGAAAAGCATTTTGCCATATATATTTGTTTTTCATGCACATGTATTTCACAGTACAGTATAGATGTTCCATATTCATTCTGAGTCTGACTCTTTTTTTTCCAGTTCAAGTAATTAACATGCAGCTCAGTCGAATAAAATAGAACTGACAGCAAACAAGAAGGGAATGTCATGTTTTTAAAAAATGAAGATATTCTTGCCATTGTTTATTTTTCTCTTATTTGATATGAAAAATGGATTTGAGAGCACAGTTGTTGTCTTTTTTTCCATTCGTCAAAATTGTTTCGCAGCCAAAAAGTGACGTGATTGAAGCTCAGATTCATTAAAACTTAATTAATATGCATCATTATGTAAATGAGACGGTCGTTAATGAGTTTTTAAAAGAAGCATTCCTTAATTAGTTCACTTTTAATGGCATCATCATTTATCGCTCCCTTCTTTGAAGCAAAATGGTGTGCAGGAGCAGCCAGCATCAAAATGCTAATCTATATTTTATTATTTCAGTCTTACTGATTTTTGACAGGGTGTTTTCGATGAAGAGAGGTATTTGCATTATGCTGGATGGATATATGTTAAATATGGACGTCCAAACCATGCATGTCCATGCATGTCCTTCTCTGGAAGTGTATCTTGGCTTAAAAACCTGCAGCAGTCTGAAGAAGTCAGACACACTACAACAAACATTTCAAAACAGTGTTTTTACGCTAAAGCGACTTGCTGTTCATTAGACAGGCATAGACACAGCAAACAGCCAGAAAACAATTAAACAGACGTGTAAATCCTGTGCATGGTATCATCTTTGCATTGGCTGTGAAAAGTCATCAACAGTTTTTTTTTTCATTTTGAGAAAGAGAGACAGAGAGAGAGAGAAAGAGAGAGAGAGAGGGAGGCTGAATATCACTTATGATGTGCCAAAAGGCTTGCTGAGAGGGGGAGATTTCCTCTGTTTCTCAGCACAGCTCCTTCTCTTCCTGTGAGAACCTGACGATATCCTCTGTGTGTGAGAGGGAGAAAGAAGTTTTAAAACATCGACTTTCTCTGCAAATCTCTGAAGGCTCAAATTTAGGTACAATAGGCTATGACATGATCGCTTAATTTAAATGATTCATTTATTTTTGGCATCATGGGTGTCATTTATGAGAAGTCTTTGTGACACTTAAAAAACAAGACCTACTGTAAATGAGTCAAACATTTATAAAAATCCAGTCTGTGATTTCAGTTTCATTGACTAAGATTTTATTTTTAAATGTTGTCAATTACTTAAGTTCAAGGAAAAAAATGACAATTTAGTTAACATTTATATGTCAGGAAGACGCATGGATCTGCTTGGAAAATAACGATGAATTAGATTTTGGTCAGTCTGTAACTTGCAGCAAAGCAAGATTTGTTTATAGAGTTTTATTCTGCTGCTGTGTATAAAAATATTGTCTACTTATTATTTTTAAATATAAAACAGTGAAGAGAACGCATGAGAAACACTATCGTGTTTCAAAAATGCTGCAGTTGTGAGATTACATCATATTAGTGCCATTATTGTTCTGTTTATATGTAGGCAGGACTAATTTACCTCCAACTTTAGAAATGTAGCTCATTAGAGACTGCTGTAAAATCACTTAAACAATAATGAAATACTTACTGGGTTATTGTTAAGATGTGATGTTATTATTGTTAATATATGATGTTGTTATTAGAACATTATTATTGCTAGTATTATCTTAGCTGTTGTTATTATTATTATTATTATTATTATTATTATTATTATTATTATTATTATTATTATTATTATTAAAAATTCCTTCACAAACAGTGTGGTATGTCTCATTATTTAGACGTGCATAGCTGCAGAATCAATTCTCAGAGACACATATAAATTACTGTTTAACGAGACGCCATATTCCATAAATTATTCAAAACACCTGGGATTACAATATGAGATCAAATGATAGGAAAGAAAGAGTACTCTGCTGGAGGCAGCGTTGAACCCCAGCCATCACGTTCTCGTTTTGATGTTAAATAAGGCAGGAGGCTCCACGAGCTGCTCAGACAGGAATAATTGGTAAGTAGCAAGCAGCCTGCACCATTATTCCCCTGGTTTTGGCCCAAGTTTCTAATAGAACTTGGCCAAATGCACTGGGAGCATTTCTGTTTTACTCTCAGATTTGCTGAGCTTTAAACATCCTTTAAAAGATGCAATGATGTTTTTTTTTTGGTTTTTTTCTTAACATTTGTCTCTGCTTTTTTTTATCTTAATTTCCTAAACAGATGTGAATAGAGTCGAGTGAAACAGTTACGGTTATAGAATAGAAAAAGTGATAATGACTTAAATGTCAAAGCTATAAAGAGAGACTGCACTGCTGGTCAGAACTACATCAAATTCGAGTGTGACATTTCATTTAAAAAAAATAAAATAAAATAAAAAGCTCCAGTGGATACTACAGTACGTTCACACAACTTAGAAAAACACCGGACATATTTTTTTTCAATGAGACAAAATGTGTTGATATGTAACTGCTTGTAATTAGACAAGAGAATATTCCCCACAACAATCTTTTGACTAAAATAAGCAGATTCTCATAAAAAGCAACTGCAAATAAGATGCATAGATGTCATACGCACTGAGAAAATAAATAATGCTCACCGCACTGGCGACTACGCAACAATGTTGGAACATGTAAAAAGGCAGTGATAAAGGTGTGTGTGTGTGTGTGTGTGTGTGTGTGGGGTGTTTGGGGTGGGGAGTGAGGGGAGATATGGTGGTGGGGGGTGTATGTGTGAAACGAGAGAGATAAAACTGAAACAACTGTTTTCTGAGAAGTTGCTCCAGCGTTTATAGAGTGTACTGTAGCGCCCCCAGAGGACCAGATCTCCTTCTCTCACAGAGAATACTCAAGTCAGGTAGAGATTGTCCTAACTATCCCCCCAAAAAACTCCTGATTAACTCTTAAGACAGCAAAACGTGTCTGGAAGCCGATACCCAAAATTACTACTCTCCTGCTCCATTCAAGTCCACGGCGGAAGACACAGCTTTCTCATATGGACCAGCAAGAGAGCCAGGTCCAGTTCAGCTCCAAAGGAACATGCCAAGACAAATAAAGACATTGTATTAGTGTGCTACTGACAATGGTCATGATTTTAGTACCTTTTAACAGAATTGTAAGTAAGAAAGTTAAATTAAAAATGCTACGGCAAATAGAGCATCAGGAACGCAGCAGAAAATGAATTGTTCATCCATTAATTTCACTGTTTAACGCATAGAGAAGCAGAGTGTTAAGCAAAGATCATTAAACAATGCATGAGTATTCCCATATGGAAAATATCTGGAAAATATGTCCTATTAATATTCATACAGGCAATTTGCAGCACTTAAAATATAAGAAGCAGCATGACACTTTAGGTTAAACAGCTCCTAAGTATGCATATTTGTTATCTGAAAGCAGATATGTATTTATAAATATGTTTGGTGTAAGTTTTTTATCCTATATTTTTAATTATCACACACCTTTTGTAAACAATTCAGTAGTGATGTTCCATTAATAAAATGTTTCTCAAAATGTGTCATTTATTTCTGCTACCTGAACATCTGTGTGTTAGAATGGCAGTGTCGATACAGACAACAGTGCCACCCCTCTCCAATATAAAGTTACAACAACTGTGTGTGTGCGTGCACATGTGCATGTATGTGTCTGTAAGTCTGTGTTTTTGTTTGTGTGTGTGTGTTGATCGAATGGTTTTAGGTGTTTGTGAGGACCAAATTTCTCATAAAGCCTTTGTGAAGACATTTAAGTTTAAGACTAGGGCTGGCCGGCTCTGTTGTGCGAAAACAGAATACGCAGCAAAGGCATTCTGAGAAAACAATGAACAAAATCAGAACTGTCTTTCTTCAGACTTTCACTTCCAGAACTCCACAAAAAGAGACAAACAAAACATGCGGGGGGAAAGTGAGTAAAATTCGGCATGCGGGAGATGAGCTAAGCGGGGGAGCGGCCGCCACCGACAAAATAACTGCAGATAATTAGAACCTTTTGTAGCGTGAGCAGATTTCAACAAAGACACCTGCATTTCCCGCCGAGAGGAGCGACACATGCGGTGATTGTCATTTTTAATCTGCTCCTCCCGCCGCGTTCTCCGCCGCGCTCCGGGAGGCCGCAGGAGGCCCGGCGGGTGTGCCAGCGTTACGGCTCGGCCTGCCTCCGACAGCACCCCCGCCGCTCCGATTAATCACCGCCTCCTCATAAAGTCCGCATCGCAATTCTTAAGGCCGCGGGGGGAAAATTCAGGGAGGTCATCGGTTAAACTGTAATTTGAATGGGTGCTCATTTTAGCATAACAATTTAAATTAGCTTCAAATGCTCTTCAGACGATCAGGGGGTGGGGGGGAGTCGTCGTGGTGGAAAGGGGGAGAAACTGTACATAAATTACCTTTGAATCTTCAACAGTGATTCGTTATTCGTATTGATCTAAATATATCTAAATATGAGACTTCATCAGGAGTGGGCACTAGGACCCAGGAAAGCCACTGCTGCTGCAATCCAATGTTTTGATTGGCTAATAACATGTTTCTAAGAGATGCCTCTGACTGTAATACTGCTCAGTAGTGATAGAGAAACTGTTAAATGTATTTTCCATCTTGTTCATTCATTCATTATCCGAACAGCTTAATCCCAATCAGGGCTGCAGGGATCGGAGCCTATCCCGGGAGTACGGGACCGAGGTGGAGATCAACCCGGGCGGGCACACACACTCACATAAACACAGTCAGAGTCACACCTTACGGGGATAATTAAGATTTGCCAATCAGGCTATAGTGCATGCATTTGGACTGTGAGAGGAAACCAGAGACCCAGAGAAAACCCACACAAACACGGAGAGAGCACACAAACTCCACACAGAAAGGCCCTATGGCCGACCCGGGGATCGAACCCAGGATCTTCTTGCTGTGAGGCAGCAGCGCTAACCACTGCATCACTGTGCCGCCCTATTTTCCACCTCACACCATGTAATTCAGGATCCCAATATTGTTACTAAAACTGATCATTTGTGTTTATAAAACCATAAAGCCTATTAAGAGGTGTATTTAACAGTTACAGACAATTGCAGGAGGAATTCTACAGATCATAGATGCCAAATTGTTGATCATATATCATTTCATGCTCATTGAAATATGATTCTGATGTTCTGATGTTTTAACATTTACATCTATAGTTTGTGGTTGCTTTTACAGACATTTACTGTCTTGAAATATATATTGAGTAAAGGGGTAATTGTCACCTAACCTCTTAGTAGAGGATTAGCCTCAGTATCCATAGAGCTCTGGTGACATCCCCGAACCAACATCATCATCACTGTCATCGACACATCTGTTATGTCCATCTCGCCTTCAACAGGAAAAATCTCAGACTAGAGAACGAGGCAATTCATAATAGGTCAGCAAAGATAACACGGTGTGATTCAGAGAAAACAGCATCATCTATGCTGAAAAAGTTTCCTCCAAGGTCTCCCCGCGGTGCTTTATCCCACCGAGCTCATCAGGTTGGGGAAATCACTGAGCTTGGCTCCCTTTCATCTGCTCTCCTGAATGGAGCTCCGTGTCTGATCGCCCAGGCCAATTTGCCAGCCCATGTGGCATCCATCCCATCAGACCTGGGCATTGTGCCTCCCACATTCTGGCATTGCACGCCAAATTATTTTTGTCCCTGCCCACCCCTCCCCCCCTCCAAAAAATGCGCGGATATGCGCCGCTGATTCCGAATGCCCGGCTCTCGCATTGTCGGGATCGCTTTGGCTCGACGCCAAACCTATTATATTGATCTCTCTTTTCTGCGCACTTCAATGGCCCCGGACAAAGCAGATTTCGAGCAGAACATATTAAGCAAATAACATGGGCTTAGAGTCCCACACTTGGAGACTGATGTCGTTAATATCAATGCATCACGTCCTGGCCTATAACTCTGCGTTTCAACACTCTTGGGCAATTGAGCAGGCCTTCTTCTAACCGCCCCGTGCTGCACACCACTTTCGCTCGATCTTGAGTTTTTCTCCCCCCTCTAAATCGCGTTACGTTCCATAATAAACTCAATGTAATTATGTTATGGACTATTTCCACGCTGGTTGTGGGGATTATAATGGGTCGACCTGCTTTAATGACACTTATCAGCTGCTATCTGCGAGCCGCTCCGTGGGGTTCCCCGCTGGCACACAGCTATTGGCTTCCGCTGGCACGCTCATCTCCTCAGCGGCTTCCCAAAGCCAATATGGGAATAGTCGTCTGCTTAAACCGGCTGGGCACAATACGTCCGTTAATGAGCACATCGGTGAGATGATTCCCCCATTTCCTGAGAGGGAAATCACGGTAAACATTTAAATGGGAATTCTCAGTGGACTCAAGGAGCCGTGGCAAGCCTGCCAGCAAAGCCGGCGTCTCATGTTCATCGCGTGTGTGATGCTAAAATGACAAAGTGCGTGATTCCTGTTACATCCGTAATGAGCGCTGTAGTTAGCGAGCGGCTGCACATGTCTCGTGTGAAGGCTGAGAGAGAAGCCAGGCGTTCTCTGTCTTCCCAAACAATACGAGTCTTTAGCTGAACACAAATTAGCAACAAAAACTGCCAAAGAAATGACCGAGCTACAATAATCATTCTTTCATGCCTGATGGTAAATGCCTTGATCAACACTCAACTCATGTTTAGATGCAACTCCTTGTTTAATGGGATTCTATGTAGCAGTGTAATGCCAATTTGACAATTTGGCATAATATTAACATTAGTAGATACTTTAAGGAACACTGGTTTCTGAGAAGGTTTTTGAAAGAGTGAATGCAATCTGAGACTTACTGAAATCAGTGTAATATTTTCACAGGCCTTAAGTTAATGTTAGTTTTATAAACCCTAATGACATTTTTTTCAAAGATTAAATTGCAAAAAAAACAAACAAAACACCCATTAATTGAATCAAATTTCCACTGTCATTTTTCCACCTTCTGTTTTGCTTTAACTGTAATGTCTGTGCAGACTCTCAGTCATCCAGGACATGGTAGTCTTCATAGCTTGAATCTAAGGCAACTGCACCTTTCTTAGATCTTCTTGAAGATGTTTTACACCTTGTACTTCAATTCTAATAATCTGATAGAGAGCTCCAAGTTTTTATCATCTGCGGGTGAAAATACCTGGAACAAAACCAAAGGATAAATATCTTTCCATCAGATTTTTAGAATTGAAGATGCCTTTTGAATGAGAGGTAAAGCATCTCAGGAACCTAAAAGATGTCCAGTTGCCTTTGATGGAAGATCTTAAAAGTAACACTAATGTGATGGCAGATTTACAGTATTGAGTTCTGAAAAAAGGAGCAATTGGTAGTGTAGTGGTTAGGGAGTTTGCCCCGTGATCAGAAGGTCCCGGACCAGTAAAGGTACCACAATGCCAAAAAGCTGCCCACTTCTACTTCACGGATGGCTCAAAAGCAGAGGTCACATTTCGTTGTAGTGCACTGTGGGCTGTGCTGTGCTGTACTGTGCTCACAAAGATCAATAATCACTCCCTCACTCACATAATAAAGAAATCTCATCAGAAATAATGTTATCTTTTACTGCAAAATGCAAAACTAAGCAACTGAAGAGACGTTTCTCCTTGTACTTTGCCATCCTAGACATTTGCTTTAAGACGTGGTAGCTGTGATTCTGCAGCGGCTCTGTATTTGTTGTGCAAAACACTTTTTTGTGATACACATTGTCAGTGAGCCGCCTTGTAGAATTCCTGGGTCAAGCCCCTAATGAGCAAGCCTTGGGTGACAGTGGAAAGGAAAAACAACCTCAGAAGGCAGGAAGAAGGGGAAGCCACCCTTTCCTGAGCATCAGTGGGTGGTGATATATATTAATTATATGTCCATGTCAAAATCTGTGTCTTCAATAGATAATGTCTGCCTTTCGGTTTTACTATTTGTTCATGCTTTTCCCACTTAAATTATGGACCTCAATCACCACTATCTTAAATTTGTTCTTAAGAGTCTATGACAAATTCATAATGTGTTCCTAAATTGTTTGCACGTGTTCTTATAATAATGAATGTTTAAATTCACATAACAGAGTATTTTCTACTAGACTTATTTTCTTATTTATTCTTATTTATTTCTTATTTATTATTAAGTCATCAGCAAACATTACTTTTGAATTTTGTCTCGGGATAAA
This sequence comes from Distichodus sexfasciatus, assembly GCA_032718565.1. NCBI lineage: Eukaryota > Metazoa > Chordata > Actinopteri > Characiformes > Distichodontidae > Distichodus > Distichodus sexfasciatus. The sequence continues at coordinate 1,119,359 of JAVGVS010000126.1, forward strand.
ATTGTGTCAGTAAACGTTCTTTGTTACGCTAGTTACTGTTTCTAATGTGTGGTGAAATGGTGAATGTTGACATCTGACAATGTTTTATGATACTGACACTGTGGAATTGAGCTTCGCAACTATGCTGTACCAAGAGTAAATTTCACCGACCTTGGTTGTCATTAAAGAATGAATGTAAAAAAACTGAACGTAATCAAATTATCATTTCATTCCACCTCAGCATTGATCGATCATGCTCTGGCTGTACGGCAGCGTCCTCAGCTCTGTCTCAGCGGTCAGCACCTCCGAGCTTCGGTACACGCTGCGCAGGGCACACGCGTGTGATTTTAATACTGAACTGATTTGTGCCGCTACCGACGCCCTATTCGCTCAGCAGTCGCTAAGGGGACTCTGGGGAGCCCTATCACAGTTCTATATGCAAATGTCCTTGCACCTGGGCAGTGGTGCAGGCATGCTGGGAGCTTATTTATGCAAATCTGATAGAGTGTGTGCACGCATGCAAGCCACAGACACCAGCAGCTAGATTTCAAAAGGACGCCGAGTTCCTGCCAGGAGGGTTACGTGAGAAAAGGACATAAAAACAATGTAAAAAAGAGGTAAATTTTGTCGTACTGGCACCGCAATGAAACTAGTGTGATATCTCATTCGCACTTGGCTCATGCATTTTATTTTAGGTGTAATACAGAATGTCTACCATGAAATATATACACCTTTGAAAGCAACAGATTCAGCATGATGTTAAAAATAATAGTGTGAGTCAGGGTGTGTATTTGGGTTAAGAGAGACCCTGAATATTTTAATTGAGTGAATTCTAATGTGTGATTAATTGTTATTGTGAACACACCACAGCACCTCACACATGCACCATATCCAAATGCATTTGACCCCTTCTGTGAAGGCACAGTGGGAAGCTTTTTGGCAGCGCCTGGAGAGCAGTGCTTGGGCACGGTACTTTGTTCATGAGTACCTCAGTGGTACCTTTACTGCTCCGGGACTTGAACCAGCAAACTTCCACTTACAGGACCAACTTCTAACTGTTACACTATCAACTGCCTTAGTATATTAGGCTCAATGGGGTTTGACAGCTGATTTTATATCTTGTCCTGGGTTTGTTGCATTTCTTTAAGCCATGCAAGCAAGAATTTCATTTTTCAAAGATTAGTAGATAATTAATAATATTGCATTGCATACCAAAATGAAGTTTGGACAACCAATAAAATTCCATCATTTCACTCACAGTATTTTTATATTTGATTCGGCCAGACTTTATATGTTCTATAAATTTTGTCCTACTATTATTATAATTAACTTGCTTAACATCAGAAAATATTTAGCATTTTAACCTTTCAATGCATGAATTGTTATCTGTTATGTTCCACTAGGTCAAATCTTATGGATGATTTTCCACTCAACTGGAGAGTGTGCACAAACGTTAAATCATTTCTAGAGCCCTTCAGAAGAATGTGTAAACTGGCTTTTGAGAAACTTCCCAAAAATGAACTACAGAACAATGTGAAGAATAGGGAAGAGGTAACTAAGCGATTGAACGTGTGATTGAGCGAACTGACAGGATTGGGCCTTCTGACTGACTAGCCCATTTGATTGACTGTTATTGGGAGGATGATGCCTCTCACTGCATGTAAAAAATGAGAGCTGGGAGTAAATGTGTTAAAACGGTGGGTTGTAAATGAGGACAAAACAAATCATCACCACTCACAGCTGGAACGCCACCCGACTGGGCCACACTCCTGTGAAAAACATCACACAGGAAATCTTTCTTTAGAATAAACAACCCCTCACAGCAGACAATGGGCAAAATTAATGTGCAAATATATGCAAGAAATTAAAAGGCAGAATTAAACAGGCAAATGAGGTAGCTACACTCAAATCGTTGGAATTATGAATAATTATGCCAAATTTCCTGCTCCTAATATGACTTTTCGGGGTGTAAACAAAGGCTTAATTGTAGGAATTCTGGGGTGAGCATTGGTGGATCGTTGCCAGTTTTTGCTAATGGGTAGTGAATGGTCTGTAATGTGCTAATATGTTTATGATGCTTCTTACAGCTTCCTTACCTGGCCAGTCAAACTTGTCAGGTTACCTGAATTCATTTAATACTGTGTTTTTTCAACACCCGGAATCATTTGACATCGTCACCAGGGAGCATCCTGATGTCTGCCATCCACCTGGACTACATGAGCAGAGTTCATCTCTGCAGTCCTAAAATGTGAGATGACAACCCACAGTATGTTTTAGATTAGTGAAAACAATTGCCTTAATCTCCAACTGTCTGCAATTTGTGGAAAAGCAGAGGTTTGATGATTGCATTGGTAATTTCTCTCTTCGGATTTGTTTAGACTCAATTTATGTGGCATCACATAAATTGCACATAAATGATGCTAAAGTTAACAATGATGTTGACTGCAGTTAATGAAGTTAACTGCCAGTATTCTGATTTTATAATGTAATAAAATAGTATTTTATTACATTATAAAATCAGAATACTTGCCCCTGACCAAAGAGGTCAAGGGTTTGAATCCTACCTTCAGCACTACCATCTTTGCGTCTCTGAGCAAGACCCTTCACCTAGAGTTGTTGTCATAGAGACTTTTCCTGAAATTAGGAAATGGAATGCTCTGGATAAGAGCGCCTGCTAAATACTGTGAATATAAATAAATGTAAATGTAAAAGTCTGAATCATTTTTTTGCACATTGTCAAAAATAATCTCACTTCTTATATATTGCTGTAAACAATGAGTAACCCCATCAGAAAAGTCCACTTTGAATCTTGGTAGATAGATGCATGAAGAAATCGTTGAACCGTTCAAGAGTACCATTTAGTCAAAGTCAAAGTAAACTCTGTTATCTCTTCTATATACTGGAGAAGTATACAGAGAGACGAGACAATCTGGCTCCAGCTTTAACAGTACAAAAACAAAAAACAAATAAGCCACAAATAATAAACAATATATAAGTAGAATACAAAAAATACACTTTGAACTATAAGTGGAATAGAAAATGTAAACTTTAAACTAGAAGTAGAAAGACAGACATTTAGGATGGTTACTCAACCTACAATTATGGTCTTGGAGTTGTCTTTTACACTGAATGTGCATGAGGTCAATAACAGTTTCAATATGAAAAAATATTAATAACCTTTGGCTCACACCAAATCTGGCTTTTACTATTAACTTGAACATGATTTACAAACCCAAATCAGAAAAAGTTGGGACAGTATGGAAAACGCAAATAAAAAAAGAAAGTAGTGATTTCTAAATTTACTTTGACTTGTATTCCATTGCAGACAATATGAACACAAAATATTTCATGTTTTGTCTGGTCAACTTCATTTCATTTGTAAATATACATCCTTTCCTGTCATTCAGACCTGCAACGCATTCCAAAAAAGGTTGGGACAGGAGCAATTTAGGGCTAGTAATGAGGTAAATTGGTTAAATAATGATGTGATTTGAAACAGGTGATGTCAACAGGTGATTGTAATTATGATTTGGTACAAAAGCAGCATCCAAGAAAGGTCTAGTCCTTTAGGGGCAAAGATGGGCCGAGGATCGCCAGTTTGCCAACAAATACGTGAGAAAATTATTGAAATGTTTAAAAACAATGTTCCTCAAAGAAAGATAGGAAGAGATTTGGATATTTCACCTTCAACAGTGCATAACATAGTTAAAAGATTCAAGGAATCTGGAGGAATGTCAGTGCATAAAGGACGAGGGCGCAAGCCTAAGCTGAATAACCGTGATCTCCGATCCCTCAGGCGGCACTGCGTCAAGAATCGTCATTCATCTATAAGCGATATCACCACATGGGCTCAGGACTACTTTGGCAAACCTTTGTCAAGTACCACAATACGTAGTTACATCCACAAATGCCAGTTAAAACTGTACTGTGCCAAAAGGAAGCCGTATGTTAACAGTGTCCAGAAGCGCCGTCGACTTCTCTGGGCTCAGAGGCATCTGGGATGGACCATCACACAGTGGAAACGTGTACTGTGGTCAGATGAATCAGTATTTCAGGTATTTTTTGGGAGAAATGGACGCCGTGTGCTCCGGACCAAAGAAGAAAAGGATCATCCAGACTGTTACCAGCAACAAGTCCAAAAGCCAGGGTCTGTCATGGTATGGGGTTGTGTCAGCACCCTTGGCAAAGGTAACTTGCACTTCTGTGATGGCACCATTAATGCTGAAAAGTACATAGAGATTTTGGAGCACAATATGCTGCCTTCAAGAAGACATCTTTTCCAGGGACGCCTATGCATATTTCAACAAGACAATGCAAAACCACATTCTGCACACATTACAGAGTCCTGCTGCAGAGGAAGAGGGTATGTGTACTTGACTGGCCTGCCTGCAGTCCCGACCTGTCTCCAATAGAGAATGTGTGGTGCATTTTGAAGCGCAAAATGCGACAAGAAGACCCCGTACTGTTGCCCACCTTAAGATTTGTTTGCAGGAAGAATGGGACAAAATTACACCTGAAACAGGTGTAATTCATCACTTGGTGTCTTCAGTCCCTAAACGTCTTTTAAGTGTTGTGAAAAGGAATGGTAAATTCTTTACTGTTCCAACTTTTTTTGAAATGTGTTGCAAGAACCAGAATTGGAATATGTGTTTATTTTGAAAAAACAATAAAATTCATGAGGAACACATTAAATAACGTGCTGTTGTATTGTTTTCAATGTAATACAGGTCAAAGATAATTTAACAAAGTACTGTTTTCAGTTTGATTTTAATTTAACATACCGTCCCAACCTTTTCTGATTTGGGGTTGTATTATAGTGTATAAATGATATGCTGAAGTACTACATCAAAGAAGACAATATGGGTGAGATAAGGCTCATCAAGAGTATGCACAACTACAAGGCTAATACACTGCATGCAAACCCAACAGACATGTTTCATTCTCCCACTTTGTACATGCAACACACAGAGGTCATAAATGATGTCATTTTGAATACAGACTTCTCAAGTCCATGTTACATCAAATCCATTAATTTTTACGCTGTCTGTCCTTTTCTGTTAAAATTAACACATTTTAGTACCTGGGAAACAACACTCACGTTTGGTATAAATGCCACATTAGTTTTTCTAACTCCAGTTCTTCTTCAGGGGCCAGATTAGGTCAGGGTGAACTGTTCTCTTTCCGTTATGCAAGTGAAACTGCTTTCTGCAGTCTTACCTCAGCGAGGCCTGCCGGCGGGAGCAGCGGTAGTTTAGACGCCGGCAACAGCGGGGCCCTCATCAGCTGTGGGTTTTGTTTTTTTTTGTCGGAAGCAGAGAAAGTGGAGGGACGGTAGGTCTCGCCTCAGGTTTTTTTGATTGAGCTCACTGGCTACAAACTCATATGCAGATGCCTGAGGAAGCAACGGAAGAGAGAACGTTAAAAGAAAAAGAAAAAAGCGCCCATCTCCCACGCGCCTCATGCCAGGAGGAGACGGTGTGACGGAATGCTCCGGAGAGGGACGGCAGTGGGCTGTTTGATGCCATGCTTGACAGTGCTTAGAAGTCCGTGCATTGCATCGGACCAGAGGAGACGCCATGCCGCTTTTATATGCACATGCACTGTACACCGATTTTACCTCCACTGAGGATTCAACATTATGGAAACGTGTAAAGTTTTAGACAATGCTACAAGACTAATCTCATATAAGGAATGTGTTGGTGATCTCATGCAAGCTGCATTTTCCTCTAGTAAAGTCCAGGACACTACATTAGTGACTAAAAGGTAAACGAGATAAACTGAAACATATGCATTGGCTTAATTAAAACCTGAGTGAGAAATAGGTACCCTAACGCACTTTGTAGCACAACGGTGGATTTCGCCCTGTGATTTGAGGGTTGCCAGTTCAAGTCCCGGACTGGGAAAGGTACCTCAAAGGTACTCATGAGCAAGGTACCATCCTCAAACTGCTCCCTGGGAACTGACAAAGCTGCTCACTACTCCTTTACAAATGTGTAAATGCAGAGGTCACATTTCATTGTGGTTCAATGCAGTGTTAAGGAAGCTATTTTAAATGGTATCTTTTCAAAGCTACAACCTACTTATGATAGCCTCGTTGCAGTCAAGCTATTGTTTTAACAGAATACCCGGCTACACTAAAGTTACAGAAAAAAATTTGCTTATTACATCCAAGCTATTACACGGCCGGAGATTCTTGCTTCTGTCTTTGCTATGGTAAACTCCTTCTGAGTATGTTCTTTGAAGGCGCCACAATGTTTTTAAATGTACTATTGGCTATTAGCACTTGGCAAATAAGATTGTTCACACATTCAATTTAAATTTCATCTCCATGAGCACACAGTCAAAAAAAACAGCCATGTGTGAGCAGTTTAATGTTATTTAATTATTGGACTGGTTAAAAGAGTGGTTAAAGGGTGTCATGCCGACCACACCCGTGTCAATTAGAATCTCATGGGTATAACCATTAAGAGAACCTTTGGGGCATTAATAATGTAGATTTATATTCAGCTATCAAGGTATATGACTGAAATTAGGGACAGTTCCCTAATATCCTGAATGGATGCTAACCCTAGCATCAGTGTGTTAGCTGTAGTTGTTAGCATCTATAGTTTTACAACACATATTTTTCTCTGTTTGCATGCAGACTCAAAAATGGAGTAGTGCTCATGTAATACCAATGTGTTTTGCATCTTTTTCCATTTGGTGTCAGACAAGTCAAATGGATGTGACTGTTAATTACATGATATAAAACATTACATTTTGCGATTGTGATTTTTTAAGGACAGAGATAGTGGTCATTCTACACATATAATGCTAATGCCATGATCACAAAACATAATATCAAGCATATACCAAGAAATTAACGGTAACGGTAGGGTGTTCGCCCTGTGATCAGAAGGTCACAGGTTCGAATCCAGGGCCGGTAAAGTTACCACTGAGGTACTCATGAGCAAGGTACCGTCCCCAAGCACTGCTCCCCAGACGCTTGTTAGCTGCCCACTGCTCCTTCACGGATGGGTTAAGTGCAGAGGTCATATTTTGTTGTGGTGTACTGTGTGCTGTGCTGTGCTGTGATGTGTTCACAATGACAAATAATCACTCACTTTCAATAATAAACTAATTGACGTCACGTCCATCAGCTCCTATTACTCTTGAGGAGAGAAGTTATTTGAAGTTAGCAAATGAGCAAAATACACAGCATTACGTAATGCAACAGTTTATCACATGGTGTAATGCTTCTTGTTTTGTCTTTATATTTAACTTCATTAATATGGCACCTCCACCAAAATAATCTTTGTGGCACAGCACTAATTTGCATGCAGTATCTGAGGTTATAGAGTTTTGTATTGTTGTGCAGAAAGAAGTGCATGGAGACTCAGTTTCAGTTGGTTTTATAATGAAGGAGCAGCTTCTGGAATTATATGACTATTGGTTGTTACTGAACACTTTTGTTACTCTTGCTCAAATGGTTAATGAGGCCATTAGGCTAATTTACCAATTATAATTCCAGTTTAAACTACAGCAGGTACGTTTCCAATTGACGTTATCATTGAAACCAGCTGAACTTGCTACTGGTTTCTACCTAATGTTCCTCCAAGGTGTGTTTAGCTTGGCGACCCACGACCTGCTAACTTGATCCAACTTCCAATATACCGTATTCTGTCAGGGTTAACAGCAAATGGACTGCCTCCTCAGAGGAATATTCGTATTATCATAATCACACTGGCCCAACCAGTTCTGAATTACAGCTAGTGCTGAAAGCAAGCACATGCAAATTTCTTAAGGGGCGCTAGTACATCAGCGGCGTATCGAAGAGGACCTGCGCAAGGTAGGCTATCATTATGGAGTCGCTACGAGCAGAATTCCTTTGAGAAGGAACACAATTATCATTTTTATATCACCTCTGTGCTAAGCCAGTCTCTCCGCAATGCACTGACTCATTGTTTCATGTGGCAGACTTGCCGGCTGATGTGCGCAAAGGGACAGGGTGGAATGTGCAGTTCCGCACCTGCGTCAGCAGCAAACTGAAAGATGTGTCGAGGACAGAGATGACCGCGCTCATTCTAACACATCATGCTAATGCCATGACCATCAGCTCCTGTTGCTTTTCAGCAAGCGTTAGCCTTAGAGCTGCAGTGCATTACTAAAGACGAAGAATTTAGCCAGTAAATGAGTCTTGGCTCATTGATAACGGAAAAGGGTATTTGCATATATTTGATTTCCCCCTAAATTACATTTAGCTTGAAGCTGAGAGGCCAAAACATTGCAAATGTGGGTTGTATGTTTGCATATGCAGGCTGTGAAAAGAGGCCCTATGCGTTTTAGCCTGCAGAGACATGAGCATTAAGTAATTTACTGTAACAAACTTATTAATGCAATATGTTCTTAATACTACACTTCAGTCCTAGAGTATTAGTTAACAGCTGTGCCAGAGCCAGGAGGTATGAAATTAGGGTTTAATTTGTGAGAAATGTTTACCTCTTCATCAAGAGTAAAAGCTCTTCATTTTAGTGCTCTCTATTTGCTCTCTTTTTCTCTTTTTAATTCTATATAGTATATACTGGTTATATGTATTTATAGATGTTGCTTTTTTATTTTGCTTTATTTATATCAGATGCATCACTAAAAAGTGAGTTCTATGAGGTCTGACTGTGATTTTAAAAACAATCTGTCCTACTGTTTTTAATGTACGCTCTTTTGAAGCCTTCTACTTTGCTTATTACTATTTCAAACTTACAGAGGTCCAAAGAGTAAGTTAAAAGCTCATTAAATCAACTGATTCCTGGCCAGTGACGTGTGGAAATTAGATTTAAGGGAGGCATGTCTCTTGAACTGAAATATAGAGTATGTTAAGTGCTTTTAACACAATATAGCATTTCTTGTATAGCTCCGAAGCCATGAGGAGAAAGAGGCAGGTCTAACAGCTGGCATGTAGCATGTAGAAAGAAGTTTGGAGGTTAGGTGGGTTTCGTATGATTGTTGCTGATGTGCTTTTCTCTGAGTGCTCGAGTTTCCTACCACAGTCCAAAAGCAGGCAATATAGGTTAATTGGAAACTCTAAATTGGCCCAGTAAGGTGTGACTGAGAGTGTGATTGTGTGTGCCCTGCGGTGTGCTGGTGCCAGTACCTTGTGCCCGTAATTCCTGGGATAAGCTCCGGTCTTCCCACCACAACTCCCGGTTGGGATCAAGCAGTTCGGATAATGAATGAATAAAGACAAATAGGCAATGGTGATGTAAAATCAGTCTATTTTAGTAAGTGATTATTTGTCATTGTGAACACACCACAGTACAGCACACATTGCACCACAACCAAACGTAACCTCTGCATTTGACCCTGATGAGCAGCGCCTGGGGAGCAGTGCTTGGTGATGATAATTTGCTTATGAGTGTCTCAGTGGTACTTTTACCAGTTCGGGACCTTCCAGTCACGGGGCCAACTCCCTAACCCATCAAAGATGAATGATAAGCATTTGACATACATATAGAAATATCCATATTTGTTATCTGATTAATCTGACAGTATGTCAAACCTGCTTCTTGTGAAGTGTCAAGTGAAGTGAGGAGAAATGAATGGGAACAGGATGCAGGAGTGAGGTTTGAATATAAGGTTTCATAATAAAACTAGACCAAACCAATACATGGAAATAAATCCATGTAAGACAACAGATATAAAACAGGGAAGAGGAAGGATTAAATACTTATCCAGGTGTAGCACATTACTGTAGATCCGGGGTGGGTAATTCTGGTCTTGGAGCTTTTCCATCTTACCTGATGAGTCTCTTCTGCTGGTTATTTACCTAAGACCAGATGTAAATGTTCTGAAATCAGGTAATTTGGAAAACCTCCAGGACACCGGCCCTCCATGACCAAAATAGTCCACCCGTGTTGTAGATGAATCCAAACAATGCCATGGAGCATGAGACTAGTTGGTCACTGGTGGACAAACAAACAAACAAAAGCAGGGCGGTTGAAACAATAAAAAGCTAATTTTTGTCTGTAAAGGCACAAATCTTGGATATAGAGCCACCAAACAAAAAACAGCAAGAACACAGTATATGACTGCATAGCCACACAAAGTTAACTGTCCAAAAATATAGTCAAAATGAAATTAAAATTACATTTTATAAAAGTCTTGCATTGATGTCACAGATGTTCAAAGAAACTTAATTGTTAAATAAAGTCGCCCACACAACACATATACCTAACTGAAAACACGTGAGGTGATGAGAAAAGTGCTGATGAACACTTATGAGATGTCTGTCTTCACAAACATGTGAATGCCAAAGTGTAAAACAGACTTTACGTGCGCCTAGGTAGAAGAGAATGGCTGTGAAGTAGGACAGGTGTTAAATGACAAAATGAAAAGAAAGGAGTTTTAAATGCTGGAACTGACAACGTCTCTACTTTCTGTGCACGTTGAAATGCACCAACAAACTGGCACAGTGGGAATCACAGAGACCATACAATTTCCTGTAAAAGACTGAGCTGCTCATTTTCACCTGCCCCTCCTTCATTCAAGAATAAAAGAGAGGAAGAAAAAAGAAACATAAAGAAAAAAACTTTTTTAAAGAGGAGGGTGGCAATTAGCACAGTGTTAATGAAGTCTGTCTAATTATTTGATCAATGAGCTCAGGCTAACCATCAGCGGAATAGAATCGATTCTGCAGCTTGTGATGAAGTTGCATCTGGACTGAAATCAAAAGGCAGCACTACAGGGGGGCTCTGGGCCCACAAACGGGTAGTTCCAGCACTGCAAAACACACACACACATACACACCCGCACCCACACACCTGTCAGGAAATGTCTTGTTCAAGATACAACTGCAAGGTCAAAGAATTAGATTACCTTCAATGATCATGAAAGCTGAGCTCTATTTAGATGAAATACATTAAATTATCACATTTTTAAAAATCACATTTTTTAAATCTATTTTTTCCTTTGTGGTATGAAATCTAGCATTGGACAAATGCCTTTTGTTTATGTAATGGAATGTTTCTCAGTTCTCATGTTGATTAGAAAGTGTGAGGACTGAAGCTGTAAGGGTTCTTCATGTATTTGCCGACTTCCTTTAGTTAATGCAAATGTTTTCCTTCATGTCATTTAAAATTGGATTCAGATACATGTGGAAAGTGACAAGAATGCAGAACATACACGAATAATCAAATAATAAATGGTATTTTGTAAGTCCAACTCTAATAGCTCTCTAACCACACTCCTGTGAACAATAATCTGATTATTTCAGATGATAAAGTTTAATATTTACTGTAAGCTACATTAACTATTATAAAAGAAAAAACATTAGCAACACCTTTGTGTTAACAGGACACTTTAATCATCCTCTGTCAGTCCTCAATAGCTACAAAGAAATGACCTTACAAACAAAAGTATTCAACTGAAGCCTGTTAGGGAATGGGAGGCACTAATTAGGAAATCAGTGCATTAAAAATAAACTGTACACTGAAATATTGCCTCAAAGTTTTCTTTTATATTATAGGGTATATGTTCCAGTTCTGTAATGTGATGACAGATATGTGGCGTTCAGACAAACAGTAAAGGAACGGGTATATACATCATGTATCCACTAGAGGCAAAACCAGTCACATGAACGCACACACACACAATCACAAAGCTTCAGTAACTTAGCTGGAGAACGGTGACTAAACACGCTCATCCCAAGGGGCCTCTCACCGAGTTGTAATTCAGAAATAGCACTTTAATAACAAGCTACCGCTACTGTGCATCATTAATCTGCAAATTAATGAAATGCTCCACCCCTGTGTTAATTCTTCTTCTAGTATTATTTTTAGTTATGGGGCCAAGCACTAACTGTTTCAGTGCTACTTTGTCTGCTTTAATTCCGCCCATCACCAGATGAGCGACCCACTAGAGAACGAATAATGCAGGTCGTACTGCATAACCTTGGCTGCTCTACATCCTGACATTATTATGTCTTCCCGTTAAACATATAACCCCTCAAACGCATATGGCAAGAACTACTGTAAAAATAAAGTGTCCTTCTTAAGCATTTCCAAGGAGGATAAGGAGGAAACCTTTTGCGTGAGGATTACATCTACAGCTTCCTTCCGTCCTTCCATAAGATTTTTCACTACAGAAACGTCTCTGGGTTTGATCCCATACCGTGGAAAAGTCACTTTGTTCGACAAAACATTTTTTTGTGTGTGTCAGGTTTCTATTTTTTTCAAATGCAAAAAATAAGTTGCTAATTTTGTCTGGTGCTCTTTCTAGACAGTGCAGGTTTAATTGCTAATTGTTAACTGGGAATGAATGCATTTGCATATTAATTAGGGAGCCCATTTACATTTTTAATTTGCTGCCTTCAAAGGGGGTGAGATAAAAGGTCGCACAATTTTAAATAATTTATGCTCCGTTGCTGAAAAGAAGCTGAAAAGAAGTACTCAGCTGATTTTAACCCCTGAGAGCTTTTACAGAATGAAGCTCTCCAAAAATTGTTTTTACAAATCTAATTAAATGGAAAAGGGGCTCAGAGCACACCGGAACAGAGAGACATCCTACATAGCGAGACTAGAGCCGCCGCGCCGGAGAATCTTCGTAAAAATGATGTATGTGATATTTCACAACCTGCCTTTCTTTTCTTACTCGTCATCATTACAACATGTCGTCAGAAGATCACACTTGTCTTATTGATTCCACTTTCAGAAATTTAATATAGAATTTATATGACAATGCCAGTTACAAGAAATATACAACAATGTGATATGTAATGAGAAACTCCTGTGTCATTGATATGTCATTTATCATTGCCCTTCTTATGAATTTTTACATAGTCTTTTTGATTGGGTTTGTGTGTCTAAATGTCTAACATGTCTTTTGTTAGTTGTCCACCTACGTCAGACCTAATTTGGTCCATTGGAAATGGAGAAAAAGACAACTTGTTCTGGCAAAAAAGTAGCCAAAATCTGAGAATGACACAGAGGGACGGGTCCTAAATATACTACTGCCTAAGATCGGAGATGATCAATAAAACTGGAAAGATATTTTTCTTTTGAAATATACAGTATACAGGTGCATAGAAATGCAGTGGATTACAGTTGCAAGAGTTTCATAAGAAAGCAACGTTCACCAAGTAATGCCAATAAACTATATTCCAGTCAAGTAGATGAGGTACAAAGAAGAATCGGGAGTTGGTAACAAAGACAAAAACCTGTAACTTGAAGTTAATGTCTTTAACTTAATACAGTGTTCCAGCAAGTGGTATGAAAGACAGCATTAGAGAAATATTTGAAACAACAATTCAAAGTTGAAGATTTCAAAAGAATGGGGATAAACAAGAGACATGTTAAAAAGAGCATATAGCATGCGTAAATTAGATACCTTGAGGACATGTAAGAATGTCAAGATGGATACCTATACGAAGTGGTTAGTGCTGTTGCCTCACAGCAAAAACGTTTGATCCCCAGATCTGGCGTACGGTCTATCTGTGGAGAGTTTGTGTGCTCTTCATGTGTCTACGTGGCTTTTCTGAATTTAGGTTGATTGGCAACAAGTTTCTCAGGTTTGAGTGTGTTTATAGATTGCTGTGAATTTCTCAGTGTGCCATTGAATGTGAATTGATAGCCCCAGTGTGTTCAGTTTCTGGGAGAATATACTAAACTATATATACTAACAATATACTAATGGCTGCAACTGAGCCCCATGGTGTCCAATTCTCAAGTCTAAAAAGTGCATTGGGTGTGAGAAAAGCGCTATGTAAATGTAAGGAATAATAATAATGACTGTAAGATAAAGTATATTGTCTACCGAGGTCTAACATTAACCCTAACCCTAACCCTAACCCTGCTATAGAAAACGCTATAGAACAAATGCAATCACCTATTGCTAGGTTGCTTACACATGCTTATTTTAGGCTAATGTTTACCAGCTAATGCTAAACTCTCTAGTGCTTGATGCTAGCATGATCCATTGTGATTTTCCTAGGTGACAATGGAGAAATTAGTTGAAAATACAATTGTGTTTACAAAATGCAAGCAATAAATGTAGACATTATGCAATACTACCCAGACATAGATATCTGTAATGATGTTTTCACCAAATTACAGCCTGACATTTAGGGAAGTGAAATGGGATCTAAAGAACATTGCCAAAACCAAGGTTGCAGAATGGGACTGGATTCCAGCTGAATTGTTTAAAACTCTGCAAGATGATATAAAAATTGCCTGCAATTTGTCAGCAGCTTTGCGGAATCCACCCATGGCAGGAGGAATGGAAAAGTTCAGCAAACAATCTCGAAGCACGGTAATGCAAAAGAATGTTGAAATTACAACAAATTTGCTAATTTCATATGTAGGTAAAGTCATTTAAAGGTTTTGCAAGAAAGACTCCAGCACGGACAAAGAACTGCCGGAAAGAAACTGGATTATAGACAAGGCAGGGGAACTTGCGCCAACGTGCCAACGTGTCAACATGCACTGGATAATGAAGAGTCCCAGAAAACTTCTATATCTGTTGTATTCTGTAAACATTTCATGTGATATTTTTTGGCAAATTGCTTTTCTTAAAGAAACTATTTTTGAAGACTCCAGAGAAGGAGTTGGACTCCTTGGAAAAACAGGCTCTTCATTAGTGCTCTGGAGCACATTGAGTGCTCTGGAGAACCTTTTTATGCTGTTTAACTAAACGCAAAAAAGAGTTCTTTAACCCTCCTGTTATGTTGCAGGTCAAATTGACCCATTTTAAATGTAAAAAAATCTTTTTAAAAAAATAGTTTAAAGTATTTTTTCAGTATGAAATTTCTTGTGCTTTACTGAAAATAAAAATGGTTCATTTCACATATGTGCAACCCCCCGTGCATGTTTGTATTATATAGATACTGTTCAGGTCAATTTGAATTTAAAATAATCAATGTTGTGTAAAACTATTGTGTTTTATATGTAGGTCTTTCCATTGCACATTAAAAAAAGGTTTAACATGCATTTTATTATGAAAAACGAGTGAATTATCCTCATTAAACCATGATCTGTGAGAGGTAAATAACACCATTACACCAAATATTGATTGAAATGGTTAGTAATGGAGTTAATAATGAGATATAAATTTTTTTTTATTGGAATGCTTTGGTTTCTGACACTTTTGGATAATTAAACATGCCCCGGGTCAAATTGACCAACAGAAGGGTTTTGTTACACCTTATATTATTTTGAGTGCTTTGAAGAATGCTTTATGTTAAAATATGACCTTAATGACTACTGCCCTGTGCCTAACCTACTGAATTTTTTGTGGATGTGTGTAGAATTTTTTTTGCTATCTTCCACTGCATTTAGAGAGATCAGTTATTGCAGTTTATATAAAGTAATTGATAACTTGAATCATTCAAGTTTAGCCAAACACTACACTTAAACAAATTGAAAAAATTATTACATATTGCACATAATGAACACAGGTACAAAGATACAAATACAATTTACGCTAAATTCTTCATGATCACTTCATGATAAATGGTTCTGCAAAGAGCCAATGGGTAAAAGGGTCTTTGTAGAACCAAAGAAGGTTCCCCTATGGCATCACTGTGAACTGTGGACACTTTTGGTTCTATTATTTTTAAGAGTGTACTTAATTACTTAAGTAAATTTAAGCAAAGGCAGCATAGTGGCACAGTGGTTAGCGCTGCCGCCTCAAAGCGAGAAGGTCCTGGTTACAAGCCCCGGGTCGGCCTTTCTGTGTGGAGTTTGCATGCTCCCACCATGTTCATGTGGGTTTCCTCCGGGTGCTCTGGTTTCCCCCCACAGTCCAAAAGGCATGCTATTTTTGCCGACTCTAAATTGGTCCTGTAAGGTGTGAATGTTAGTGTGCTTGTGTGAGTGTGTGTGCACTGTGGTGTGTTGCCGCCTGCCCAGGGTTGCACCTGAGAATAAGTGAATGAATGAATTTAAGTGAGTGATTATCTGTCATTGTGAACACACAACAGTTATTAAAAATGTTTAAGAACAGTGACAAAAAAAAGTAAAAGCTGATTTTCATACAGATAAACATTAAGAAGACCAACAGTGTAAAACAAATCCATCAAATCGGTCATAATCAATGAGGGAGGATTTGGAAGCAGCAACTAATTTTGTTTTCCTTGGTTCCTAGATTTCTGTAGGTGGAAACGGCATGCTTCATCAATGAAGAGCAATGGCAAATCTGGAGGAACCTGTGGTCTTTCCTGTTGAGATGTTCGAATGTGAAAGTTGGATTTTAGGTAAGATGGAAGAAAAAAGAACCAAGTCTTTTGAGGTTTGAGAGTTTCTTGGGCATCAAAAGGATGAATGCTTGAGGAAATTCAACCAGATGATTACTTGAAGGCTTAAACAAAAGGCAAAAACTAAGATATTTTGTCTATATAATGAGAAAAAGCTGGAGAAAACTGAAGGGAAAGGGTGAAGAGGAGACCAGGAGTTAAGTTGGATTGGCATAACAGAAATAAAACGTATGACCTTGAAGGAGCTGAGAGTGGCTGTTTCTGACAGAAAAGGTTGGCATGCTAGTTCATGAAGGTGTGAAGAGTCAGACTCGTCTTAACGACTAAAGGAATATGAATCTAATGTTGCCATGACAACCCATTCTTTGTTGTCCGTGTTTCTTAAACGTATTAATCATTTAACTTATAAGTGGCGTGTTTGTGAAAATAATACATGCGGTGAAAAGAGCAGAAAGACCGTCATGATGTGCTGAAAGGCCTTGAGAAGGTTAGACAGGTTATGGGAAGAGATGTTTTCATCTTTCTGAAGGTGTATAAAATATGTACATGTGCATACTTCTGACAGGTGTGAAAGTGAGTGATTATTTATCATTGTGAACACACCACAGCACAGCACGCAGTGAATCACAGTGAAATGTGACCTCTGCATTTGATGATTTGGCACCTAACAAGGGTAGCGCCCAGTTCTGATCACAGGGCGAACACCCTAATGTGGAGGAATGTGTGAAAGTGTTCAAACTTTTAACTCACCACTCTAATGTGGAGTTGTGACTAGAGGTGTGAACCTTCACGGGTCCCATGATTCGTTTCGATTACGATTAGGTCAACGATTCGATTTCTTACGATATCTCGAAGCATGCCATTCATTTTTCTACATTACTTCAAATTGCACACAGATTGGGCATCCATAGTTGCTACCGGGATGTTCTTTTTAACTTGAATTTTTTTTTAATGCCATAGCCAGAAACTCACCAAGCAATGTCATGACATAATTTAAGGGTTTTAAAGTGCTTCTATCCCAGGGACCACCACTCAGGCTGAGCAGACTGGGTGTGGAAGGGAGTATTTTTCTATTACTTTGCATTAAATTCATTATTTATAACGATGCCTGGAAATGTTTTGAAAAATGACAAAAGGAATACTTTTTACAAAGCGATTTCAGTAGTGAGACTGGATAGCATGTCATGGACCACCTGCAATGCTGCCGCAGACCGCTAGGGGACAGAGGACAGCCTGTTGAAAACTTCTGTTACAATCGATTATGGTCTGCCATTTCATCGATGCAGAATCGTCCGTGCCTGCATTGCGATGCATTGATTATGCGATTAATTTCAACACCCCTAGTTGTGACATAGTTCACCTTAGTGGACCATCCTAAACTGCAATTTCCAGAAGCTAACTACAGTACTATCAGCCTCCATATTAATTTCAAGAAGATTCACAAGAGCAAACTGCGAACTTTAACCGATTCACACTATTTGTGGATACCACCGAGTCCTCCACTGCCTTCATTTTTCTTTCTCCACTCTTGACGGCTTGTCTTCCACTTCCAGCATCTGAAATACATTGTGATTTTTTTTTTGACCTTCTTCTTTGTACCAGTGATCTTAATTACACACCCCGAATAGAGCAAGAGCTGGTACATTTAAATCTGAACACATCGCTCGTCCTCATTGTCTACTTGCCATTTGGTCTTTGTGCTCATGCACTTAAATTACATCCTGACAGTCCCAACGGTCATGGGGAGCAGAGAGAGAGAGAAGGAGAGGGTGAGGGAGAGGGAAAGGGAGAGGGAGAGGCGGAAAGAGAAAGAGAGGCTGGAAGAGAAGAGGTATTAAGAAGAAAGTGTGGCTCGTCTGATCTCTTCGTCGTCGTAGGTTAACTTGGGGGGAAAAATATTGCTCAGATCTGCCGAAGTCTTACCTCTGTGATGGATACAATTAACTCAACATTCCGGCGAAGGGAGGCTGCACGATTTGAGGGCTGAAATTAAAGGTCTAGACAGTGGCAGTTTTACCCTGGCCCCCTTAAATTAAGTGAACCAACTTCATTCACCCCACTGAATGCAGCGAAGGAGGGGGGGCTCTCTTGATTGAATAATTGATTTTCTCCAGCAGTCTATGTTTAAGAGGGATAACTTGACATCCTTTGGACTGTAATGATTGTAATTACTGCAATGACTGGTCATGTCAAATATGACACTGGAAGGCCTGTTATTAACCATTATTATCCGGAAAGGGGGAAAAAAAATTGAAATTATGAGACACTTCTGTCTTTCGCCTCCGTATGACCCACCTCGGCAGCGGAGCTGAACGCACGGCTGGACTCGTTGGAGATCGGCTCTTCTGTTTTGATGCGGAAAGGCTGCTTAATTGACTGTGCATT
Organism: Distichodus sexfasciatus; assembly: GCA_032718565.1. Classification (NCBI taxonomy): domain Eukaryota; kingdom Metazoa; phylum Chordata; class Actinopteri; order Characiformes; family Distichodontidae; genus Distichodus; species Distichodus sexfasciatus. The sequence continues at coordinate 1,137,942 of JAVGVS010000126.1, forward strand.
CAGAACCACTGAGGTGTCCGCTGCCTGGTTCCACAACCTCCTCTGGTTCTTAATGGAGCACGAGTGAAATCGGGCACAATAAATTCGGATCGTCCAGGCGAACTGAGGTTATAGCAGTTTAGCATTTGTCAAGATCGAGACCACTGAGAGGGTCTTATTCCGGTCTTACAAACTGGCAAACCGACTGAATACTCGTCTCGCTTCAGTATCTGGGATTTATGAGTGACGCATCCAGCTCAAGGCTTCATTACATTCCTGACAAATACCCCTAAAAAAACACCACGCACAGCAGTTTGGCAGCTGTGCTCATTTGCATGTTGAGGCATTAATTAGCCTGTGTTAGTGATGAAGAACGGGTGTCCGTAGGGCCGGGAGCAGGGAGCCGTCAGGAGAGCGGCAGGTCACGTGAAGGGGAGGCTGCGACAACTTTTCCAGGCTACGGATGAACGTGAGCAAGGGTCAGGGGTCAGGGATGAGCCCACTCCCATCATTATAGCTTAATCTCATACAAGCGTGAACAGCGTGGGCTCCTCGGCCTAGAAAAGGCTGGCGTCTTTGGCGCAGCTGAAACGGGTCCAGCGGCGAACGCCTTGCCTGCCAGCCAACAGTCACTTGTTACTCACCCACTGTTGAATTTTCATGCCAGTCCACAACCAGGCCAAGAGGCCCAATTACATTCTCACTCATCAAGCTGTGTTGTCCTAATGAAGGAACTGAAGAGCAGGTCTCGCTGAGTTCTGAGGGCCTGCGATATTATCATTTGAATGTTTGCTCCTTTGGTGGCTAACAAAAGACAATTTGCATGGCATTTTCAGCTAATATTAACCACTTACCCGGCACTCTCCGTGGATGATGGCTAAGCCCGGGGACAGCAGGTCTTTGTTAGAAGGGATCACAAATGGCCTTCACGACGTACCAGGAAAAACATTACAAAATCACACTGTTGCACTCAGTACGGTCTAATAAAACTGAGGAATATTGTGTCTGAATGAATACAGATATGGATTTATCAATAAATTAATACATTGAATTAATGAATAAATAAAATCAATAAATTGATTGATTGGTTTTCATTTAGACATTATTTTTGAGTTCACTCAGATCTTGTAGAAAGTGATCATGTGAATCCATAGATATTGATTGACCAATAAATCAGACATTGATTTACCAGTTATATTCAGAGGCTGTTGCTTAAGACATCAAGTGGAGAAAGAAGGTGTAGTGTTTCATCACAATACAACATTATATGGACTCAATGAATATGAATTCAGTGTCTACTGATACAAAATCTGCTACAATATGATTCAATTCAGTTCCATTCAGGAGCCAGCCATTGATATATCACATGCTGATTTAACACAATCACTCCATTTGTGCCAGATCAGAGCCACTTCTAGTCCAGCACACTCAGCATTTGAGTTAGTGCTGGGCAATTAATCAAAAATTAACATTCAGAATAAGTGTAATAAGTTAATTTTAATAAGTGTAATCTTGCCCATTTTGATTATTTTTAAAATTCCATTAAAAAGTAATTCTATTTATATTTTTTTCAGTATGTGTTCTCACGTGAATCCAATTTAAGTTTTTACATTTTGCCTTTATGGCATGTATCAGATATCCAAGCAACTTCCATTTCCTAATTACAGGGACAGTCTCTCTGGAGCAGCTTAGGGTTAAGGGTGTCACCCAGGGGCCCACTGGTGGTAGTTCTAGTAGTAGGATAAAGCTGGATTTAAACCTCTGACCTCTTGGTCCTTCGGTGAGTATGCTACCAGGAGGACAACAGTCCCTAAACAGAGTAGTGAACTCCCAAAATGAACGAGAGGACAAATATTTTTAATCCAGAAACAACAACATGCGAATGAACTGATCCTCGACTTGGTCTGAGTAACTCCATGATGCACTAATCCCCTCTTCTACCCATGATGCTTTGCACTCATTAGCAGCTTTAGTCGATCACTCGACGTGACGCGTTCGCTAACGCACCAGGTTTTTGATCCGGATGAGGGAAGAGACAGGCCTTTCATTTCGAGAACATGGCGTTTCTCTTTGAACATAGCAACGGTTTAGCGTCAGGTACTTCGTTAACGTGAAGGTTACTCTTTTATCACCTGTTTTGGAGCTGTCAGTTTGCGAGGGAAAACAGCGAGTTGGTAGACAGGCACACGGAACAAAAAAACAGGCATAAAGAGAAGAGTCAAGTCGAGAGCTTTGAGCTTCGAGATCTCATAGCAGCTCCTAAGAAAAGGGAAGTGAGTGAGACCAACAGCCAGCTTTAGACAATAAGGCTAGCAGCTTTTTTTTTTATCAAGCCTTAGAACCCATTTGAGCAACATAATAAAAAAGCAAAGTTGCTAAGAATTTGTGACATCAACTTAAGATGAAAGATTTTTCCCGAGCCGAGACGCGATGCAACACGACTGCCGTCGTCGGGCGAGTTTTCTTCAGCAGTTCTGGCTCGACACCAAGGCATTGGAGTGGATCAGTGCCTCAAGTGGATTTCCAACTTCTCCTAAGAACATGCTATCTGTCTTACTGCTAATAACCCTGCAGATGGGGGCTCAGTGGGAGGACTGGCTAGTTTGTGTGCCACCCGAGCACGCCATCACCCTGGCAGCATCGGACTGGAATGGGGCAGTGCCAGGACAGAGTTGGCCTTAACTGCGAGGTCTTGTGACAAGGCACATTTGCGTCTACATTCAGACGATAAATAAATGAATTAATAAATAAATAGTTTTTTAAAAAGCAGTTTCAACTCAAGTGAGCTTAGAAATGATTTGGAGTAGGGCTGCAAAATAGATCACTTCAGCATCATCATGATAGAAAAGCGAAATTCACTTGTTTCTTTTTGCATGACTGACATTTTATTTTAAAATAACTATTAAAAAGCTTTAACTAAATTAAAATAACACACATTCTTTCTTGGTTCTTGGATAAATTCGAATAACGGATGGATTGCAATCATTTTATTTTAAAGCTTTTTAATATTATTTAAAAATAGTATTTCTGTGCCAGTATCCATAAAACATATTCTAGAATGATTCTTTCTAAATAGTGCTAAATGAGTCTTTCTATTTTTTTTATTGTATATTTCTATATAGCAACTTACCAATCATAAGAATATATAAATATTGCAATAGTAATTTTTGGCTGTACATCAACATGCATTACATCACAAACAAAATTATCAATTAACTCATTCTTCTCTGTGCAGTCAATGATCAATTAATAAAAAGCCTCAGAGAATACAAGGACCAAATGTCTGAAGCAAATTCGAACCTTTTTTGTGCACAAGACAAATCACAAAAATGTTACTTCCTACGAGAGAAGTCAGTATCAAACTTTGCACTCGCCGGCAGAGAAATCTTCAAATAAAGATGGGAAATTCTACAGCTCCGGAAAAAAATGAGACCAAATCACTTTAATTCTGATTCATTGATTTCACATTTTGTGTGTGGTGTGCGTGTGTGTAAAATATACAAGTCAATGTTCTTTTATAACTTTACCATGCTTATTTCAAAATTCCAACCATTTTTGGAGTAAATGATCTTATCTATTATCTTATCATATGGAGAGTAAGTGATCTTGATCTAAATCCGGGAAGTTGTAAACTACACGCATTATTTGGCTAATCATGTCATTAAAAGACTATGGTTCACAAGTCCACAGTATCTCATTTGATGAGGTGTGTTTCTCTAATCAGGTGAGTCAGGTGTATAGGTGTTGAATATAACACACGGAAGAGAGCTATAAAAACAGAACTGCAGTCATATATGTATAAACGCGGACTGTTTTCTTATTTTTCGCTGAACCTACAACGTAATAGCTCATAAAAGAATATCAGGAAACTTGTACATTTACTACAGCCACATATTGCAGTCAGTGAACAGAAAGACGCTGGTCTCATTTTATTTTCTGGAGTTGTATAGCCTATTATACATTATTATATATATTATATATATATATATATATAGGTGCACATTCGCCAGACGAAAATTAGCTGATCGCAGTGAGATACACATGAAATACTTTATTGAATAAAAATAGCTGAACACAAGGTAATTTTGCTAGATGTCATCGATACGTTTCTCATGCGTGTTATTCCTAACTGCAGTTATTGAAGGGTGCAACAATTCATGCAGCTTGTAGGCTGAGCTCTCATAAGATTACGGCCCAACGGTTTCATTTCATACCACACTGATGTAAACACATCCTTTCTGAAGCACTTATACAATATGATCAAGCACCTTAATCAGAAGTTAAAATATGGTTAAATGTGGATTTAGGCCCACCTTTAGTAGAGATTTATGAACATCACTCTCCCCTGGAACCAACTCCAGTCCCAAACAGAGAAATAAGGCTTAAAACTGCGTCTAAGAATGCACAAATGAAGTAATTTTGCACAAAGCAGTGACGAGCCTAGAGACCCAGGAAAATCAAAAGAGCAGCTGAATTGAAATGTGTCGGTAAAAAAGTCGTGAGGACAAATAACAAGATCACAACAGTGTTTCTTTGCAACTTCGTAGACCTTTTTATTTGTGAAAAAGTGCAACAGCTCGGTTCTTACAAACAAGCTTACAAAGTTGAGAACTGAGAATACAGGAACCAAAAAGCCTGCCACTTGCAGAGGTGATATACAAAGTGGAATACCAGCAACGTGTGACCGCAGAACTGTGTCTCCGTGTGATTTACAGAGAATTCTTAAAACAAAGAAAGCTCGGGCGTATCGGCAGAAATTGCGAAGAGAAAGGCCTTGCATGTTTTTTAAGAATCAACTAAATCTCAAAACATTTCATTAACGCAGAACCTCAAATGCTAACGCTAGCGCTTTTAACAGCCTAGGTACCAACAAAGCCAGATCAAAATCTTCATATCTTACTGAGTCAATATTAGTTAAAAAAAAAAGAAAGAAAGAAAAAATTCATTTCATAAGAGATTTATACAAGGTAAAAGAACAACTCCAGCAGGGATTACAAGAACTAAAGAGCAACAGGAGAATATGGCCTGCTTCTAATCCCACATTTCTGAGACCATGTAGTAATGGATTCAAGGCAACACATCAGACAGTAGATGCTTAGACTAGGCGCAATCTCAGATTAGAGATGATTTTGGTCAAATTGTGTTTTCGTAAAAAGCTTCTACATCCGTGAGTCTGGACTAGTCTAGTGCTGCTTTCCTAGCGGAGCACCATTACATCCTGATCTCCAAAATCAGCATATTAGAGCCGTCCGGTGTCCGAACGACCAGCCGGAGTCTTAAAAAAAATATGCCACGTTAACAACAAAATCACAAAACAAGCACACTCGTTTACAGATGTTCTCTGCAGAAGTGGACAAACGGAAAGTTAGGACGATGGGGCATATGCAAGTTTTATGTGCACATACTGACACGAACATGATTAGTCAGGAGAACAAGGTTGGGAGGGCATGACATCATATTTAATGCATCAATGTTTTCTCAACAGAGGGAAGGGCGGAAGGAGGGTACGAAACCATCAGGGAGCTTTACGGAAGAGTTGAGCTGCCCTCTAGTGGACAGAGCGAAGCGCTGCACGGACACTGCGCGGCCCACAGGGAGGGACAGACGACCTGAGCGACTCTTACTTGCTGAGTCGTAGTTTTATGGAGTTTTTCACGACGGCGATGGGGTTGGCAGGGACGACGGGGGCGTCCGAGAGGTCAGCAATCCTCTGGAAAAAAGAAGAACGAGAAGAAAGAGACATTCAGAGACATTCAGACATTCAGATTTCCGGTTTGAAGGATGGCACAAGCTGATCATGGTTTGGGAAAATATGCGACGGGATTTCATGCCAGTACATTCCTTGAGGTTGTATCCTTATTGCTAACAACCCAAAAGAATGATATTCATTCATTATCCGAACCGCTTAATCCCTATTGGGGTCACAGGGACCGGAGCCCATCCCGGGACTACGAGCATGGGGAACATACGGCAGGGCACACACACACTCACACCTAACAGAGCCAATTTAGATTTGCCAATCAACCTATAGTGCATGTGTTTAGACCGTGGCAGAAAACCAGAGGACACGAAGAAAACCCACGCGAACACAAGGAGCGCGCACCAACTCCACATGCCACTGTGCCGCTGTAAAAACAATACTAGTGCAGCTCAAAAGAACAAATAATGCAGTCTTTGTTTTACAATTTTTAGAACTTTTAGTGATCTCATTAAATCAAGGTCAGTTTTCATAAATGCTTTTTCCACTTTGCAAAAAAGTTTATCATAATTTTTTTACATTATTATATTTGTAATTTCATTTTATAAAGGCAATCCTTTATATACTCGTTTTATAAAAGATTTATACAAGGTAAAAGAACAACTCCAGCAGGGATTAGAAGAACTTAAGACCAACAGGAGAATACGACTAATCTCACATGACAGAGACCATGTGGTAATGAGTTCAAGGCAACACGTCAGACGTTCATTTTGTTTCTTTTGTTGAAGATTATGGTTGAAATCAAGTATCTCAAATGATTCGAATATTATTAATGATCATTCATAAAAGATTTTCACAACACTGAAACATCCCAAAAAAACGTTCATTTAAACAGTAAATAACTGAGTCAACATATAAACATAAATGTTTGTTTTTATTGTTTCATATGTTTTCATTCGTTTAATGCACTATTATACTTAGTATTTACCTGAGCTGGATGTTCCTCTTCCGTGCCCGACTCCTGTACCTAAAGCAAAATGACATCAGACAATAATACATCAGTGCAAAAGTTAATTTTAACGGCTTCATTAATATCCGGCGGTAAGCGTTCGCACATACTGTTGAGTCCGCTTCCGTTTTCTCCTCTACGTCATTAAAATCGCCAGCCTCCTTGAAATAAACAAGGAATCTATTACAAATGGAATCAACACTTGGAGAAAACAGCAGCATATACTGGTTAGCAGCTTCCAGCATCAAGAAAAGATTTGCTAGGGAACTAGACACAAATGAAAGAGAAATATCTACCTGCAACTCCACAGGAGCAGGTTCCACTGCTGCCTTCTCTTCTGAGGTAGACTCCTGCGAGAGGGAAAAAGATAACATTCCACACATTATAAAACCAGCGACCGCAAATGGCATGGATTATAGTCAAATTGAAAATGCAGGGCTGGGCGATATCACGATTATCTGAATATTTTCTCTCAATTAACAAACGATTACTGTCCTCTCAGTTCACTGAAAATATGTAAATATGAGCATGGTGGTTAGGACACTCGCCTCTGGACCAAGAGGTGATGCGTTCGAATCCTACCTCCTGAACTACCACCACTGGGCCTCTAAACAAGACCCTTGACCCTTAGGAATTCGCTCTGGTTAAAGAGCGTCAGCTAAAATGCAGTAAATGTAAATATGCTCAAATATTACAGCTGGGATATTTTGTTGAATGATCTTAACATAATTCAAGGGAACACAGACATATGTGACCCTTCACGGCAAAACCAGTCGCTTGTCGTAAATTTTCAAAATTGAGTTATGTTTTCAAGAAAGGGCATAAATCACGCTTCAAAACGATACCTATATGGAATGAATCGGACGACATATGACTGAGATATCAACATTCAAAGGAGTCGGGTTTCTCCTGTCACGCCAAGTGAGAAACGGAGAAATCTGCCTTTGAAGTTGACTATCGCCGTAGCACTCACAGACGCTTGGTGCGGTCGCGGCTACGTTCGTATTTACGGTAGCCTACGCTGCATTCACAGCCACGAGGATAGCCTACCTGCGTTAGGTTAACTGAACTCGGGAGACGGAGATGGATTCCGGATAAATATCTTCACGCTAGTCAACCAGTGGATTTACCGTAAATATTGAAGTAGAGCGGTCAAAACAGAAACTTTTAACATTCTGCTGGAATTGAATTCCTCACCTCAAGAAAGTCACGTTTTTAGGATGGAAAGGGTAAGTTTTTCAGCCAAATTTATTCACAACAGTACAGTATAGACCTTCCACTGTTTCAAAACACTAAAAACAAAAAATCCAACATTTTACCCCACGCAACATAAACGCTCGTTTTTCTCGGAAACCCCCGTCGCGACAAGCGACTGGTTTTGCCGTGGAGGGTCACATATAATAGTTGCAGACTGGACAGGGAGATCATGTGACAACACACAGAGTAGTGTTTTTAAGGGGACAGCACATAAACACACACTGGGGGGAAAGTAATAACGCTTTGTTTTTTTTAATCGAAATAACAGAACGACACGATTATGTTGATTAGCAGATTCCAAATGTCATTTTGATTCATTTTTGCTTAATTTCCCGGTCTTACTGTGAAGTCAGCAAAAAAAGTAAATGATCCTGCTGCCTCCTCACCCCCTCTATTCTCATCTTCTTCTTGGGCTCATCCTGAAGTGGTGAACCAGGTCTTTTCCCTGCAGGGGGAGGCAGGGTGGAAGGTCGGCTTGCGGGTGGAGCCCGTCCGGCAAGAGGCTTCGGCTCCGTAGCTACGGACATCTGAGCTGTAAAATGATAAGTCAAAAGTTATGGCCAACTGCTGTTAAAACTAAACCCTAAGAAATGACCGCAGATGGCTGACAGACACATACTTCCGTTAGGGGGAGAGCCTCCAGGCAGCTCACTTTTACTTTGGGAATCCTGGCTGGTAGTGGTCCCTGATGAACTGAGTACATGACAGGAAAGAAAAGCGAATTAATATTATGGGTCATAACTAACACGGTCAACATGAAACAACAGATAGTGGAAGCCTTTAGTCATGAAGTGGCGCCTTTCCACTGTCTGCACAGAATGGAACAGTACGGTACGAGAGGAACCACGTTTCCAAAACGCCTTGCTGTAGTAAAGAAAGCGGGAGAGCTTACTTGGCTACATTAGGCTTTGGTTTTTGTGTTTTGTAGGTTTCTAGCTCCACTTCTTAAGCTTCTGCCCAACAGAGGTGAGCGATAATACTTTCAAAACGATTAAAACAAAAATTATAAAAATATTTTTGGTAAAGTTTTGGTAATTACATTTGACAACTTTGAAAAGCAATGAAGATTTTATGGGTAAAGCTTGCAGCAGCAGCAGAATGAAGGGTGTTTTCTATCCTTATTTTCATTGATGAATTTTTTCAAGTGTGAATCGAGTGACAGAAGCAGCAGCAGAATTACACAGCACAGAGCATTTTCATTTGCATTAAAGAATAGCAAATGTGGTGTTAACTAGGGATGCACCGATCCACGTTTTTCAGTTCCAATACCGATACTTGGGCTTTGGGTATCGGCCGATCTCGAGTACCGATCCGATACCAGGGTTTTTTTTTTTTACCTTTACAGTTCTAAGAGAATTTGGGGCGTTTGTTGATTTTTATTTGTTGATTTTCAGTAAATTGTTATGTATTATTCCTTTTGGCAGCTTCAAGTCATTTCAGTGACCACTGTGGGTTTTTCTTTCTGTAACGGAAGGGTACCAACAATTTTGTCCACGTCTGTAAAAATGGTGGTGCTTGCAGTCTAGTGGTTAGGATTCTCACCTCTGGACCAAGTGGCCGTGGGTTCAGATCCTACCCTCAACACTTCCAGCATTGGGTACCCATGGATTAAAGCAAAAAAAAAAAAAAAAAAATCTGACTGAATTGTTTTTTTGTTTTTACCCAAATGCTCCGTGTCGTGGGCCCATTTTTAACGGTGCATAAGCTCTCGCAGCACCTGCGACACCGGAGCCACTGTCCTGAATCTTGAGCTTCGGAGTTTTGGCTTCTTTATCTATTTAAGCAATGGGTTTTCTCCACTGTTTTCCGACCTTTTTTAGCTACTATTAGCGAATGACACTTTATGATACACCACTGACTTCCAATCATAAATACGTTCTATTCTTTTTTGAAAATGTAAAATATACTACTACTAGCCTATTATTATTGTTATTGTTATTATTATTATTATTATTGGATACGCCAGGCAACAAGAAGCCCGTGCCATTCACCCTTTTGCAGATCTCGTCTTGGTTTTGGGACATTAAAAGCCTTTGAGACTGATGTGGCACTAAATACTGGGGAATTATTTTCTCCTTACTATGAAGCTTGGCATCTTAAACAAGCGTCGGGAAACAGCTGAAATAGCTCCGCAGCCGTCAATGTTTAAGCGAACTGTCAAAACCATAATGTTTATTTTTATTTTTAGGAAGAATAATTAAATCGTAATTAAACCAAAGACAAAGACAGCCTTTCCACAACTTTGAAGCTTGTTTAGCCCCCCACCCCCCTTTTTTTCCCTTCGGATCTGCATCAATCTCATTATTAACCTTTAGTGCACTCAGTTGACGGAAATCCGTCATAGCGATAGAAAAGTTTAATCCGTGGGTACCTGAGCAAGACCCTTAACCCCCTTAAGTTGCTCTCAGGGAGACTGTCCCTGAAATGGAAGTCACTCTGCACAAGAGCATGTGCTAAACGTAAAAATGTTAATGTCAGACTGGTATAAGGTAAGATATGGCACAACCCCCCCCTGCTCGGTATGCATGTGTTCCAACAGAAGGGGAACCAACTACCTCTACACCTACCAATCTATAACTCTATCTACCTACAGTAACGTCAGAAACAGTACAGCTACTTAGCTGTGGCACAGTACACTTTGCAGAGGGGTAACAACGATCGCACTTGAAAGCGTACTGCACTGCTTAGTGGAAAAGCGCCACAAGTTACAAGGTGTGTGTCCAGTGTGTAAAGGACTTACAGAGGAGGACTGGCACAGTGGACACTTTTTGAGTGAACGCTGGTTGGGGACGGTATGGACATGCTGTTGTCACTGTCCAGCGACAGGTCCACACTGCTTTCATTCAAGTTGCGCTGGCTTTCAACCGACAGCTACAACCAAGAGGAGGAGGAGAGACACGTTTAAAGCCCGTAAGAGCAATGCGGACATATTCAAAAACGGGGACGCAAACTTGCCTTCCTCCTTTTAGGGATGACCAGGTCTGGCAGGAGCTGGTGAAGTTGTTTCCTCTTGACGTGCGAGGCCGTTATTTTCATGTCGGGCTCAAACATCATGCTGCTTGTGGCCTGGCGGTAAACTGCACGAGAAGGCGGAATAATAAAGATGGCGTGAGCAAAGTGTTCATGCTTTCTAGGGCCCTGTGAAATCCGTTTAGTTTTTTCCTAAATTCAGTTTTATTTTTTCCTGAATTCCGTGTTTTACGTTATAATCGTATTTATTCACCTAAAAAGTGTCTAATTATGGAGTGGACGGGAAAAAAGAACAATGCAATAGAAAAAAAAAATTCACATTAAATGACTTTTTCCACTTCAACAAAGTGCTGTGGTTCAGCAGAACATTTACTGCTTCGCTAAAACAGTTACCTGTAAACAACAAAAAACATTCATTTGTTCATGCAAAAAGAAACGTTTCTGCTGTGAGTCTTTAACTGTAAGTGGTCGTAACGTGTTCTTGCGGGTGCAGTCTATCGTGTGCTGGCAAAACGTACAAAAGAGTTGTTCTCGCGATTCATAAAAATCATTTGGGCATTGTTCTGGTCTAACACTTGAATTCCGTAATTTTTTGAGGACTTCTGTGTTTCAGCCTCTTCACCATAGCTGCCCGTTGATGTTTTCCCCTCTGTGTCTGTGCGTTTGTGTGTGTGGAAAGCTTCAACAGTCCCGCTTCAACAGGTAACACGTGCAGGGGACTGCAGTGGCCAAAATTGATTAGAAACCATTGCTTTGCTTTGCCCACACACCGATATCAGCAAATTATACGACATTCTGCGTTTTACAACGGATTCCATTTTATTTGTAGAATTCCGCGATTCCGTCCGCGTTTTCCGCATCGCGCAAATCATAGGGCCCTAGCTTTCTACTACGGGCTGCTGGAAACCTCTTGTCTCCCTTATCACGCTAATCAACTATTATGCATAAAAGAAAGCACTTTTAGCAACCTTGATCAAAATGAAAACTGTTACTGGACACCCACAATCTTCATGCACTGACCTATACCTCATAAAACTCACGAATCCAGCCTTTAGCACTCAAATCTATGAGGAGGGCGGTACACTGGGGCCACAGTTCTCACCTCTGTGATTGAGTGCCACTAAAGTGATTGCATTATTCCGTTAGCACTGCGAGAAATCATCACAACAGCCTACTTACCAAAAATGAAGCATTTGATTCAAATTTCATAGGCTTACATGTAGCCGGAATACTTGCCCTTATATAGTACATGTAACGGTCAATGTGCATTGTGTGAATTTTCGATTTAACACACTCTGAAGCAGGATATATCCGGAAAGTTGGATATGATCGTTTATTAGACGCTGACAATAACAGGAAAACTTCACACCACAGCATGCACATGAAAAGGGGGAGAGGCAGGGTGTGGTCAGCGAATTTAAAGCCATCAGGCTTGTTGCAAAATGAATATATCACCTAAATACTTTTATTTAAATAAAGCGCAACAGTTAGGCCGTACAACCCGTGATCGTAAGGTCGCCGGCTCGAAACCCAGGACCGGTAAACATATCATTGAGATACACGAGCAAAGTCACAGTCCCCAAGCGCTGCTCCCCAGTGTGCTACCCATGTCAGCTGCCCACTGCTCCTTCACAGATGGGTCAAATGCAGGTCACATTTCGTTGTGGTGCACTGTGTGTCCAGAGTGCTGTGCTCACAATGATGATCACTCACTTTCACTTTGAAGGGGCAGTACATGCTAACCCTTCCAAAACTTGATACAGTACTGTCACTTTGCAGAAAGTGAAAAACACCGTGATAATTTTAGGCCAATAATTTTTTGGCCCAACTCTAATTAATACCATCATTTAGGTCATGTCAGTCAGGATATTTTCCTGACACCGCGAAAAAAATGAATCACCCAGAAATTTGACGAATTAAAGTCAAAATTAAAATGAGTGATTGTCATTGTGAACACAGTGCACCACAACAAAATGTGACCTTTGCATTTGATCCATCTGTGAAGCAGCAATGGGTAGCTGATGAGCAGCACCCGAGAAGCAGTGCTTGGAGAGGTACCTCGCTCACGAGTACCTCAGTGGTACCTTTTACCAGTCCGTGACTTGAACTGGCGATCCTTTGGTCACGGGACAAACTTCCTAACCGTTACGCTACCACTGCCTCAAGATGACCAAACAGAGATTGTCTTTCACACAAAGTATCCTGATGAAAGCCTTGCGGTGTGGGCGGTTGGCAATTTCAGTGTGGGCTGTTTTGTACCTTATTGTACTTGACAGCTGGTGTGTAAACAGACGAAAAACGATCCACCAAAAATAGGCTCTCAGTGAAACTATGATAGCTTTAAAATGAAATTTACTGACAGATTAATAATTAATACACTATGTAATGTGATAATCTGCCACAGTCGGTTCAGCGCAACACTGAATCCCCTAAACTACACAGCATTCAATCAGGAAAGACTAAACAGCATAACAGCAAATCAGATATACTTTACTGTCTCACCTGTATCCATAAAAGACTGGATGTCATATGTTAAATCCACATTAAGGTGTTCGGACCCTTCCATTTTCTTGAATTCGATGCCGATAACCCACATTGTGTTAAACTGGTCCCTGTTAAAACAGCAGCAGGCGGGATCATACGTAAAAGCTGTAAGCCATCATATTAAAAGAAGGCTGGAGTAAAGAAAAACAAGGTTCTCAAACTCACTTATTGTTGTCGTCTTTAGGTCCCGGGAAGGACTGTGGATTGACATGAGCGAGTGTGATGAACTCGTTCTTCTCCAAGTTTCCCACTAGGATCCTGATCTTGGACTCGACGAGGCCGACCCTGTTGAACATTCACAGCATTTCGGTCAAGGCTTTTCTCGACACTCACACAGTCAAGGTCAATATGTGAATCAAACGAGCAAGAACTCACTGCACAGGCTCAGCAAACTGTCAAAAACTATAGCAAAGGATCATAATTCCAGTCATGTGAGCGTGTGCAGAGTCCAGCACTCACCACTCGAGGTGCTGCTTCTCAGTGGGGGCACTTGCTAGCAACACAATATAATGCCTTGGAACATAAAAGACAGAACAATGCCATTACATCCTTTAAGAAGAAGCCATTGGCCTACACTCCAGGGAGGCTACGAGGCTCACGGCCGTCCAGATTTACAGTCCAACCCACTCCGGGAGAAATAACCTCTAACCACACTGACACAAGAATTAGAATTGATGCGGTTTGCAAAAAACACAGTACAGAAGTTGACATCAGAAACAAATAGGTTTGCACTACGGGATTTGAATCGCTGCAATAGTCTCCGGCAAATTAAGGTTACATTTAGTCAACAGGCATGTCGTTTTGCTTACACTTCAGCTTCTTCAGTATGTCACACATAGCGAGGGAACAAACTATGAGGGAACAAAACTAAATATGCACAATGCTGTGCAAAAGTCTTGAACCACGCCTCAGTTCTTTCTATTCTGCTAGAACAATAAGAAAATAGAGTGATTTGTAATACAGCGATTTATTGCAACATATGCAAATATACACGTAAATAGATTTCCAGGAGACTAGGGGTGTTAAAAATAATCACATAAATCGATGCATTGGCAGATTATATGATAATGACATTGCTTGGTGATTTTTTGGCTACGGCCTAAAAATTCTAGTCTAAAAAGAATATCCCAGCAGTAACTATGGCTGCCCGATCAGCGATCTATGCCCGAATTGCATGCAATGTCAAGTTATGTAGAAAAATCGATGGGATGCTTTGAGATATCGCAACAAAACGAATGGTTGCCATGACAGTTGTTACTGGATCGAATTGTGAGACCAGTGAAGGCTCACACCTCTACACGAGATTACATAAAAACGAGACTCTGCGTCTTCGTAAGCAAAATATGAAGAAATCAGGGTTGGCTCAAGACTTGCGCACAGAACTATACATTTACCAGTTATAAAGGCTGAATTTAGAGGTTATGGCCTAATTTTCATCTCTCACCATAATCAGAGCAGAAACAAGCATTGTGATATTTTATATATGATGAGGTTTTAAGGTTTGGGAAGCTATCTTTCAGCGTTCAGCAGTTCCAAAGTATAGATTAGGCTGAAAAACAGTCCAACTGCTGCAACCAAAGCAGTTTTAGAATATAAAGGTGATTAAGGTTGCACCACCCAATGCACCGTTTTTAAATGCTGGGAGCAAATAGTGCGACAGATCGACTACAGCTACTTATTTCAGGCTTGAGTTCTTTCGCTTGTCTATAAAGTCAAGACAATAATTATGCAGGAGTTTTAATGGGTAAGTCTTTATCCAGAGTCGACGCTACTATAGAATAACGCTACTACGACTGGATATTTAGTTCACACAATGAAAGAGATAAACAAATACAAAAAGAAATCCAGAGCTAAAGCTATGGTCAATAGCTTGACCTTTTATTACTTCTAAACAGAAATGTTGGCTGCTGGACTTAATTATTAAATCGCTCGGTGTTCTAAACTGTGTAATATTTAAAAACTAGATTATTCAATTTAACCAATCCAGGTTTCTTAAAACCAAATATCAATCTGTTAACAGCAAATCTTTCTTTATAAAAATTTAGTCATGAGATCATGCAGAGTAAATGCTTATGAAAAACCAAGTGGGGAGGGGGGACACTATAAAACACAGACTAACAAGAAATACATTGTACAAATTGGGAACTAAAATGTTTTATTTTTGAATTGTATACAGTAAAGCACAAGAAAAAAACCAGTGGAAAAATCAGTTGCTGATCTTAAAAATACCTACCTTAGGAAAGACAAATAAAATGATTTCAGAGAGGAGTTTGGTACAGTGCAGGCATGGTCTACAGTTATTAGTCAAGCAGAATTATCACATTTGGTTTCACAAAAAACCCAAACAAAACAAAAAACAAACAATAAACAATATATTACTAGAGATACTATTTCAAGCCCGAGTAGGTCAAAAATATTAGCATTAACTCCATATCCATACGCAAACTGTGTCAGTAAGCAACATCCGGTGCAAGAGAACGCTACGAAAAAACTGTGATGTGTTTGTGTGTGTGCAACTTTGAAAAATAAATCTTTATTGAAAGATCTCACCATGTGTGTCCAACAGGATAAGCAGCTCAATACATACTTGTATTTCTGAAAGAAGTTTGGAGCTTCAAATAGTTTGGACCATGCTGCTTTGTTCTGCAAAATGTCATTTGTGATGGTAAGTCCTGGGAGTGAGGGAGAAAATAAACTGTTTACCTTATACGATCACTGCCACTCAGAGCAGTCAACTCACAATATGTTATACTACAGGCATCAATGGTCTCAAGGAGCAGGGCTACAGAAAAGTAAATATGACTGACCGTTCTTGAACTCGTCCATCATGACGTTACGGGTGGACGCAGACACGTTGTACGTGGAGTTTTGCTGAGGATAAGCTGGTGTGATGATGGGCATGAGGTGATAACGGTCACTAGGGGTCACCTGGAAGAAAGCAACATTTTAAATTCACATAGGGTTTCATTACAACATGCCATTAAACTGAGTACTGGCTGTGTCTTTATTTAGATGCCCCGTTACCTGGAGATATAAAGACAAAACTCAAGCTGTATTCGAAGAGTCAAAACATAGACTGCATTAGGGCTGGGAAACATAGCCTAAAAATAATATCGCAATTATATTCTCTCTATTCTGAAAGAGAACTTCATTTCCCATAATCTCTCGGAGTCGTGTCATCATAATGCGATGGAATTGCGTCTGGAATAATATTAAGAGAACAGCTGTTTTGTGAGTAGAACGCTGGTTGTTATTTATCAATTAAAATATGAGTTTTGTCTGTAATCAGAGGGAAGATTTGACTGGAGTTTTGTGAGTAATACCGCGAGCACCCACATCAAGTCATGAGAAACCACGCACAGAACATCGCAAAGAATGTAATTAATGCGTGTACAGAACCAAGTCGTTTGCTTCCATTTCCTATGAATGTCTCAAAAATCGTGTGGATATTTACTTCTGTCTCTGCACGCTCGCTTTCCTCCATTTCCAGAACAAAACACGCACCAGGCTAACAGGTGGAGGCGTTGCCAGCCTTTAAGGACATCTTGGGCTTAGCCCGGACCAGATGTAAATTTAAAGAGGATTTTTTCCCCCCCATTTGTATACAGTATATAAAATGTTACAGTCGACTACATACTATAGTAGACTGCCTAAATTAGCATTTAATCTCCAGTTGCATGTTAATGAAGTAAATAAGCTAAACAACTGTGCCATTATTTTTGCTACCCGGGCTCGACTCAAAACACCCTGGGCTGAAGCTCCGGTGAAATCGGCTGGAGACGCCCCTGCTAACATTCGCGCAAAATCACACACTCAAGACAAAGGTAATAGTAAGAACCGTGTTGCAAGTTTATTTTGGTAAACGAGACAAGGAGTGAAGGAGTGAAAAGACGGCGCTAAAGCAAAGAACTTAATAAAACACACTTACCTTGCAACTAGTCTGCTCTAAAACAGTAGCATGACAGGCTAGCATAATGGATAATGCTAAGAAAACTCCCATAGCGCCTTAGGAGTGCTCCCCTGGTGCTTAGGAGACACAAACGTTAGTTTTTTTCAGGGGAGAATGAAAGACTGACAGTGGCATCCGGTATGCTGATAAATACTAAGCCACGACCAGTTCAACGGCTGATTTGCAGACGCCACTGTCAATCTTCACGATGGGCGGGGGAGTGAACGCTCTGCTTTGAGAGTTTCAGAGAAGACAAACTCAAGTGACGTACAAGCTGTCTGTTTAACGTTAATGTGAGGATTTGTACATGATATTCACGATAGTCATTTACTACATCATGCGTGGAACAACCCACAATACATT
The DNA here is from genome assembly GCA_032718565.1 of Distichodus sexfasciatus. Taxonomy (NCBI): domain Eukaryota; kingdom Metazoa; phylum Chordata; class Actinopteri; order Characiformes; family Distichodontidae; genus Distichodus; species Distichodus sexfasciatus. Next base: position 1,155,711 of record JAVGVS010000126.1, read on the forward strand.
GAGTATATTTAATTTATCGCCAACTCCTAGACTGCAAGTCTAAATATGAGACTTTAACCTACTCAGGTACTGACTATACAGATACTAAAGTAGGGCTAATATGTCATTTCATATCCCGATAACAATACATATTACAATATAGTACATTTAGGACCAGTTTGCAGCATAATATTCACAGTGGAGTTTTCTGATCCGTGTCAGATTTTTTATAACCAAGCCAGGTCCATGCTACAGAGGTAGCACCTCGTTTAAGAATGAGCTCCTTTATTTGTTTTGGCTGGTCCTTGTGTTTGGAGCTACCTGGTCCTGTCACTTTCACTGGCCATGCTAGTATTCAACGGCGTTGTCGTATTTTTTGGCACTGTACTAACTTTTCACAAGCAAAATCTTGCCTGTGCGCGCTCAACTCTGCCTACACTCGCGTCATATGGAATACTACAGGTGCAACAATTCACGTATATTTTTAATCAACTGACAGTAAAAAAAACCTGTTTATACAATTTTAATCGTAGTGCCCTTTTTTGCGGCACTCTAACATATTGGCACTTTTTACACCATTGAAAAAGGCACTTTAGGTGCCGCTCTTTTTTAAGTCATTGGCATCTGACCAATGCTGAGGTTTCTCCGATATTTGCAGTCGATATTTTATGATGCATATAGAGTCTGTGTCCACCAGACGCTGATAGCGGTCAAAACCTCACTTCCCAAGCAATTTCTCTGCACCTGTTGTTGCTGCTAAGTTACAAAAAGCATTATCAGGCACTTCAGCGTTCGTTCCTATTTCATGTAAACATTGTAACGTGTTCCTTTGAGATCAGTAGTTCAGCAGACAAGGCTCTTACACTTTTCTATGCGCTAGTATGCATCTCAGGAAATAGCCAGGGTTGTAGCTTAACGGCTCTCTACGCACTAGATAGTGCACATGGAGAGCCACATGCGCCCTACTGGACTAGGTACACCACACAGGGCAGAAAGTGACTTTCTTCATATGTTGTGCACTACGCTTGAAACACTCCACCCACGTACACTTCACCAAACACTATGTTAGAAATGTTAGAGTAATGGTGCTATTTTTGTGCCAAAATTCTAAGCGCAAAGTGAAACTTTGGAGAGCAAAACATCTTGTCTTTGCACCCCCAACTCTGCCTGCACTCACCCTCAACTCTGACTTCCTCATTGATCAGCACTGGTATCAGCAGGCATAAGCATGAAAAACACTGGATATCGGCACCGGCCAATAATTCCCTTACCGCGCATCATCTCAGAGATTTTTTAATAACTGAAGAAAACAGACATATGTTGTGGCACACTCATGAATGGTGCAATGGTGCAGAGTCATGAATAGACACTGGGTATAATATCAACGGGGTTTTTTTTTTAATAAATGAATTAACCGACAAGACAGTGTCAGAAGTTCTATTTGTTATTTTCAATGCCCAGCCCTATGCACAACCATGCTGAATAATGGACAATGGGTGTGAGACAGTCAGGTAGAGTTTGTATGAGTTCAGTTTGTGTTTTTAAAATGACTTTAAAATCCGTGGTGGCATGTTCTGTCTGGCAAAGTGTTATGGTCTGAGGATAGCAGCCCAGTGAACACAAAAAAAAAAATCATGCATGAAAGCATTAAGCAGATGATAGACATGGTTAGTTGCACTGAAAAGGAGAACATTACCCTCGGGTCCCAGACCGGTAAGTTGAGGTTGCAGTCTTCTGGCTGTTTTAAGAGAACTGGATTAGGCCACTCCCTAAAAGAAGAAATAAGAGAAGATCATGTGTCTGGTTTATGCCAACATGTTGATCAACAAGTAGCAAAGGGCACTAAAGTAGGTTGTTTTCCTGTCAAGAACTAAGGCAAGTCCTTTAAGCGTGTGGGACTCACCATTTGGAGAAAACCAGAAAGAACTTGTGCACCATGGTGGATGCTGTAGCGTTGGGGTACAGCTGACAGGTCCTGGCAACCAGCATGGCCCAGGACACACCACCCAGGAAACCCAAGATGTTGGAGTAGATGTTGTGACCTGAAATGGTTTTTAACAATGATGGGTAAGCTTAGAGCTGGGCAATTCATCAAAACAGACATTGAGAACCTCTAATCGACATAATCTACACCATGACGATTATTGCAATTATTTTTTAATGGTCAATTTCCTTCAGTGTGATCACTGTCCCTTTAAAAATGTACTAGCATGCGTGTTGTCCCATGACTCTGCCCCATCCAGTCTACCACATCCTGATATTGATTTGAGGTCACATCGCTTAACCCTAGGTAACAGGGTTGTGTGAAATGACAAAACATATCAGATGACGTAATTAAAACGTCTCTTGTTTCGCATTATACCCTTTCGTTTATTTCGCGTTGTCGAAAAACACAGTTTATGGCAATATTTTTTGTGGTTTGGATGACGGTTTACAGTAGTCACCACAGCACCACATGGATATAGGCTCAGAGAATACTATGGTGTTATATTTGTGCCTTAATTCTGAGCGCGCAGTGGAACATTCTCAAGCAAATTCTCGTGTCTGCGCAAGCTCAACTCTGCCTACACAGGTGCTCAAAACACTCAGATCTTCCTGCCCTCACGCACAGCTCTACGGAACGCCAAAGGTGACAATTCATATTACTAGAGGGCTGTCAAAAGCTGTATTTCCAACAGTGCAAAACAGCATAAAAAGGGCTGTATATTAGAGCACCGCAAAGAAATGCTGTTTTTAAACAAATAAAGGATATGAAATTACTTATATCGGGATAGCCCTACTAGGTAAGCTACTTTAAAAAGCTATGATTACAAGTAGTTAGCTACTCCAGGTGTTTGCAACCGGTTCTGTTCCAGGGACCCCCATTCAGACTAAGCAATAAACTGCAGCCCACTGTGTGTATGTGTGGTTTTTTTTATTAAGGTGATTTCAATAGTCAAACTGGATTGCATGTCACACAGCACCAGGGGGCCGCAGATCACCGGTTGAAAACCCCTGAGCTACACTACAAGCTACAGACAAAAACTGACTAAATGCAATGCTACTGCATCTAGTAATACTTATATTTAATGTGTTATAGTTTAAGAAAATTATTTTTTATGGAAATGTCAAAAGTAATCAAAAACAATTAGATACTGTCTTCATAGATTGTTTAAGGTTTTATGGTTTCATAGATTAAAGGTAATGTTTTGATTTTCGGCCTGCATAAGCAACTCAAATGTTCTGTGTTTCATGCTTTGTTTTGGTGTTTACATTTGGTCACTTTAAACCCTCCACTGAGCAGCTACTGTGCTATTGTTTATTAAAGTGAAAGCCCTTAGAAAAAGGGCAGCATGTGCAAGCCAAACTATTCAGGGAGGACATGAGGCCAAACGCCAAAATGTAGCTGCCTTTTCACTGTGCTAATCCTCTCTCAACACAGCAGGCTTTATGAACTTTTTGTCCCGTTTGGTTGAAATAGAACAACACAAAGTAGCACTCACGCTTGGCCCACAGTTTTATCGCACGAAGTGTAAGCCTGAAGTTCTCAATGTTGGGCACCAGGTGGAGGATCTCATCGGTCACTCTGCAACCTGAGCACAAACACTTATGTCAGCAGCAAGTTTCACACACGCTTTACACACTGCTCAAACCACCAACAACAACTTACCATTCAGGCTCCTTATACAACGGATGTCAAGGTTCCTAAGTAAGCCATCGTCTCGCAGATCCAAATTCTCTGGAATGGTCTGCAGGGCTAACCGGGCAAACAGCAGGTCAATCTGTCAAAAAAGTAGAATTATTTTTCCCTAATTTTCTGTTGGCTGTCTCCTTATTCACAATATAACTGTGAACAAATGTGTTAATCAAAATACCTCAATTCCATCAAAAGACAGTTTTATCACTGGAACAAATGCTTCCTCCACAGCCTAGAGGTTGCGAAAAAAGCAGAGGTACAGAATCAGGTCTCTATATCACCATTAGTCTCAAAAGATAAACAGCTTATCGTCCAAAGCTGACATACCCTCAAGTCTTTGACCTCCTCTTGCTCTTTTAATTTCTCATAAAAAGAAGAGAAGAAGTCAGACCTCTCCACGTGACGTGGTGCAACGCAGAGAGCATCTATATCAGCACCTATAATAGGAGCAATATGACAATCATTATGAGGCGTGCAGTTCTCAACAATTCACCTAAACACTTCATCAACAAGAAGCATAACTGCAATAAGTGCTGAGAATTCAGGAATGACAAATTTACCTTTTGTATGAACTCCTAACCTGTAGGAGCCAAACGTAAATATCTTTCCTCCAACGTTTTCCACTAACGACGCTGGTATATTCTGTAAAGAAACAGAAGCAAAAATAAAGAAATCTGACAAATGTTACATTTTGACGGTTGGTTTTAAGAAACTGAGGTACTGCCGCACCTTTGCTTCACTGACTTCGCGGATCCACTGCTTCACCAGTGTGTTCAGTTTCCCTAAAACAAGGATTCTGCAAGGGGAAAAAAAAAACAACTTTCAACCTCATCATCTTGCAAAAAAGTTGGCATCAGGTAAAAGAAAGTAACACACAAACAGGCAGGTAACACACCTCCTCTGCAGCTCTAGCTCCTCCTCAAACACCCCGAAAGGCTCAAGCGCTTCTATCAGCTTACGAGTGAGCACCAGGTCTGACTCTTTCGGTGGGGCCAGGCTGATGGGAGACGTGATCCCATAGTGCTTCTGGGACTGTTTCACCGTCTGCACCTGATTAGCGTTCGGACTGAGGAGAGACAAACACATACGGCAAGTCAGACAGACACCATGCAAAACATCAATATAGAAAAGCCCTTGGAAATAAGTGTACACCTACAAACTGCATCTATTTACTCATTTACTGACGGTATCAATAGGTCTAAATTTTATTACATAACTCTCGTGCCAAAATCGTGTTTGTTCTTGGAAAACAAATTCATGTTTTGAAAAAATTTAGTTGGATTGAGATTCTGCAGCATAGTCAATCCACTCCTGCATTTCCTCTATTTTCAACCACTTGACTTTTACTTTCCAAAATGATAGTGTTATAAAAAACAAATATTTGGTCAAAAACTCTTCGACTACATAATGGATACATGTGAATCCTAGATTCTGCATATACTGGCAACGAAGTTCTGCAGTTTTAATTAGGCATTAGTAAGTATTTCTCAAATGGATGCAGCAGTGTGACAGCAGGCTAAAAACGTCCATAGATAAACATTAAATAAAACCCATTACCTCTCACCATCAACAAATTACTCATTAATTCAATTAACTTCTAAAGTAACACAATTGATATTTGAAAGTCAATTTTAAACATATTTAACAGGAATAACCAGCGAATATGTCTCACCTTAACATAACATAGAGCTAGACAAAATATCGATATAAAAGCGATATTACTCTTTTACCACATAAGTACCAGGTCAGAATTAATGAACGATGACAATGATTTCCTGAACCCATAAATTACGGAAAACCCAACAGGGTCTTCTTCTATATCTTTCATATGAAAACAGGGCTAAACTGACTCTTGCATTAAGTAGGATGACGTGTTTGATTTCATTTCTTTACCGTCAAGACACGTTACGCGATGTGACGACTGCACTCAACACGACGCTGGAACTGTGCAACCCAAACATGACGTCACTTGTTTGAGACAAACTTCCCGTCTTGAATTTAATTATTTACATTTAATTGGCTTTATTCATCTGTAAACTATACGTCGGCTTTCTAAGTACTCATGGTCATGTTTAAACCAATACGCTTTGAATGTCTTGCTGTTTGTGTTTGTGTTTATGTCTATGTCGTCGTACGCAACTTGGTTACGTCAGGCAGCGTCTGTTTCAATCATGTTAACGCTTACAAGAAAGACGTCACTTTCAACAGAAACCGACCAGCTTTTCAGCACAAAGTCCCGTATTACAGCACAAGCGTTAACATACTAACCCAATAAAGAGCAGCGTGTAAACACTTCCCCAGCCACACGCGATGCTAGCTAATCAGGCTAAGCTAACCCGCCTCGGGCCTCGTCACTCGCCTTCGGTAGCCGTCGAGTTTAAAGGAAAATACTCACAACGGCATTATAGCGCTTTCCGTCTGCTTGAGTCGCGCTGTGGACCTCTTACATGCTGCTGTGTTTGTGTGGGAATGTGCGAGGCGCGTATGAGAAAAGCCCGCAGCACAGCTGAGCGTTAACGGTTTCTTTTGTTCGACCAAACATGGCGCCGCCTGACGGCTTCTTCTATGTAGAAACTCGCAGGCGGCTCGATGGGAAATATCGCCCCCATGCGGTCGGTACGGGAACTGACACGCGATTGTGAAAGGGCAGTTCACCTTGTAACAGTTTTATTGTGAAAATGCTGAAATAACAAATAAGTAAAATACTGATGTTAAGAGAGTTCTTCAGTAAAGACATAATGTACTCTTCTAAAAACTCTGGTTACTTTATGCTGGAATATTCCAAAAAAAGAGGAAAAATTCACATTCATACGGCATGCAAAAATGACGTTTTGCTTAAAAATGAATGGGAGTAGTATGAAGTGGGCATGTCTGTAAAGGGAAGACTATTGGATATCACCACAACCCATTTTTCATTCTGATAAACCTTGAGTTCAATGGACCCATTCTGACCATATTGGAGGAATTGGTAGTTGCAGTTAGGAAGTTTGCACTATGATCGCAAAGTCATCGGTTCGAATCTGGGACCGGTAAGGTACGACTATGGTACTTATAAGCAAGGTACCGCCCCCAAACACTGCTCCCTGGGTGCTGCCTCTCAGCTGTCCACTGCTCCTTCACGGATGGGTCAAATTGCAGAGGTCACATTTCACTGTGGTGGACTGTACTGTGGTGTGTTTACAATGATGAATAATCACTCACTTTCACTTTATTTTCCCATCGTTAAAATCTGGCCCATTTGGGTGTTTATCCCCCGTCCTGACAAATACCTGGCTGATGCCTATTAATACCTTTATTCTCAATAACATAGTAATGTGAGTAGTAGTGTGATTCATTACTTCCACCCATGATTTTTTTTGTCTACAAAGAGGACACGCCACATCATTCTTTTCCTACGTCTCTCTGTGGTGTCAGTAAGTACACCTCTGAAGTCAGAATGCAGTTTATGAACTATTGTAACACGCAAGCAGGGCCTGACTGACATAGTGTCCCTAGGTTGTAAGACATCTAGGTTCCAAAGATTCTCCACATTCTTTACTTTAGCCTCCAGCAGGCTGAGTGGAAATACACTGCTGAGGCTGTAACTGTGACTCTGTAAACCCACCTGGTCCCTAACTCGAGCTGTCTAAACCGGCTTGGTCCTAATCACTGCCAGGCCACTGGGAAGTCCCAAACAAGTTCAACTGGGTTTGTTATGCAGGGCTTGTCTGCCCCAATGAGCTTGATAGGACTTATTATGCCAAATGATTGGACATGAGCATCCTAGAGATGCTTTAAGCTTCTGAAGGTAATCACAGAATAGGTATGATGCTATCCATTCCTTTCTAACACGCTGTATTAAGAATATGAAATTACAGTTCCAATTTTTAACACAGGGTGCCACTTTCATGACATCCAATTAACAGTGCTAGGGCCCATTCACCAAACATTTTAAGTAGAAACATGTTCTTTAAACTCTCTTCAGCTGTTTTCACAAAAGATCTGACATCTACCTGTTTTCTTATTAGTTTTATTATTAGGTAATAACCGAATCAGCGAACGCTAAGTAACACTCTTATTGCATTCGTGTTTGTGCAAAACATGTTACTGTCCCTCAGTTATGACATGCTAACTTATCTCAAGAAAACTTAGTGGTTGGCTATATTGGTTAAAGTAACTTATGAGATGCTTTTGTGAAATTTTGTGAATCTATATTCAGTACCCACTTGCCTATTTATATCAATTTGCATCTCAGAGTTGTTGAGAATTTGGTCACCATGAAATTATTATTTTTTAATTAAACTATAGTCTAAATGTTTTAATTGTCAACTCTCTTTTTGAATAATAAATAACATTCTAGAAATCACAGTTATCTTACCAATCAAAGGCCACATTTAAACATCAACAAAAAAGTAAAAATTGCTGCAGCACAGGAAAACTTAATAACAGAAGTCACACTGTTTTAATGTATCATTTTATTCCAGTTTTCATGGTGTGAAACTATAACACAGTTTCAGGGCTACCTTCCATAATGTTCATTCTTCAACTGGAGATTTAGTCCTCAGTGTCTAGTCTTCTAATTCAATCCTTAAAAGATATTCAGCCTGAAATGGTGATATAAAAGCCAAACAAATTTCTATAAGTAACTTAAAGGAAAGTGGAGATCTAAATAAATACATATGAAAATATATGTGCCAAAAGAAAGCAAAACAGTACCAAAAAGTCCACAGGATCATCAGGTTTGGCCTTACAGCACTCCAGCAGACCATCTGTGACTGTCGGTATTATGTACTTCATTAGATAGTGCCTCATGGGAATGGAACGTGCCTCCAGGAGCTCGTACTCCTGCTTCTTCACCTCACTCACGTTTCTGCTCTAAAGAGATACACAACATCATCAGTTACAAATTATCAGTGTCATGAAACAGAATAATGGAGAAGGGGATTTCAAGCTAGAAACACTGTTTTCTGTTGGACTGTCCACAGTCTTCTATGTTTAAAGACTCATGAAGCACCTCCTTATATGAGGTAAATCTTTATCTCACCTCACCAGTATTCATTAAACTGGGCATAGAGGGCAACAGTTACAAGGGAATTGGTATAAAGAAATGAAATAAGCACTCAGACATTGGAGCTTCATATAAGTGACATCTACCAAAAGTACACATCAGGGTAATCCTTGTAAATGAAAATTGGAAAAAAGCTAGTTCTCATCTCTAATTTTATCTCTATAATATTTAATTTTCCTAAAAAACTAAAATGAAACACTCAACCTAAACGGTAACTCCAAGAGACCTGAAATTTAGTAGGTGGGTAGAACCCATGTGCATCTCAGCAGAAAACAAAAATCGAGGCAGGACACGGCAACATCAAAAGTGCTTGGTCTATTACTTGCAAACTCCTATTATGCCTTTTGACTGAAGATAAGCCAATAAAATGCTGGGGTGTGGCCTGTTTAGTTGTTGAGTTTTGGAGTGCTTTATCCTAGCTTCCTCACAATAGTCAAAGCCTCTTTTATGTGATGAAGAAAAGACAGGTCCAACATTTAAACATTGTAAAGGACAATGTAGAATGAGGTGTTTCATTCATAGAAGAATATAAATCAATTCTCACTAAGGAAGACCAAAAACAGTATCTATTTCACTTCATATATACTGTCAATCTGTTCTAATGATCATCTAATGTGAAACGATATTTGCGACTTTCGATGACAACTGACAACATTAAATTTTTCTCTGATTTCATTGCCGGTAGGTTAAAGAAAAATATTTAAGAGCTTCTTACAGCTTAGACTTGAAAATGCTATAAGCAAGTTACAAGACTAGTACTCCAATATGGTAGTATGATAGTATGACATTTTAGTAATTTTTAAAATCTCTCCAGATTTTGATCTCGCCAAGCAACCTTTTGACATCAATAGAACAATGGCTAGGAATAGTTTCTCACAGCAAAGTACCACCCTGGAACAAATCTATCTCATTACCTTTGTGACATCGGTCTGATGAGGCATAACATTGATGGTTTGGACTAAACTACATTTTTCTTCACACAGAAAGCAGAGAGACTGCATGTGCAAATCAAGTTTAAGGTAAGATCAGCATTGCCATTTACGTTAGCCTATGTTTTACCCAGTCTTCCAGAAAAGCAGCCATTCTGGCCTTCTGCTCTTCCTCTCTGCACTTCCTCTCTTCCGCCTCTTGGATGAGCCGCTGGCGTCTCTCCTCCTCCTTCTTTCGCTCCTCCTCTGCTTGTTCCTCAGGAGTAAGGCCATAGTTCATCAACTGTCCGACTGTTTGGACGATCCTCGCAAGCACTGCCTCATTCTCAGTGTCTTCAGTATTGCTAATCTCTAGTCAAAGAAAACAAGGCAGCTTACTGGGAAGCTGTATCCAAAATGCAAATATTTTACAAATTACAGCATAAAGAATAATAGGCCTCATTCACCAGTATCCCCTTACGACTTTTCTAAAATTTGTTCTTAAGAAATGAAGAAAAGTCTACATCAGATTCATGAGGCGTTCTTAAACTGCCGTATTGTTTGAAAGATGTATTTGTATTGAAAGAAGTGAGCAGATGATGAGATACTCTGTATTTTAAATGATTATTTAGTAATGTAATTTTGAACAATGATTAAAAGATCATATTGAAAGCAGATCTATAGTATTACCTTTATTTTAAAAGTTAAGTATTTGGCCATAAAAAGCCAGCAATTTCTAGCACTAGTGATAAGCAACCAAAACCGACTCAAAATTATATGTCCCTAATAGAAAGTCCCTTGTCAACGCACTTCTTCATTATGGATAATGACACAGACCTATGTATTCGGTGTCAATCTCTTGTTCATCAAAATAGTCAAGCACTGTGTCTTCCTCGTGACTCGCTTCCCTAAATTTTGCAAGTCGCTGCAAAAACTCATCCTGATTGTAGCGCATCTCCTCTGCGACGGCCTCTGGAAGATTCCGAACCCGCTCTTTCAGAAATTCATCAGTGGCTTCCAGTGAGAAGATGTACTCTGCACAAAAAAGAGCCTAAACATCTGGACAAATGACCACTGACTCACACTTGTGCATAATGTTCTAACATTTCCAAAAGTGGAGTTTTCGCTGAGCTTGAATCCATATTGGATTCAAATGTTATTTTTCACAAATCAACCGAAATACTGCATAATTATTTTTATTAAGGACTCACCTGGGACTATTTGTGCCTCATCAGTGAAAACATCTTTAGCTTGTTGGTATGAAGTTGGGAAGCCGTCCAAAACGAAGCCCTGATTTCTACAAGGATTCGAGTTGAGCTTCTCTTTCATGATACTCAAAACGTCCTGGTCACAGAGTTCTCCTGTATACACAATACTGCAAATCTTGACACAAATTGCAAAACGTGCTACTACTAGTTTTTCTGAATTAGCTTATTACTCCTTGTCAGTGTAATAGAGATCTATCTTGAATATCCTGACCCCCATACAGATGGAGATTATCCTTTGGAGGGGTCAATGCCAATAGCAGCAATACATAAGTTCTCAAAGTCTGAGCATAAGAAATTGTTTAATTAAACAACAGGTGTATACCCCTATGCTGAGACAAATTGTCCTTGAGAGAATCAAGCAGCTCCTGAGCTGCGGCTAATTCCTCATTATCCTCATCTTCTCCATCTTTTTTCTGAACCACTTCCTCCTAATGCAGAAATGATGCACAAACAACCTGTTTAATTGAAGACATTTTTCTTGGCAATAAAAGAAGTAACAAAGGGATATAAAACATGTCATTGTTGGAAAGTTCGGATATTTTCATGTAAAGGAACAGAAATACTGACCAAAAGTTGGATTTTCTCCTCAATCACTTCCTTCACTACAATGTGATTAAGTTTGTAGCGGTTACACAGTTGTATTGCTACTGAGGTCTTCCCAACTGCAGGGGGGCCCAGGAGACATATCTTGATTGGCTGAAGAGGTCAATGTTTAGGAATATTAATCATTCATTTAAATAAATCAGCTAAAACAATGGGTCTCATTCACCCACCCTTTTTAAGAAGAAATTTCTTTGTAAAACCCTCTTACACAGTTTTTCTTGAAGATTCTGATGTTGAACAATGTTTTCTTATTTAAGATTTGTTTATAGGTAAGCACTTTATTACATTTGATTAAATTCCTGTTCATGCAAAACATTAGCTTACTGGGGTTTCATTTCCACAGTTGCGTAATATTATGCAATATCAAATGTCTTAACTTTCTTAAGACCTTTTTTTAAGTAAGAAAATATTGGACAATGGTGCCTAGTGCTCTTAACTGTCAGCCTTTGGTCATCTGTAAGTGGAAATTGGTTGGGCACTAGCTTAAAAGGCATAGCTACCTGAAGCTCCCTGGTCTCCTTGTACTCCTCCACCACCTCAGAGATGTTCTCAGCCATTCCAGATTCACAAACCCAGTTCAGGTTAAATGTGTCCTTCAGCAAAACTGCCTCAACTTGGAGGTTTATGCTCAGGTAATCAAGTTCAACTTGCTGGTGAAGAAGACAATAAATATCCCAAATATATAAACCAGTCTTCAGAGTTCATAAAGGTGATTATGTCCAGAACACATATACACCCCAAATGTACCTCAGACCCCCAGTGGTCAGATGTATATTGTTTATGTTTACCGTCAGCGCCTTTGTGATGTTTGCGTCATCTTTGGGAACGTTGATGACGTCACCAGGACCAAGAGCACGCGCTACGGCCTGGAGGATTGATTACAGTCATCATAAATGAATGAAAAAAATAGGGAGCGCTTCTTTGACTAAAGAGCGTCTAAGGAGTCGTTACCTTTACAATGTCTTGGAGCGTGTTTTTAGACCCATCAACAGCAATGAAGTAGTGCTTTCTGGGCTTATGGTCAATAATGTTTTGCACAACACTGCAAAGAAGGTAAAAAGTCAGGGGATGCAGTCAAAAACCGGCAATATTTGGGACCAAAATAATTAAAAGTCAAAGTCAAAGTCAACTTTATTGTCATCTCTGCTATATACTGTACAGATACATAGAGAGACGAGACGACGTGGCTCCAGGTTATTTCCAGTGCAAACAAACAAAGAACAGTAGAACAGAGAATAAATAGGCAGTGGCACGACTAGGCACATGGAATAAACAATAAATAAGTAAAAATACTAAAATATACATTAAACAATATACATTTTAAACCAGAGCTTTAAAGTGAGCTTTACTGTGGGAAGAGATTAGCAGACGTGGGAATATAATACATTACAGTTGCAAGAGCAGTAAATTTAGCGCAGTAGGATAACTTAAAATAGAGTAAAGGGACCTCAATAAAAGAAATGAATCTTTGGGGTTTATTCGGACTGAACGACTTTTACGATGACGATGACGACGTTCTGCGGACTAATACAATTTGCGCATGGTAAGTATCTTAATATCTAATAAAATTTGATTTAAAATTGACTAAATGTATTGCAGTAAAACTGATTAAGGTAAACAGTTTATTCGGGTGAAACAACTTTTACTGGTGATGTTCTGGACGAACAAACACTGAGATTTACTGTACACCGTGCTTACTTGCCGAATAAAGGTCGTTTACTTTTTGTAACACTACATATGTGTCCCGATCTGTCGTAATGAGTCGGAAGTCGGCGTTCTATTTATTTAGATTATGTTGAAAAACATCAAAAATATCGATTTTTATTTTTTGGTCTTATATGAAAGAAAAGGTCTTCAAAATTAATCCGGTGTCCAAAAAAGAAAAATCGATATTTTTGATGTTTTTCAACATAATCGGCCCGTATCTAAATAAATAGAACGCCGACTTCCGACTCATTACGACAGATCGAGTCACACATTCTACCTATGTGACGCTACTCATTCTCATACTTAAAGCGGGTCACAATAACTGGTACTGATGGGTATTTTTTCTTGTTTTTAATTAATCAGATACACGAATTCTGATTCACGGGTACTTTAAAAGACATTACAATAGCTGTCTACTATTCGTGGAACTAAATATCGTACGACAATAAGTCCTATCGCATATTCGAATCGTGGAAATGACAATATGCACCGCTAAATTTACTATTAGGGTGCGTGCTCTGTCTCATTCGTAGATGTAGCAGCGTTGCTTGGACAGCAGATGGCAGTATTAGCAACCAACTAATACAATCTGACGTCACAGGAAGTTGTGCACCGCGATCGGTTTGAAACTGGTGATGCCCCATTCTCGATTAGCGCTGATATTGACAAGGAGGTAAGTTACCTGACGAAACAAGCACTATTTGTAAAATGTCTATTAAAATTAAAATACTGAGTCAGCTTTTTGGTAACACGTCTGTCAATGATCATTGTTGGTTAGTCTACTAAGAATGAATGAGAGAATATTTAGTTCTAGAATCAAATTTTACCAAAAGGTTTCCAAAATGCAGTACAAGACGGTCACAAGTAAAATATATCTTTATTAACCAGCATAAGTAGTGACCAGATTTCAAAATGCAATTCGGACTTTGGCAATGAAGATCAATTATGGGACATCCTTCACACAGTCTATTTAACTTCAAAATTAATTTGAGATAGATTCAACGATTTGGATAAATATAAAATATTGTTTGCACTAACCCAGCCAGATCGAGGACATGGATGGTGGGAATCACGTTGGTGCCTGGGCCAAAAAAAGGAATGCTGCACAACTCCCCAAGCCAAGAAGCCTCACATTTGTTTTATAAAGTGGGAAAAGGGTAGAGATTATTTCTCAGTAATGTCAGAACAGTACACCAACTTGTGTTAGTACTAGAGACATGGCATCAGATTCAGTCAGTACTGATAATAAGATGATAACTATAGTTTCACAATAACTTTAGTTTGGTGTCATTCACTCAAAACCTCTGCAGTACACTTTAAGTGTGGAAAAAATAAATACTGCTAAAACCACAGATATACCTTGAAAAAGAAGTGGAAAATGCCTTCATCCATTCCATACTGCAGCCCTGCTACCACAACATAAGTGGCTAGTTTGGACTTTTTCTGAGAGAGGAGATTAGTTTATTGCAGCTATTAAGAAAGAACTGAGACAGCGATAAATAATAATTACGTGTCATGTATGTCAGTCAGTCACATTTGTAATACTGAACGGCATGGCCTTTTAAATTGTGTGTGTTCTAACCGTTTTTCCCAACTTTAAGACAAGTCTTTCTGCACTGGCTTGTTCTCTGAACTTAGGATGTGGTCTTTTCCGTCTGTAGTCATCTTCCGTCAAGGTAACATTAGGATCATCCTAAACAAGTTATGAAGAAAGTAAAGTGTACTAATTGCCATATCTTTGGATATGTATGAAGTTGTTTGTTACTTACTGGGTTAAGAGAATTAGTATTTGCCCATGTCATTAAGGTGGACACCAAGATAAATATCTTGGGATATTTGAAATGTTGGAGCTCACTGTGAAGGGCTGTGATAAGACAATTAGACAAAAACATTGCTTAAAACAAGATGGATTTGAATCCATTTTGATCAGCATCAAACTAGCTCTAGAAACCATCATGAACCTTAACAAATACTCCACATAAACCTGAATAATTAAAAATATATATATACATATAAGTAATATGTGCATTTCATTGGGGAACGAAACAATGTAAGTAGCCATTGGTAAGCTACAAAACGTTTCTTTCCTAGTATCTCTTCATTGACATACTGTACTTCTGAGTTTAGGACACAAATTTATAAAAACGTTTACTGGCTGTCTTTCCATTTGTGCTGCAATATGTTGTACTCATTTCTTTTTTGCAAGAAAGCTTTCCCAGTTCACTGAATCATGATGGCTGTTGATTTTTTTTAAACTATACAAAGGCATGATTATTTACATAACTAAATGCACTCATAATACATATAACATATTGTAATGTAATTAGGAATACCCTTTCTCTTGAAATAGATGTATCCTCCCTCACAATAAACAATAAGTAAATCGATAAATAACGTTAATGTGTGTGCAAGCATTTAGAATATAATGATAAAATAGCATTCGGGAGGGGACTTTTTTTTTTTAAATCAAATTTACATTTTTGTATTGTTTAAAACATAAAATAACAATTTTATCATTCTTAACACAATTATAAACCGTTTTACATTTCATAAATGTGTGTGCGTGGTTATCTTCGCGATGTTTGGTTACCCGAAATGGCCCATGCTGCTTCATCCGTCGCTTCAGCATCCTCGGAGATATTATACACAATAACATCACATGTCAGCAGACGATTCAGCAGCTCAATTCGACTTAAAGCCTGAAACAA
Organism: Distichodus sexfasciatus; assembly: GCA_032718565.1. NCBI lineage: Eukaryota > Metazoa > Chordata > Actinopteri > Characiformes > Distichodontidae > Distichodus > Distichodus sexfasciatus. The sequence goes on from JAVGVS010000126.1 coordinate 1,171,607, forward strand.
GGAGGTCAGAATAGAAATGTGCAATGAATAAAATATGAGCTACAATTCACCTCGTCAGAGTCATTAATTGTAGGAGGTTAACTGTAACAACGTCCCCTTGAAACACATAAAAACCTCACCGAGTATTCCTCATGCGCAAAACTCTTCCGTTTCTCAGTTTTGCTCGTAACAGTTCCAACGATTTCAAACCGATCATCTTTTACATCGCCTTCCCTTTCGGCCACTGTCTCACTTTCGCCATGAAGAGACTCTCCGACAACACAAGTGGACAAATGCTACGACAAAAAGTCAGAATGACCACCGCAACTATACAATCATGGCCATATTTAAGCACCAAAATCTTACCTTTGCGATGTTTTTGGACGAGTATGAATCGATGTTGTTTATAAAAACACGTTTTCGTTTATGAACTCGTTTTGGTTTAATCTGTTTATCCGCCATGTTTCCCGTTGCTAGGCCGACGACGCCGGTCTGTTGCTAAGCAGCAATCAGGCGGCGATGTTATAAAATCTGGTTGGATAATGAGTATGTTTATAGTGTTTATAGCCTTAAAAAAAGGGAAGCCATAATAATGTTTTGAGAGTGTAATATACTGCGATTTAAAATGCAAACATCAGCGTATTTAAATAATTGTATTGTAACTATATTTAATATTCATTATGTATTATTAGTTACATAAATACTTACACAAGTACATGTACTGAAATGTAAATCTGGTTCAATCATGTGCTAGAAATGTTAGTTTCTAGTGTAATTGGAAAGACATAATCTAAAAAAGGTATGAATGTCAATAATAAAATGTATAATGATTCGTACCCATTTACATTTCGTACCCATGGACATTTACACCAAGAGATGTAGGACCAGGGCAATTAGGATTGTTAAAGACTCGGCTCACCCCGGAAATGGACTTTTTCATCTTCTGAAATCAGGCAGAAGGTTCCACACCATCATGGCCAAAACAGAGAGACTCAGGAGCAGTTTCTATCCTCAGGCCATCCGTTTTTTAAACAAGGACATGTCTTTTTTCTAAATGTCTTAATTTGTCATTCCACACTGCCTCTTAACTCCGTATTGTTATGATCATTTACACTTCTGCCATATTTCACTGTCCAAAATGTTAGGCCTACATGCTCCTTCTCTGTCTGCTAAAATGCTACTGTGTAGCATTTCACTGTTCACTGCTGTGTAGCTGCACTCGGCACAGATTTAACTACTGGTATGACACTGCACTGCTGCCACTTTTGCACAAACATTATATGCTGCTTTACGAATGTTTGCACATACACCGGACATTGTACACATAAATAGCCGAATATAGTATCTGTTATATTATAACCTTCTACCTCCTGCACATCCAATGTAAAATGTCAATTTGCACCTGTTTAAATGTTTGCATATTTGCACATATACTGAACATTGTACTTGGAAATAGTCCGGATATAGTATCTGTCTATTATAACTCTACCTCTTGCACACTCAGTGTAAATCTCAATTTCAACCTGTTAAGAATACTGCATCCTGACTTGACAAACATGTTTACCTCTATGTCTGTCTTCCCTGTCTAGTCTAAAATGTATATTGTATATTGTCTGGTTTAAAATGTATATTGTTTAATGTATATTTTAGTATTTTTACTTATTTATTGTTTATTCCATGTGCCTAGTCGTGCCACTGCCTATTTATTCTCTGTTCTACTGTTCTTTGTTTGTTTGCACTGGAAATAACCTGGAGCCACGTCGTCTCGTCTCTCTATGTATCTGTACAGTATATAGCAGAGATGACAATAAAGTTGACTTTGACTTTGAAAACAGTCTCATTGCACCTGTTATCTGCCTGCAGTTTTTTGTACTTAAATTAAACTTATTGTAATATAAGAAATAGTTTATTTCTCTTTATTTTATTCCCCTATCTCCTTATTTTAAGTTTAAGTTTGTATATTGTATCTCTATTTTATTTTTTATTTATTTTTTTTTTTGCCTAAATTGTACAGTCAAAAGAGCGGATCAGGATACATTTCACTGCATGTTGTACCTGTATAATTTGCATGTGACAAATAAAGAATCTTCAATCTTGAATCACATCCCCAGCCTCAGTGAGAAATACATCGACAAGCAAGGTCTCTGCAAGTATTATGGCCAAAACAGTGAGATTCAGGAGGAACTTCTGTCTTTAACCATAAGACCTTTCAATCAGGTCACGACACCACAATTTTTAAGATTTTTAGTAACAAACTGAACTGAATGCTAAAGGCAACTCCACTTCCCCCAAACATGCCTCAAGACACACAATACATTGCACAACTGCATTGCTACAGAACCAATAATCCAAAAATATTTTCATATGTATAGTACTTTAAGCTCTACAGTTGTTCAATATTTAGCTTAACTTTAAATATTTCTTGCACATCCTTAGGAGTAAACTAGGTTTACATTTTAAAAGCACTTGTATAAATATGTAAGTGACTAATAAAGAATGTTGACAAGACAAACTTTAAGATTATTGAACATAATAATCCATAAATTTTGAATCTTGCAGATAAATTCAGATTATTTTAGGAGAGATCAAACAGTACAGATCAAAACCTTTTTGCACTGTGAAGTTTTTTATTATGATTCTCCCTTAATCTCTAGTTAAATTCACAGTTGATTACAGTTGTTCTGAGAAATCAATGATCACACACACACACACACACACACACCAATCTTTGTGGGGACATTCCATAGACTCCCATAATGATTAGATGCATATAATTCACTGCTCATCCTAACCCTAACAATAACCTTAACCTCAGTAACCAAATGCACATCGTATACCTCTTTCAGTTTCTTAGATAAAATATGCATATTTTCTATAGTCATTTTGTCTCATGGGGACCTCTCAAATGTCCCCACATAGCCATAAAAAATGCATAAAAGTGATTTTTAGGAGACAAAAAGGCCCAAAAAGGTCCCCCACAATACATAAATGGTATACACACGCACATTTCCCTCAGACCCCAAAAATAAAAATGTCCATATTGTCTGCACATTGGAATATGTATGTATATTAAAGAATCTAGTGATTAGTTCGCATTTACTAAAAAGTTATCAAACTGTGCAAATTCAAATGAACTTGTCCCAACTGCAGCCCAGCCACTCTTTGGTTGCAAAACCACAGCATCCTTCCACAGGAGAACACCATTCAGCAGTCCAAATGCAAAATATCCCTGATGAAACAAAGTGCAACCTAAGAGAACAGTACTCATTCATGTGATTAGACTGTTGAGTATAAACATTCCCATAAAGATTACAACTTTTACCTTTACAGTGAGCGTTAAGGTATGCCAAACACCTTGCCTTGTCCCTGATAAGCCCTCAGCAAGAACACTTGTTCCACCTTAAATCAAACAATGCATCACTCAATATTGCTTCACTCTACTACTGATGTTTTTGGGCTTGGATAATTAGTTAAAAAAGAAGAAATGATTGCTCACCTATGTCACTAGTCACTTTGTATGTTCCATTTGAAAATACCCAGTAAAAGACACCCATTGCCTGTCTCACTGACTCCCCTCCTTGATTTACTCGTGCTGCGAGGAAAACTCCTCCTTTTGCACTTTCAATATAGACGTCACATGACACAGTCAGGTTTTGCCTGTTGGGGTGGAAAGCATCAAATTAATGCCCAACATATCCACACAATTTGTGTTATCTTAAAGAATTTATTATTAGGTGTATAAATGACAAGGTTCATCATAATACAATACTATATTGATTCAAAGGACAATGATTCAAGGTTTGCTGCTATCACAATGTGTGCTAAGTTATGATTTTGATTCAATGCAGCAGCCAGTGATTGATATAAGATGAATCCATATCATGATTTAACACTTCCATTCATATCAAATCACAAAAAGCAACTAAAGCACCATTTGACATTTTTATTCCTGAGCAATATCAGACATTTAAATGAAAAATAGTAGCTCGCTTGCTTGGTGAGAGCCAATGTTTTTAGTTTGGAACGATGCTATGGGCTCACAGATCCCTGAATCGATGTCTTAATTTTAGATAAATGTATTTGTGCTCCCCTACTCATTACTCCAGTGCTGCTCCCTACTTTAATGAACCGGATCATTATTACAAACTTCATAAAGACGCTGTAATGAACCCACCAGCTATGATCTCCTATGACACTGATGGTCTGATCGGCATCATTTGCCCATGTTACTGGACGCTGACTGACCACCTGCCGCAAGGTGTAGACATGAGGCCCGGGATCTGTTAGGTTTGTGAAGTATTCAAACACACCAGTTTGATCAGCAAAATACGGCGCTTCGGAGAATGGAGGGTCGCCTGTGTGGAAGAACGTGATAAAATAAGTGCATTAGGAAACTCAAATAGACAGTGCAATTTGTTAACACAGGGAAGTTTGACAGCTTTATATGCGCTAATGAGATGCTAATATACTTAAGAATTACTAAAAGCTTAAGCAGCATGTATCGCATTTTTAAAATTAACAGCTAGGTTTTCATTCTATACCATCGACTTCTTGTGTTTAACCACTAAGACTAGATAAAAGACTTGAAAGACATGAATGATTTCAGTTACACAATGTTGTGGCATTAAAGTCAATTCAGGCCAAAGAAACTTACGGACATCAAAGTCATCAAAATATTTCTTGGGAAATGGTGCAGATTTGGGAGGATCAGGGTAGAAACCTTTTTGCCCAGCAGTGACCGTTGTGATTGTATAAACTTCATCAACATCCAAATTCAAGGTAAAAGATCCATTTTTAACCTGTTCAAAAAGAAGCCAACAAACCCAGATGCTGGCGAAGTTACAAAGACAGAGCTGTTCCCTAATAAGAGTATAATATTCACCTTAATGGGAGTGGTATTTTTGAAAAGCACATCTTTTGAGGTGTTGAAATCAAATTTTGACTGCCACTGTTGGAGCTCTGTGAGTCCAGCCTAAAAAACAGAATAATCAATAATGTCTAAACATAGCAGTTGAGTAGAGGCAACCTATGTTTTAAGTTAATACTGAAGTAAATATTGTACTTAGATATGAACTTACAAAGGAGCCTTTGAGCTGGAACGTCGCCGTCTGAGATGAAACATTATAAGGTGGTAGGTCAGGCCGTATACACTGTGAGTGTTTGTGGGTCTGCAGAAAGGGGAAGGAAGAGACTTTTCAGTGGCTTGTGATCGAACTGTCAATGACTGACTCAGCCTTGTGACTTTTAACACAGCAGAAAAAGAATTTAAAAACTCACCATAGTTTCTATTATAATTGTGAGATTTCCTTTGCCATCTGTCAGTGCTACATAACTTCCTCCATGGGCAAGAATCCCCACCGTCTGGAGATATGTCCACCCTGGTTGTGCAAACTGAGTGGTGTGAGCTGCACACAAACACGCAAAGCACACAGTTAGGCCTATGGGGAAAGTATATCGAGAACCTGAAATGTTAGTCATCACATCTGTTTCTCAGTCTTTTACATGTTTTTTTATTAGAACCCCACCGATAAATTGCTGGGACGATATAATCGACTTGATTTGAGTAACGCCAATGAACTGACATTCGTGCATATAATGGTCAATAAATTAAAAAGTAGAGAAAATGTCTAATGCAAAGACCTCGTTTGAATGTTCGTGTTTTTTGCATTTAACTCTTATTCATCAACATATTTTATTGCACTTCTGTTCAAAATACTATATACAAAACTACGATAAATTTTCATACTTCACTATCTGTTATCATGTTGAGAACTCTTAAATAGCTACACACAATGACCGTTTGTGAAAATCTTTGTTTATGTTTTGGAGAAAATAATTGATTAGTAGATTGTTTGACTTAGTTTTCTCTTCTATGCACAGAGGTCTGTGAGTTTACCAGTTATCCATATTGGGCTTTCTACCACATAATTTCCACTCCACGGCTCTTCGGCTGTCATCAAACCATCTCCACCAAAAGACAGGTCGTCATAATAACTTGCTATCAGATTCCAGGAGATTGTCCTAAATGATTCAAAGATAAATGCTCTTAGTAATGCATAATCCCAAACAAAAAGATCTAGAAAAAGATATTTTAATAGCATGTGACTCACGAGGTCATCCTGCCATTTACATAGTTCTGGTTGAGAATACGAGCCCAACATCCTCCCCCGATGTTGTTATTAAAAGTGCTGTAATCTTCAGAAGACCAAAGTTTCTTCCCAGTCATGAGTGCCTCCTTCACTGTCACTGTTCCTGGGTAGTGGACACTAGCAAAAAAGCAACGCAGGTCTCAGTCTCTAGTGTAACTTACAATCTGTAATAAATATCTTAATGATCATTTGGTTTTATGCAGTTTCTTACCCAATCACATCGACAGCATCATTGAGGTACGGATCAACGAGCATGGCCTTGGAAACGTCCCAGTTCCCATCTGCTGCAATAATGCCTACTCCTGTTAATCCTGCTCCATCTAAAGCATCTCGAAGCATCTGAATTATCACATATGAGAAAGAACAGAGACATAACACGCCATTTCTTAATGCATCAAATTGTCTGTACTCAGAAAAGTTGTCGGGACGAATGATTATCAGGATTTTTCTAATAGAAATACAAGTAAATGGGCTTAAATGAATATAGAAAACCTTAGGAAATTAAGTTACAAAGGGGTCTGATTTAAATTAAAAAAAACAATAAAACAATTAATATATAAATATTTTATTACATCTTTATTTTGTACTAAGATTCCTGTATTCCCTCATTTAAAAACTGCTTAATCAAACATCATGACGCTTTCTTACCATAATGTATTTCGCATCATAGCCCCTCTCATTCCATATCTATTTTAAAAAAATAAGCACATTTTTGGTTAAAAATACAATCTCTATCAAGACACCACAGAGAAACCATACAAAGAAAGCTTGAGAAACTTACCCCTATGTAATCAATGTCTAGGCCATGGCATCGCTTTGCTCCAACCACCCATGATACAACATAATTTGCAGTTAGGTTCGGAAAGGTGTACGGCCAGTTGGTTCCCTGACCAATCCATCCTGGGAATGCCCAGGGCAGCCCTGTGTGTGTGATGGTGCAATATGATTAGTAAGACACTCTATTACATGACATATTGGTATAATGTGATCCCTCTCAAGATCTGTTAGATTTCATATAAAAGTGTACAATCCTACCAATAAGAGTGATGTTAGGGTTCCTCTTCTTAGCCTCCTTCATAAGCCACCATTCATACCCACGATAATAATTTTCATCTTTCTCATGGTGCATGTGCGAAGGCTCAGTACCATCTGTTAGACAGAACAGAACCAAAGTCCTAGTGTATATTATTGTTTAAAAATTAAAACATATACACAGCTTAACAAGTCACTTTTCCAAGAAAAGTGCTGTTTTCAATAAGGAAAGACAAAATCTTATTCTTCCTATATGTTAAGGTGAAAGTGTATTTCTGTCTCATAGACAAGCATAAGTTACAATGCCATGTTATGTGTAAGACATTATTAACAATGTAAGGCAACTTATTAAAGGGTATGAAAGTCTCTAAGGTAAAACAAAGTTTAAACAGGGAAACAGCCAACACACATTCTTGCTAAACATAATCATCACAACCTTGCCAATTAACACAAAATCCATTTTAAATATGTGCTCATGTACATTATTATTTGCTGACTTTAAAGTTTTTGTCTGTTTGAGTCTGAGCAACTCAGCAAAAAGTCAATGTTTTCACATCCAATAAAACTGCAACCACCTGACTCACCTGACAAGCATGAGACTTGTCTGACCTGCCTGATCATGGGAGGTTTGTAAGCATAAACGAGCACACATTTTAACCATGTGATTCAACTAAACCTTATATTCATGTGTTTAATGTACAGTATATGGAATTTATTCCTCTTGCTGTATTGTCAGACAGAGTCAGTCTCATACCTGTAGTTTGTGCATCACCGCCTATTTCCACTTTAAGAATATGCAATGAAGCTCCAAAATAAGGCTAAAAGGAAACATTAGAGGATCAAATTACTTTAAGTATTTTAAACCTTATAAACATTCACTAATCCTTTATATATAAGACAAATTTGAAACATGATAATCAAAGTTTATTAAAAGTGTGTTATATTACCTTAAACAAGTAATCTAGTATCTGACTCCGAAATGGCTCTTTATAGTTGATCAGAAGACGGGAAGTTGCCTTAAGAAAACAAACATCCTGAGTTGTCACAATCCAGCATTTACATTTGTCAGACACTCTTTTCCAGAGCAACTTTTTTCTCATTATGAGGACAATCTCCGCTGGGATTTAGGGTCTGGCTCACAGGTGTGTACTTATTTATATACAGAGGTGGACAAAGTAGCTAACTTCATTACTTAAGTGAAAGTACAGATAGCACTAGTCTAATGTTACTCCAATACAAGTGAAAGTCGTACAGTCAAATTTTACTTAAGTTAAAGTACTGAAGTACTTGTTTTAAAAAATACTTAAGTATTAAAAGTACATCTTTTACCGCATTGTTGCATTATTGCCACAACACTTATAATACCTAATGCCTCTGACTAGCTTGTAGAACCTGTAGAATAAGGAACTGGTAGAATGTTACAGAATGAAACAGCTTAAACTGATTAAGAAAGTCTTTAGTTTATTTTATGAATTAATTGTAAGACTACACACCAAACAAAACAGCATGGTAGTGTCCTGACACAGCTCTGGCAGTGTGTGCACACATACTGTATCTGTGTATGGTAATCAGGAGGGCAGTGCAATAGCTGCAAATGCTCACAACATAACATCAACATTCCAACTTGCTTAAACCCCAGCTCTACACCTCTAGCTTCATGACTTTCCAACAGCAACAATGTTCTAATCAAGGCAGAAAACAGCAGAACTGGTTGAATTTGGTTTTATATTTCCAGTCTACAGGTGTGACATAACCCTACTGATTACTGATAGACTGTCACCTGTCAAACAACCAATCACGTTTTAGAAAAGGGGGAATAACATCCACTTCATCCACAGACTTGAAAGTAACGAGTAACGAGAACCTTGACAGAAATGTAGTGAAGTAAAAGTACAGTATTTGTCTTTAAAATGTAGTGAAGTGGAAGTCATAAGTTTCCAAATAAAATACTACTCACGTGAAGTACAGATACTCAAAAACTCTACTAAAGTAAATTTACTTAGTTACTGTCCGCCTCTGTTTATTTAAGGGGAAAACACTACCCAAAGGTACATGGTTTTAAGAAATGTCAGTTATTCATTCTGCCTCATAATAACGCCTCAAAAGTCCAGAGGCATCAGTTATACAGTTTCCGCCGACAAAAAATCTATTGGTTTAGGAACGTAGAGAATAGTGGAAGACAAAATAATTACAAAATGCTGGTCACTAAGAAACCGAATATTATTGGACCACTGTAAAAGCTCACGTTTCAAATGACAAACAAAAAGAGAAAGCGCACCACACTGGTAAATGTGCTTTGCGATGAATAATATATTTAGAGTTTTGTTTTAAAAAGGGAAAATTCAGATTTGTTAATTGTGTCCAACCAGATGAACAGTCTTCAAAGTTTTATACACTGTACGAGCGTTTCGACAAAAGAGGTTTGGCAGTTGCTTTGAAATGCTTTGAAAATGGATGTCTTGACAGTGAAGGAAAAACTGTAATCAATACATGTATTCGATATGTGTTTTGGTAAAGAATAATTATTAAATGCTATACAAACTTACAACATTTATTAAAGATTGTTAAAGAAAGCACCGTGATCCCTAAACTACATGTATCCTTTTGGTACACCTCCACTCCACAAAGGAAAAGCTGGATGAGAATTTAAAACTCACCCCGCCTCCGCTCAAACCGCCTATTCCATCAAATCTTCTCCCCACTCCAATCCTGTCATCCAAAATATACAGCTCAGCCACACATAAGCAGACGAAGGGAACAAGGAGAAGAGCTGCACGGCTGGACATCATCGCGCTGCGATTCGATCCCGCATCCCGCGTCTCGGATCTGGGTTTCAGTGCCGCTCTTCTCGGCAACTTTTAGAAACTTCACTTCCGTGTTTGGACTCGTGACTACCGCAAATGACGTCACGTCAGAGCTAATCACTGACAGCATGACAGGGGAGCTGTTATATAAAACTATATAAAACAGTCAGCATCATTTTAGAGATAATTTTGAAGAACTATATATATATATATATATATATATATATATATATATATATATATATATATATATATAGTATAATATTTTAATAATTATATATTAAATAAACGTTCAAAGCAATGACAACAGAAATGACTCCGAGTCATGTCCTGTTGCGTTTTTATTTTTGCAATAAAATAAATTGAGAAAGAAGCCAAGATTTTAAAAAAAAAAGAAAAAAAAGAATCAATTAACTTGCATCATAAGTGACTCGATTAATTTTAGCCAGGGAAGAGGGATTACAGTTTTCCACATCAACAAATTAGCTTTCTTGAAGGTAGCACTGGTACGTCAAAAACACGACTGATTCTCATTGGTCACTTTATCAAAAGCACGTGAGCAGGAAGTGAAAGTAGGCTAGCAAGTTGTGCGTTCCAAATTGACGAATGTACTACATAGTAGGCAAATACGCAAAACGTCGTATTTAGACATACTCCTAAGTACGGTAGGAAGCGTTTTCGGACGAAGTCTGCTTCATCATATATCCAACAACAAGGGATTTTTTGTACTCAACGTAGAGGCATTTGAGACGCACCATCAACATGTCGGTGAAAACCCCGAAACAAACTGTGGTAAATCCGGTAAGAGAGGATTATTCATACGTTTATATTTTATTATGGTCAGTTTGAAAGTTGTCACATCTCCTAAAAGCAACCGAGTAAAGGTTACGTGGAATGACGTAGGTTTACAAGTTTATAATTTTGGATCATGATGAAAAGATTATCTCATCTTCTTACCTCTCCTGACCACAGTGTGAGTCCGACGTTTCTGGAACGAAACGCTGGATTCGTGTGTTTTGTTTGATTATCAATGCTGAGAGGCAGTTTGTAATATAATAGTTGTTCCATTAGCCGTGTAGCATGCTCACTTTACTAACATGACCGTGCAAGTTTCAGTCGTACAAACCTTGTAAGGCCTGATGGAAAACTTTAATTGCGGTTTATTTTCCAGGTCATTCCTTTTGCTGTGACCATTCTGGGGGGCTTGAGTCCTGGTGAGATGGTTCTGATCCAGGGATCTGTTCCCACTGACTCAGACAGGTGAGCCAATATAAACATAAGTGCATTCATATAAGACCATTGCACACTATCATACTCAAGTAATTCGAACTACTTCATAGAATATAAATATCAATAAAAAGGTATGCATGTAATTCAGATAACAATAGTACCCAGATAACAATAGTCAACAGAAATCAGTTTATATTTAACCCATGTGTATGCATGTGTGTATATAATGATATTGAATTCAGAGACTATATGAAATTAGGTAAATGCAAATCTTTAATTTTCTGCAGGTTTCAAGTGGATTTCACATGTGGCAGCAGTGTTAAACCTCGGGCCGATGTGGCCTTTCACCTCAACCCTCGCTTTAAGAAGACCTGCATTGTCTGCAACACACTGCAGCAAGAGAAGTGGGGTGTCGAGGAGATCCACTATCAGATGCCCTTCAGAAGAGGAGCAAATTTCGAGATTATTGTGCTTGTGGAGAAAGAAGCGTTTAAGGTGAGGACACTGATCATGAGTTGCAGAATATGAATATAGTATGAAAGGCTTTGTCCATTTTTGATAACTGGTTGACTGCCATGGATGAAATTATGAGAATCCTTGCTCTTATATATATGTACGGCATTCCTGCCTATTATTATTAAATAAAAATAATAATGAATAATTAGTATTCTATTTAACAGGCATTAGTGAGTTCATGTTTTAAAATCTTTAAGTGACTGTGTATTTTTTCTGTTATCTCTAGGTGGCAGTAAATGGTGCTCATGTGCTGGAATACAACCACAGACTAAATCTAAATAAAGTGGACACACTGGCCATATCTGGGAAGGTTCAGATTCAGGCCATTGGATTCATTCCCAGCACAGTAAGTATTTATAATATTACAGGCCAGTTTCACAGACTTAAGAAAGCAGTGGTGTTTCAATCTGGATTTAGGCTTAATCTGTATATACAAAACCAGCCTTAAATAAAATCTCAAAAGCTAAAGTATGAAGCACATCACCATGCTGATTTCTATCAAGTCTGGTAAATACAGGCATATATTGAAATTCCTGTGTTTGCCATTTGGAATCAAAACTGTTCACCCTTTTCAGAGCTCAAACAGCAAGGTTCTTCCTCCTTCAGAAGCAGGACCAAGCACAAAATGTAACGTAAGTGGAGATCTTCTGGTTTCGCTATTATTGTAACTAGTAGTTACAATACTCGCCTCTGGACCAAGAGGTTGTGGGTTTGAGTCCTACCTCCAGATTACCATCATTGGGCACCCTGAGCAAGACCCTCAACCTCTAGTTGCTCCAGGGAGACTGTCCCGGAAATGAGGAAAATGTAATTTGCTTTGTCTGGCAAATGCTGTAAATGTAAATTCTGTAAATGCTTCTGCTCTGTCCTGCAGGCTGTGCTACTGGAGTCGGCTGATCTGGTGAGTGAATTTTATAGTGAGAGATTTTACTGCTGTCTGTGTGGAATCTGTGTCACATGTCACATCTTCTCTGTAGATAGCAGCATAGACTGGCTTCAGACGCACATAGATAAGTTGATTTCAAGATGGCTGAAATCAAATTAGGTTGTAGAGTTTAAGGAACCATGTGGTAAACTGAAGTTAAAGCTGTTTGTATCATTTTTAGAGTCTCCCGTTTCGGGGAAAGCTACTTAAGGGTCTGAGTCCAGGAGACACTGTCACAATCAAGGGCCAGATCAGTGCCTATTCACACAGGTAATATGATGTTAACATTTATTTTTACAATGTCTGTATGATGCAATCATGACATAATTATAGCAAACTCTAAAGAATAGTCTATATAGTCTTGTAATAATGTTAATATATGATATGGATCTTGGCGTATTGGCAAAGCATACATTCCTGGCAAGAAGTTACTAACTACTTAAAGCCATGACTCCAAAAATGTTGATTTGCAATAGTTCTGTAATGGGGTAAAACAAGAGTGCAATATTCTGATTATAATTGATTATTATGATATACAGTACTCTCAGAATAAAATATTGCAGCAAATTTGAAAACATACTTTACACTAAATTAATTGGCAACAATTAAATTGTCTATTACTTATACTAGGGTTGAGCAGTTAATTGAAAATTAATCAGAACTAACATTCAGCACATAATCTTGCCTACAGTATATTGGCTATTTCAATTATTTTATGGCCACCTTTTCATTTAAAAAAGTACCTCAGCTTTATTGGTTAAACCTATTTACAGTACAGACCTTGTCAGTGAACTATAATGGCTAAAAACAAAAAAAATGTTCCTTTAATCATGATATAGTTTTAATGTAATATCGCCCGGCCTTTGCTTATTTAATCATTGTTTAAGTTTTGTAATAAGTTGATGCCACTTTTTTACTATTTTCTTTTCATGTGCCTCTTTTGTAGTTTTACTGTAAACCTGCGTGTGGGGAAGTCGGAGGACATTGCTCTCCACCTGAACCCTCGACCCAAAGCTGGCTTGTTTGTCCGTAACTCATACCTGTCTCAGTGCTGGGGCCCAGAGGAGAACAGCATCAAGAATTTCCCCTTTATTCCAGGAAAATATTTTGAGGTATGGTCTCAAGATGCAAGCAAATGGAGCACTTCTATTCAGTCAGCAATACCATTTAAGGTGTTTAAATGCTGCTGGTGGAACTTGAACCAGCAAAGGTTCATATTGAGGCCAGTTTTCCTTATACAGGTTCCACTTGTCAAGTATCACATCTAGGGTTGGGTACCGAAGTCGGTACATTTAAAGGTACCGATCGAATGATGTCGGCACTACTGGGTATAGGTTCACGTCATTTCATGCACTCATCAGCGTGTTTGATAATTAGTGAGCCACGGGTAGGGACTGTGTCCACCAAACGTTTTTTGCGCTGGCAGCACCTATTTTTTAATACAAATCCTTTGAGCTTCAGCGTTCAGAGCGCTAAGCGCCTTCATGCTAAACTACCAATCTCAAAGGAACACTTTTACAATGTTTACATGAAATAAGAACGAACATGGAAGTGCCCGATATCGTAAAGAAGTAACAAGAAGCACTGAGAAAGCGCTCTAGAAGTGAGATTTTGACCGCTCTCAGGGCATAAAACGTGTTTGGTGGACTCAGGCCCTTAAAGCTACAGCGGCAACTACAGCGCCGGCAGCGCTGAGGGGTGTGCTCTCAATTGAGGGCTTCTGTCTGCAAGTCAAAAACAATTGAAATATTCAGTGAAAAAAAGTGTGACCATAAACTAGATTTGTGCTTAACATTATGAGAACACTAACTTTCCTGCAATAACTGACAAGCTTAATCATAAATCTTGATTGTTCTCCTAGCAGATCCAAACCTATATGCAAATCTGTATCTGTTTGTTTCAACCCTTTTTCAGATGATCATCCTCTGCGATTCTCAGCAGTTTAAGGTGGCCGTAAACGGGGTTCACCAGCTCAACTACAAGCACCGCGTGCAGGACCTCAACCGTATCAACGAGCTGGAAATCTTTGGAGACCTCGAGCTGCTGGATGTCAAGATGTGGTGACCAGCTGCGGTTCTCAACTCCACAGCACAAGGCAACATGATCTTTGAAGCAGAGCTGTGTGTTGAGCTACAGTGATTTCTTCAGTCTGGCTGTGGAGTGGAGGCTCTTGTTGTTTACTGAGGGATTTATGTTGATGGCTCCATCGCTGGCTGATTGGACTGCAATCAAAGATGCGACTGTTCAATTTATAACCACTTCTATCTTCCATCTTTTCTGTCAATATAACTATATTACTATATATTTTAGGGTTGTTGCTATATATGACATTATGTTCCGTTTTTCACTTTCTCTGAGGCTCGGGGGATGTCAATGAAAAGTTGGGTGTGTGTTAACCGTAACTTAAACTATAGTTATTACAGTTATATTGCATGAACCAGAACATATTTAGAGCAAATTAACTAATCTTGAACCAAAGCTTACAAAGAGCTCCAAATAATTTACTGTCTCAATTAATGCCTGAAGCTTCTCATGTTCAACCTTGTGATCTCGAGACTCTCTTCATATCGCTTACTGGCTTGAGGAGCCATAATGAATGTGTTTTTTTGTTTCAGAAATGGATTTGGAGCTCTCAGATGAAATATTTACTATGTATTGCATTAACGAGGCTTAGGAGTTAACGAGTAAAATGGGAGGAAAGGAGAGTTTCTCGAATCACAGTAACCATTCAGCAAAACTCCAGCTTTAACTCATTCTAAAGGCAGAGGGGGCTGCTGCTGCTGTCAAACACACTTTGACTCACACACACATAATAAATGTTGGTCTCCCAACAGAGTAGATTAAATTTTGTCAGAGAGCCAGAACAGTTCAGTAGTCCATGATCTGTCTATGCAAGCGGCCCTTAATGCTTCCATTAAAGGTCTAACTAGAGCCCAGACGCTGAGTTCAGCACCACTCCACCGCCATCTAGATTTTCACTAATGCTTTTATATTACATTTCTCATTCCACAGTCACATCTTCCATACTGCTTATCCAAGAACCAAAGTATTTAAGCTACTGTCATGTTGAATTGCAGTTTTACCTTTGTTGAAAAATGATTTTAGAATAAGGCAACAGTTCCAACATGCATTTTTATGGTTTAGGCAAGAATTGCACTACTATTAATGGTACAAGTGGAATTTTAAAACAAAAACTGTATACCATCATTCTATATGTTGATATTTTATTTTGGAATTCATTGCAGGGGAAACTGTCTCAAGAAACTAAGGTTTCTTGTTTTTTTGAGACATTAATGGCTGGCACTGTGTGTACTAAATGAAGCTCAGGGTAGGCCGAGACATTTTAGTGATTATGTTTTTGTCAGTCACTAATATAAAAAGTCTAATAAGTGAGTCTTTATTTTTTAAAATACTCATTTACTTTTCCTCCCTTATTGTTTCTTCTAATATATAATAGTCTGACCAAAATATAAAGGCTTTTGCTGTTGGATTTTTGTGTGGTTTGTTTCGTGCACAGTTTACAAATAGTTCACAAATAGTGCTATAACTCAACTAGTGTAATGTTAACATGATCATTCTGCCTGGTATATAATTTATATATATTAGGGATGCATGATATAGGAATTATTGGCCAGTCAACGCTGATATCAGATATTTCTCATGCTTGTGTCTGCCGATACCGATGAGAGCGTTTGAAAACGAAGATATTGTGCTCCAGTTCCACTGCACACTCAGAATATTGCCACGAAAATAACGCACTAGTTCTGATGTTTCTAACCCAGCGCCAAGTCAAGCAAGTGTGAAAGCCAAGTGTGTATACCAAGTCAAATAGGGCGCGTGTGACACTCCATGTACACTACCTAGTGCGAGGGAGCTGTTAAGCTAAACCCCAGCTATTTCATGAGATGCATACTACCACATAGCAAAGTATGATAAGAGCACCTTACCTATCATACTATTAAGTGCGGTGGTACACGACATGGGACAGAGCCCATGTGCGAGCTCACATTCACTAAGTGAGGCAAACACAATTTAGTCAGTTAAAAATTTTCACATGTGCAGGCAGAGTTGAGCTCAAAATGACAAAGAGATTCTACCTGCGAACATTCCACTGCGTGCTCAGAATTTTGCAGAAAACCAAACAAAAAAACAAAAAAACCTATACATTTAAAGACAGAAGGTGCAGGCCGTATAAAATCCCACCTCGACTTTGGACATGCCTGGCACAAGCGCTATCTTTCTGACGTACAATAAATGCGTCATAAAATGTCGGGCAAATGATTATTATTATCGTGCACCCCCAATATATAATATAAGCGGTCCCTTAGAGTAACTTTACAGCCTTTATAGTTGGCTGCGGTGAGCTGGGTTTTCTTGCACATTGTTTCAGGAACCTTCTGCAAAAGACACAATAGTGGATTCCATACAAAGTGGTGAATTTATTCACAAGATATCACCTCTACAATGGCAAATCAGTGAACTTGTATTTGGCACATAATCACATCACCATGTGTTGGCACCTGATTTCGACATTTCAACCCTTGCCATATTGTCACAGAATCCGAGATTTGTAAAAAGGCAGTGAGTGCATTTTAGGTCGACTGTCTTGTTCATTTTAACGTGTTTAAACTCCATGATCAACAAGTCCACAGTTAGCGTCACACACACACACACACACACACACACCGGCTGCGTGGTCGGACAGGGAAGTAATGTGGCAAACCCTCACGAGGCTCACAGACAGATGTTAAGTGCTAAAGTGGAACGACTTGGCTGCACAACGACACGATTTTGTCCTCCGAAAAAAGAACGAAGAGTTGTTATCTCCACAGGCTTGATAAACTGAGTTGCAGTTGAATGGAGAAGCCATTCTGAGGCGAAGGGAGAGTAAGGGTCAGCGCTCCTGGGTTCTGTGACAAAGTTGAGACCGAGATGTCCTAATTTGAGGCTTGACAAAGTTGCGTTCGATCACTGATTCTTCAGAAGAGAATAATTCTGCCAAGAAGAAAAAATATGGCTTCTGACCCCCGACTTGAGCTTGAGGCTTTTCAGCGATGCCACACATTTCTTCTTCTCACACAGAGCTGAGCTTCACAAGCCCCCGAACCGAGTCCTCGTGCAGAGAGTCCTGGCTGGCTGGGTCGTAGAGCTGCGCTGGGTGAACGTGGTGCCCGAGGTGGGTGGCGCAGGGCACTGGGGCGGGCGGCGAGGGCGTCTCCTCGGGGCTGATGAAGTGCTGATGGTGGAGATGGTGGTGACAGTGGCCCTCGGGGTCATGCAAAGCCAGCAGCTCGCCACCGCAGCCCAGACCAGGGATGGAGGAGGGGAGGGAAGGGAGCGAGGGAAGTGAGGGCAAGGAGGGCTGGCTGGGCCCCAAAACGGAACACGACCCCCCGGCAGGGGGCTTCCCCTGCAGACCCGGGGCTGCGCTCATGAGAACAGGTTGGACGTGGAGGAGAGGGGTGGTGGCGGCCTGCAAAACGAATTTGGTGCTCTGAATGCACTGATCTTGGTGACACTGAGAAAGAAGAAGGGAAGAGGAGGAGATAGGTAGAAAGAGGAGGAGGAGGAGGAGGAGGAGGAGGAGGAGAAGGGAGGAGTGTGGACAGACAAACAGAGAAATGATAGTAAGAGGTTATTACAGAAAAACATGGGTTAGGGTGAGGTTTTGCAGAAGCAAACTGTTAGTCATGGGAAAGTTCAAGACAATCAGGCACAAATAAAAGATGGAGATTGAGAGAGAAACAGCTTAACAACACTCATATTAGAGGTGTGAACCTTCACTGGTCTCGCAATTCGATACAATTACAATTATCATGTCAACAATTCGATTCTATGGGTTATCTCGATGTATCACGATGCATCCTATAAATTTTTCTACATTAATTCACATTGCATGCAGACTGGGCATGGATCGCAGATTGGGCAGCCATACTACCGGGATGTTTGTTTTAACTTCTATGCCGTAGCAAGAAAATCACCAAGCGATTTCAGCGATTTTTTTCCTATTACTTTTTAGATATTTGCATTAATTTCATTCATCATAAAGATGCCCAAATCATCTGGAAATGTTTTAAAACATAAATGCAATGAAATAATTTTTAAAAAGTGATTTCAGTAGTTAAACTGGATTGCATGTTACAGACCACCGGCAATGCCACTGCGGACCACTAGAGGACAGCGGACCGCCAGTTGGAAACCCCCTATATAATTAATTATGTTGTATTTACTAAAATCATTAAACCTATTTCTTTAACCTGTTTACCTCCAAAATGTCTTACTGTAATTTGACATTACATTGTTAAAAAATGTAGATATTCATTCATTAATTAGCTAAACCTCTTAATCTCAATCAGGGTTGCGGGGACCGGAGCCTATCCCAGGACTTCGGGTGTGAGGTGGGGACCACACACACACACACACATAAACACACACACCTAGGTTCCAATTAGATTAAGCAATCATCCTATAGTGCATACTTGGACCTGGACGGTGTGAGGGAACTGGAGCATGTAGAGAAAACCTACAGGAACATGAGGAGAGCACACAGAAAGACTCCGGCACCCTCTTGCTTTGAGATGATGCCTTTAACCACCACGCCACCTTGTCGCTCCTCCATTTCACTTCATTGAATGAAACAGCTTGAATTTAATTAGCTATGTTTTCTCTGTAACATGTACTTTAGCTAAAAACTACGGTATATTAAAAGATTAGCTTGGCTGTAACTTGCCACCTTTTAATCATAATGGGCTTGCAGTTTGAAAAACTACTGTTTAAAACGAGCTTCCTCAACACTAGTGACCAGTTCCCTGACATAAGTGTCCTTCAAAAAATATTGAAAGCCAGATCAGCTACGGTCCCCATGACCCTTATAGGGATTAAGAGGGAGATTCATCCACACCACTAGATTGTTCAAACTACAAGTCTACAAAGAGCATTGATGATATTTAAAAGCGTAATTTTGAAGTTGTAAAAATTTCCATCCTTTTTCACATTTGACTCTACAATGTCATGATGGTATTTTACCAAACCAGCCACACGCCGTCATTTGTGTTTGACTCCACGTACATGTTCAGGTGGCATGACAAATGTGTTAAAGCACAGAAAGTGTTAGGACACACACACACACAAACATCTTACCATCCGACTCTGGAGTTGAGTTGGTGGACACGTGTTAGTGCCGTTTGTCTGAGCTGCGGGCTGTGGGGTGTCTCGCTCTACGAAACCTCTCCTGTCAATCAGGCTGAATGGAGGGAGCGAAAGAGTGAGAGAGAACGAGAGAGATTAGCAGTTTTCAGCAAACACAAGCCATGAGTCACTACATGTGGGTGAGTGCTCAAGAATGAGTGAGCTCGAGGGAACCAAGAAGGTCCCTGCCTCTGCCTCTATGAATATATGTATGTGTGCGTGTATTTGTGTGTGTGTGTGTGTGGAGCAACCCAGACTTCCTCCCTCACTGCAGGCCCACTCATGGAACAGAAGGTAACCACATGAACCAAGCCAGATCCTCATCCATTTCCCCATGTTGATGGGAAACATGCTAGTGACATACAAAACGTGTGTGCGTATTAGAGAAGCCTTCCCCATTACGTAAACACAGAGTGGAACGTGTGATGAGGCGAGACAGCTGATATCCAGCATGACACAGGTAGTGTGTGAGTAAGTGTACCTGGTTGGTAGTGTTTGGGTGTGTGTACGCACCTGCATGGGTGTATAACTGCATGTTTGTGTGTCCCTGGGCGTGTGTGTGTTTATACCTGAGTTGGAATGTGTTTGTGTACCTGTGTGTGTATGTTCACCTGACTGGGAGTGTGTGTGTGTGTGTGTGTACCTGAATGTGTGTGCATGTCTATGGTGACAGTGTGTGTGTGTGTGTACCTGGGTGGCAGTGGTCCACACAGTGCAGCGCAGCAGTTGGTGAGGATGTTGCCGTAGCTGTAGGGATTGTAATTATCTTTCCCTCGTTTAGTTGACCAGGAGCCTTTGATCTGGAACAGGACACATCACACATCCGGCACCTTCTTCCACTCCTTCTGCTCTACCGCTCTTATATAACTACATCTCAGACATGTTCATATTCCCTGCTGATCGCTGGCTGGGTACACACACTCACACACACTCTCGCTCTGGATCAGAAGCGGATTGTGTAACTGGTTTAGTGTGGAACACTGTCTTACACCTCAGAGCTGAGAAACAACAGTCTGCTGCAGAGTCACATGTAGACATGAAGCTTTTCCCCCAACACTGTTACACTCACAATTCAGTTTTCCTAAAATACATCATACAATATTAATTTCTCCATCCTTTATTGTCATTGCGATCATCAATCACATATTGTTATTCGTATCACTTTTATTAACTTCAGCATTCCTTTGTCAATGAATGAAATCCACACAGTTCTGGAGGAGGAGCTGGGCTGTGAGATACCTCATTTCTGTGCTACACTATATCTAGAGAAAAGGTCAGAAATTATATTGCAGCATGACGGATATTTGATTCTCCTTACATCTGCAAGAAAAGACATTACTACAAATAGCCTAGAATACAGTATATATACTGTATATACAGAGAATATTCCCATTTTGCTGCTTTACATCCTAAAATTAAAACACACAAAAATGAAAATCCATACAATAAATGTTTTTTTCCAGCTTTATTTATTCAATGCAACCTATAGCATCCAAGCGAAATATATAATAGTCATAGTTCAGATCAATATCGTGTTTGTGGTTTTTGATCTGTTAATTTTTTCGGAACTGTAGCTATTATCTTTTACTTGGATGTTATAGTTTGCGTTGACTAAATAAAGCTGGAAAAAAGCATTTATTGTATGGATTTTCATTTTAGGCTATACAGCAATAACGGGAATATTTTGAATGGGGTGATCATCCACAGTGAGTATTTATTTACTTATTTATTTATTGTTAGAAAAAGTGGCAAAAGGATCAATTACATACAGTAGATTTATGAGACAGGGGCAGTGACTGTACTGCAAGGTTGTTGTTTTTTTAAATTAAGTTACAAATTGTAGTTGAAATTGGGTTTAGAATTAGAAATTAGAGATTGCCCTTTTGGATATGTTTTATCTGAAGTGTATTAATCCCACTAGTTGAATATGTTATTTTGGATTTTATATACTGATTTTTGTGTATGTTTGAACATTATATAACAGGGCAAAAAAATGAGGCAAACACAATTTATTGCATGTTTTATGATTACTTCTCTTGTTTTACAAATCCAGATGAAACAAGTAAAAGTTATAAACAATATTTTATGCATTGTCTGTAGCAAGCGCCACAGTTAAGAAGGGGACGTCTTGGGTTTGTCTTTAGGAAACTCTGTCTTACAGCCTTTCACAGTGTGCTGCATCAGTGCTGTTCCATTCATGTCTGACTGCTTCCTACAACTAGTCAGTTCTCCTAATTTATCTGCCATTAAGCGTGGTCTTGATGTGTGCCAATGTGGAACTTAACTGGAAACTAATTAAACTGACCCTACAACTAGACACTGCCTGATCTCATCAGTGCCTCAAGTGTTTGTATTAAGCACAGTATTCATTAGTGTTATGCTCTGCAGGATGGGTGAAGCTGATAGAACGTATAGAAATAGTGATTTTAAAAATATGTATAGAAACTCTGTTTTCCTCATTTTTTGCCCAGCAGTGTAAGTTAACAAAGTATACTTATGAAATAAATCAGCAACTTGCAAAGAACTGAATGGTAGGAAAGAAAGTCTGAGGCTACTGAGACATGGTACGGAAAGCTTTTGAAATAAAAATGCTTTGTACCCATGGTTAGGCTTTTAAAAATGTCAATGTCAAGTGGAGCAATCTTGCAGTTCATTTTTTTAATTTCTGCAATTTAAACTGTGTTGAACTGGTCCCATGATTTATCATCGAACAATGTGGCTTTACAAGCCTACAATATTTGCATACTGGGATTGAGAGCATTATATAAAAGCATGACAAACTGTTTTTCATGCATGGCGGAGAGAGAGGGAGAGAGGGAGAGAGAGAGAGAGAGAGAGAGAGAGACAAAGAGAGAGAGTGAGTGAGCATGTGAGGACTGTGGAACTTACATCCTCGTTGGTGGTCTGATTGGAGCTGATCAGGTAGGTGTGGAAACCAGACAAGCCCACGATGGACCAGACAGAGAAAAAACACACAACAACCTCCAGGACGGTGTGGTAGTGAAGGAAAAGATCACACTGTTTCCATGACAACGCTAAGATTTCTCTCTTACTCTATCACTCACACACACACGGAACATGCACACACTTCCTGGGATAAATATATTGCTGGTGATGGTTGATCCCCAGTACAGTAAACACCTTGATAAAAAGATGTTGGGGTTTTTGGACTGGTTAAGAAGCTGTCATGGTGGAGGTTCATTAGATTATCATCAGCATAATTTGATTAAAAAATATTTTAGATGATACGTTTACACAATATGTGACATACCGTAGAGTGTCAAAATTATTCACCAGCATTAAGATGATTATTTTTGTTTTCAGTGCTGGGTTTATTTCAACATTTACCTCAAATTCAGGAGTCTTCCATTTCTCAAAATCTCCATTCATTTCATTCCTCAACTCAGATTTTTTTTTTCCTGTCTCAAATTTATTTATTCCACTGGAAGCAAAAAATATGAATGTTTACCAGCATGTTAATGAGTGTGTGTGTGTGTGTGATTAAGCACTAAATGATGCCTGACACTGCTAAAATTCACAGAAAACAGCAGGCATGTTGGAGCTAATGAACCCAGCCATAAGGCGAATCATCAGTAACAAAAATTGACAGAGGAAAGAAGTCACCAGACAGAGAGACTCTTTCATAATCAAACGCACCTCCGTCTTTGCATTAAAGTGTCTAATTTGCTTCAGATTTTCAAAGGAAGAGGAGGAGAGAGAGAGACAGAGAGATGGAGATAGCTTAGTCACACTGTTACTTCACTCTCAAACCTACTCAGAGACTCTGCTCTTTGTCACTAAGGTGTTTTGAAGGTGTGAGAGCTAAAAATAGAATGTAAGTATGGCTGCCATCTCTCTCTCTCTCTCTCTCTCTCTCTCTCACACACACACACACATACAGAGGGAAGGATATCTAGCAGGACTGTCTTTGAGTGCGCTGAGGAAACCGGTCCGGTTGGATCCTGTAGAGATCATACAGGTTACATAATGTTTCTAAACAAGATCCAGACTTAATAATATGACCATTAACATCTGCTGGAGGATGGTTAATTGCTAACACGCTGCTGCTGACTAACATCTGAAGGAGAACTACGTCCAAAAAAAACCACTAATGGGAAGTGTAACAGATATAACTTGCAACAATGCTCAATGTCGACGTAAAATTTCACTCATGACTAGGCATGGGCCGGTATGAAATTCTGACAGTATGATAACCTTTAAGCAAAAATATGTATCACGGTATTGCTAACCCTAATCCTAACCCTAGCCCTAATGTATTTCTAATTTAGTCCAAATAATAGTGCTGTAGATAATGTATTCCATACTCTAGTTTTATTAATGTAAATGCACAGACTACTGCTGGTGCTACTACTAAGAATAATATTCAATAATTCTCTAATGTTATTTAATGTTGATACACACATACAGTAGGTAATGGGGTTAGAGAGCAGGCGAGCGTGTGTGTCCGCTCGTTCAAAGCGTTTATACTTAACACACGCCGATAAATATTTATTATGGAGAAAAAGACTTTTCTCTGCATCTGCGTAATTTGCAGTCGTGTGAAACACCCTAGACTTTAGTGACTGAACGGCACTATCGGTGAGGAAAAACATACGAACAGCAGATGTACTGAGCACCAAATTTCATTTTAAAAGGTGTCCGGTAGTGTGCGCATACTGCAATGATGAATTTTTGGCAAAGCACAAGCAGCCTGTGCAGCAGATTCTTTATGTGACTGTGTGAACATTTTTTTTGCAGTTCATAATACGTTATGGGCAATGGTAAGTTAAAAACTAAGCGTTGTAGCCAACCTATAGTATTTACTTCACCAATGCTAGACGTGCTAACTTTAGCAGCAGGTGGCAAATGTTTATTTCGAGTCTTTAACCTTGAATTTAGCAAGTTTTTAGAACTTCATATTCAACTGCTACAAATCATATGCATATGCAATGCAAAAGGATTATTTCAGGACCAAATTTTGCATGTAACAATACTGCCCAGTCAAAGTCAAAGTAAAATTTGTCATCTCTGCTATATACTGTACAAGTATACAGAGAGACGAGGTGACGTGGTTCCAGTTTTTTAATAGTACAAAGAACTAAGAACAAGGAACAAAGAACAAATAGTGCACATAGAATGGGCAATATATAAACAGAATATAAAATATACACTTTAAACTAGAAGTAGAATGAGATACAATTAGGATGCTGTATTCAGCCTACAATTATGGTCTTAGAATTGTACCTTTAGCACTGAATGTGTATAAGATCTGTAACAGTTTCAATATGAAAAATTCTATACAGACAGTCTATTTAATATAACAGTATCTTTTAAAAAGTCTAACTAACATCTCTTTTGTACATCTAACATCTGACTAACATCTCTTTTGTCACAGTCTCTTTTGTAACTCTAGAGTTTTAATATTTTATATTTTATAGTCTATGTATATATTTTTGCATACTGCCTTATTTGTACTTGTATTTATATATTTGCTCACTCTATGTGCCTTATTTAGTCTTTTTATACTGCGGAAGCTGGAGCCACATCGTCTTGTCTCTATCTATACTTGTATACAACAGAGATGACAAAGTTTACTTTGACTTTGTAGAGGAAAAGAAGTATCAGCCAATATATAATTTTTGGATCTCTAAATCCTCCAGGTACCTGAATCTACATGGATTTTTAAACATCTTACGTCAGACTAATTTGTATAAAAGTCTGAACTCTGAAATTTTAGGTGTCATGTTAGGATTTTTCCCTCAATCATCCTCCCAAAAGGACCTCAGGGAAAGAGAGCAGAACACTGAGAAATGTCATCACACTTTAACAAACAAACTCTGACACTGCTAGAACTGCCAGTTTCCTGTCTCACCTCTCATCTCAACAGTAACATGCTATATTAGTTTAAGCACCTATCAGTTCTGATTGTGTCTGATTATTTCTGTCACATATAGATGAACCCGGCTCCACTCATGACTTCCTGTAGGGGGTTGTTTGATGCCGCAGTTCCCCCTCGAAGCGCCTGCCAACCAGATGTGATTTATCAGTCCTGTTCTGCCCACTGCTGAGAAAAGCTATGCTTAGAGAAGTCAGTGATAAAGCTACTATACTGCATTGTCAGAGCACCGCAGTATCTCAAAAGGAATTCCAAAGTATCTTCTGAAGAGATGCTGTAGCAGCCATTCTGCACCAGTACACTTACCACACATTAGCTAAGGTGGTGAATGGACAGATGAAAATCCCACAGGTTGAGATAGGGGAGGTTTAGGAGGCCAGATTTGAAATGGTCAAGTTGGGTAATTTCAGTTGAGCACCCCTCTGAACACCCAACAGCTCAGAGATCAGAGAGTCAGGACTTTACTTTTGTGTCATTGGATGGTGCCACTTTTACAGCATGATTGGAAAATTGAGATGAAAGTATAAATAAAATGTTGTCGTTGTTGTTTAGACTGTCCACCAGAGGACAACACTGCAAGTCCACTGTTGGCTTTTTGTGGTGTTGTGTGTTGTTGAATTGCTCTGTTGTAGTTAGCTACTTTAACTCTGTAGCTTGCAGTTAAGCTAACTACTATACCTAAACAGTAGCTTGGCTATAGATTAGTTACTTTTAAACATAAGTAGCTTGTAGCTATGGCTGAAACGATTGAGGCAATTTTTCAAGAATCGAAGCTTTTTAAAATTAATTTCACTCACTAGAGCATGCTCCGCTTGTGTTTCAAACAAACGCTAATTAGTGACACACAACATTCTCAGTGGCACAGTCAAGGCAAGACTACAAGTCTATGAGGCGAGAAGGAGGAAACAGAAAAAAAGGTCTGGAACTGCGGAACTGTCATGGCTAATAGAGATGAACGGTAGTAAAAACGGACAGTAATGGTTACTGGTATTGGTTAGTTAAGGATGTGAGTCGATATTCATGGCTAGTTATGATGTTTCTAACTATAGCTCAAGAAAACAGAATAAAATGTTGCTTTGTTAATGTAATTCACATTTAGTTAAATTAATTCTTGTTTTCCTGTGAGTAATTGTTAGCCTAATACACAGAAGAACACACTCCTTTTGTCAAACACGCAACAATTTTCTCTCACTCACTCACTCACTCACTCACACACACTCATTCACTTACACACACACACACACACACACAGTCGCGTATTACTCTCTTTGGGAGGTGCTTCCATAGACTCCCATAATGACTAGATGTAATGTATATAATTTTATACCTACACATGACCCTAACCTTAACCTTAACCTCAGTAACCAAAAGCACATCTTTTACCTTTTTTAGTTTCTCAAATAACACAAGCACATTTTCTATAGTCATTTTTCTTCATGGGGACCTCTCAAATGTCCCCACAAAGCCCCCAAAAAACTAATAAAAGTGATTTTAGGGAACACAACTGCAAAAATACCTGCCCACACACACAAACACACACACACACCCACTCACACAAGTGGACTAAGTAAGTATTTGTTTCAGATGGCACTGTAGTTAAATGCACTAATTGCAACAAATTTAATTTAATTTAGGTTATTTTTAAAAAGGAACATCTTCAGACTTTTGGATTTTCTGTTTTATTTAAAAAGAATGTATTAGATTACTTGATTAATCAATGAAAAAAATACTTGATAGAATACTTGATTAAAAAAATAATCGATGTCTGCAGCCCTTCTTCTAGCTACAAAAGCTCCAATACTGTCCAACAGAGGTCTTGTAGTCAGAAGTTATGAAGTCATTTGGTCCAAACTGTTTAGTCGGCACACGGTAGAGAGATGGCATATTAAGTCAAAAATGGTCATAATGTTTTGCCTAATCAGTGTATGTACAGGGCAGTCTGTGTGTAAATGTTCAGTGATGAATTGTGTAGTCCAGCACTTTGGGTCTGGAATGAACTAAATATAATTCACTGATGTCTGCGATGTCATGAGACTTGCTTTGGAACAAAGACAGCCCTGAATATTTTTATTTCTATGCTCGGAAAAGGACGGGGCTTCTTCTAAGTACTGCTTCTTGTAACGTTTTTTCCGCTTATGCCCTCTGGGGCAATTTGTTTTGCCACTGTTACCCTTGTCTTGCATTAACGGTGTGACTTAAGACTTTCGAAAATTGTTACTGTGCACATGTTCAGCCTCCAGAAGTCCAGTAGAACTGCAGCTATTTATTCAGCCTCTGGTATTCCTTGTGTTCAGTTTTTGACCAAAGAATCCTTCTTGCCTTGATATTTAACGTCTTGTTATTATACACTCAAAGCAGCACAACACACACTACCATGTCAGTGTCACTGTTGTGTTGGGAACAAACCAAAACTTAAATATCAGCAGCTTAACTGGGCTCCTGTGCTCACAAACATACCAGCTGACTGTAGAGGTGTAAACCTTCACTGGTCTCACGAGTCAATCACGTTTCAGTTCGATGTGATCTCAATGTGTCACGACGCATCCCATCAATTTTTCTACATTACTTCACACGGCCTGCAGATTGGATGTGGATTGCAGATTGGGCAGCCATAGCTGCTAGCGGAATGTTTGTTTTAACTAGAATTTTTATGCAGTAGCCAGAAAATCGAGGCAGAATCGTTCACGTCTGCATCGTGATGTATCAATTATGTGATTCATTTCAAAACCCCTGATCTGACAGATTGTACATTACGTTGCTTACAGTTTGAAGTTACACAAATTAAGTGCAGCTACACACTATGATTCCCTTCAAGATATGGTCACTTAGGTTTAGGTAGAAGTTATTTGTTCCTACAACCGTTGGAGGAATACAAAGTATTTTGAGAAATCAGGTGGAAGTCCATCAGCAGTGTGAGCAAAGTGCTTTTACAGCTATAAATAAATATATTTGGGCGGAACCTCTTTTTTAAGACTGCAGTGCTCTCAGCAAACAGCAGCATGTGATGCATCAGAATGACTTTAGTTACACAATAACACAGGCTGGCTCTAAGAACAGAGATTGTGTTGCTGACTGTGGGCGTGTTGAGTAAGAGCAGGTTGTGGGCGGACAAGCGTTACTCACTCAGTATGACGTGGGTGATGACGAAAGCGAAGATGAAGATGGTGAGGAAGGAGAGAGAGAGGATGAACAGGTAGAAGAAGCGGTAGTTTCGTTTCCCCACGCAGTTGCCCACCCAGGGGCAGTGGTGGTCAAAGCGCTCTGTGGAGATACAGAACACTGGTCAGTCAAGGGAGGACACAAATGCCTCTCTCGAACTCTAACCTCAAACTACTTTTAAAATAAAAGCTTTGTGTTAAAGCTGATATTTTTTCAGTCAAGTCACCTATCCTTAGTTACAATAACACACCCACTTACCCACACAGTTGTCACACAAGCTGCAGTGTGATGCCCGGGGAGGCCTGAAGATCTTGCAGGTGAAGCAGTACTTCAGTTTCACCGTCTGGCCGTTGATGAGCACCTCCCGGGTTCTGGGTGGAGGTCTATATCCGGGACCTCCTGCTCCGTTTGCAGCATCTGTGGATCGCAACCAGTGATGAGACCTTACTGGTCTGAAGCATCGCTCAGTTGGTGACATAATGGTTAGGGGGTTGGCGCCGGGATCAGAACGTTGCCAGTTCAAGTCCTGAACTGGTAGAGGTACCGCTGAGGTACCGCTCATGAGCAAGGTAACCTGTCCCCAAGCAATGTCTGTGGGCGCTGCCAAAAAGCTGCCCAATGCTCCTTCAAGGATGGTTCAAATGCAGAGGTCACATTTATCACTCACTTAAATTCAACTTAAAAAACTTAATTTTCTCCTTTGGCTTAATTTAGCTTAATTTCAGGAAGAGGGAAAACACAAAGAACACAAATAAAGCAAAAGATTTACATTTACACTAACCAGTCACCTTTGGAACTCCAACCTACAGCACAGCCGTTTAAGCACTAATAGTAAAACAGTTCTTTAAGGGCCGACTTGATAGTGACCAAGTAAAGCCAGCTTTATGCACCAAGCTACATTTAAGGCCTCGTCCACACGGATGTTCGAAAAGAACGCCGTCTGAACGCCATATGCGTTTTTGCTGCCTTTTGTAGCTGCGTTCGATTGGCGTTTCACTGGTGTTCGCAATAGCGTTGTTTTCCTCGCCTTCGTCGGGATTTTGACGCCAAGAAAACGTTGCATGCAGCGTTTATTTGACGCCACCCGAACGCGCAGCCGGGCGAACGCCAGTGCTGAACGCCCGTGTGGACGCTTTGATTGAAACGGTCGGCGTTCAGTCGGCGCTCACCTTGCACCACGAACGCCAGAAAAACGCCTGGTTCAGATGTCCGTGTGACGAGGCCTTACTTTGTGTATTTTTTGCAGGTTTAATGTAAAGTAAGGAAAACGCATGACTGCGGCTAGAGCTGGGAGAGCCAACTTCAAATCAATGTTAAACTTCTGCCTCAACTTTAAATAATGACATTTTTTTAACTTGAGTTTAGTTTAAATGTATTTATTTAGTCATTATTTATTTCAATCATATCATCATTTTAATGAACGCATGCATTTTTGGAAATAAATCCTAAAACTAACTGATATGAGCAAGGTTAAGTCAGGGAAAGGTTGTGAATGTCACTTTTCATTTTAGCTTCGTTGTTCAGCTCTGACTGTAACCTTCAATAAAGAAATGTCACACAATCACAGTTGGATTAAGATGCGCGCCACTTCTACACATGCTTTTCCCCCCCCGAAACACGGCTCAGTCAGCACTTTTCTCTGGCTGGTTCAGCAGTAAAGAAATCCCCCGAGGCGCGGCGGCGAAGCTCACTTGGGTGGGGATTATTCATGGTGGAGTGGTGAGAGTGGGAGCCCTGTTTTCCTACAAGCACCAACATCCGAGCACACAGAGCCCAGCTCCACCTCACTGAGCACCAGTCTGAGAGATTTACTTCCTCCCAGCAGAACCCCCACACACACACGTACACACACACATCACAGCGGATAGGGTCACCACCATCCTGCCTCAAAGAGGATAATGCGGCACTATTTAACATTTCTAACAGTATGAGACGTATTGTGATGTTGTGCAGTTCTGTCATTTTGTAAAACTGTAGTATTATCATGTTTTAATATGATATGTATAACTAAGGGCTGGGCGATTTGGCCTAAAAATAATATCACAATATTTTTAAGCTATATTATGATATACAATATGTCTTGATTTACAGTATTCTCTCTTTCTGGGAGAGAATTACATTTCCCACAATCCCAATAATACACTGGACGTGCGTCCGGAATAAACACTGAAAATATCAAGTAAATTGTGTACTGTATTGTGAGTGGAACGTTGGTTATGGTTGTTTACCTGCTAAAGAATGAGTTTTGCTGTAATAAATGTACGATTTTTTGCGAGTGATGGCGTTCCACATGGGAGTCACAAGCGCTCACACACAGCACATTCACATCACGAAGATTGTTGTTTTTACGTATTTACTTCTGTTTTGGTGCACAGATGCAGTGCTGCTTTTCTTCAGACACCAAGTCGTACGCTCCCATCTCCAGTTAATGTCTCTGAAATGATGTGAATATTCACTTCTCTCTCTGCATGCTCAGTTCCCTCCACTTCCACTACAAAACACGCATGCGCTAGGAGAGTGTTCTGGATGGGTGGGGGAGCGAGTCTGCTTTAAGAGGACAGAGAAGCAAAACTCGAAATTGAAGTACATGCTGTCTGTCTAACATTAATTTGAGGATTTGTACTCGATCATTTACTACAGTGCTCAGCATAAATGAGTACACCCCACTAGATTTGTCAGAAAACCTTTAGTTTAATTTCATAATCAACATTTTCTATGAGATACTATACTACAACATACTCCCACAAATGTGAGCCATTGATTGCAAACAAGATTTGTTCATTTGCACACACAAAAAAGTGATTTTCCTAACAAATTCATTCAAGCCCATGTTGCAAAAATGAGTACACCCCAATTAAAGTTTTAGGAGAAAAGCCAAACTGAAGACTACAAAATTCTAATTAACAAGAATTCAACCACAGGTGAGTCTAATTATTCATTTAAGAGGTGTCCAGCAGACAGGTGACTACAAAAGGGCATTACTTAACAAAGAAAACCCCTTCCCATTTCATGCTGTCAGCAATGGCACCACACGGAAGAGAAATATCACAAAACCTGAGAAAGGAAATCATTTCTTTACACAAAAAAGGTGAGGGCTACAAGAAGATCAGCAAAGCTTTCCATATCAGTCAGAATACTGTAGCAAAAATGTAAGAAGATGCAAGTGTAACCATCTCACAGAGACGTCCAGGCCGTCCACGGAAGTTAACATCTCGAGAGGAGCGTCTTCTGATGAGAAGGGTTGAAGAAAATCACCATGCAAGTTCCCTACAGTTAGCTAAAGAAGTAGAAAGCCAAACTGGAGTGACTATTTCCCGTGACATACGGCGCACACTGCAGAGGAATGGCATGCACGGGTATCGTCCACGAAGGAAGCCTCTCCTAAAGCCCACGCACAAAAAAGCACACCTAGAATTTGCCAGGGCCCAAGCTGAAAAAGATGAAGACTACTGGGACTCTATACTCTGGAATGATGAGACAAAGATCACTGTTTTTGGAACTGATGGCTTCAAAACTGTATGGCGTCGCAAAGGTGAGGATTTCAAATAAAAATGCATGGTGCCTACAGTGAAACATGGTGGTGGCAGTGTCCTTATGTGGGGCTGCATGAGTGCTGCTGGTGTCGGGGAGCTGCATTTCATTGATGGTATCATGAACTCACAGATGTACTGCTCTATACTGAAAGAGAAGATGCTACCATCACTTCGTGCTCTTGGTCATTGTACACTTTTCCAACATGACAACGATCCAAAACACACATCTAAAGCTACTGTTGCATTTCTGAAGAAGAACAGGGTGAAGGTGATTGAATGGCCAAGTCTGTCTCCTGATCTGAACCCAATCGAACATGTATGGGGAATTCTGAAGAGACAAGTTGAGCATCACTCTCCATCCAGCATCCAGGCTCTAAAAGAGGTTGTTCTTGAAGAATGGAAAAAGATAGATGTTGCAATAACTTGTTCATTCCATGTCTAGAAGACTTGGTGCTGTCCTTAAAAATCATGGCCATACAAAATACTAGATGTAATAGTTTTTGTTACGGTGTGTACTCATTTTTGCAACATGGGCTTGAATGAATTTGTTAGGAAAATCACTTTTTTGTGTGTGCAAATGAACAAATCTTGTTTGCAATCAATGGCCCACATTTGTGGGAGTATGTTGTAGTATAGTATCCCATAGGATCCCATTATGCTGAGCACTGTACATCGCATGTGGAACAAGCCGAGATACCAAAGTGTGGTTGAAAACATTGTGTTAACGCTTAATTTGGATCCTAACACAATTTTTTTTAATGAAAAATGGATCATAAGACCAAGCTTGGAGCAAACTCAGAGTTTAGAGCCCTGAACAGAATGTGAAGAATAGAAAAAGCTTCAGAGGTTCGCTGTCCAGTATAGGTCTAAGCACAAATGGTGCCAGCACACAAATACACAAACTTATCTTATTAGCAAGATCAAGCTTCATTAATTGACTCTAATACTAAGATCAATAAGACTTTTACAAACACATTTTTAAAAGATGCAAAATATCATCTACTTTATCGTCAAAATCCTAGAAAATCGAGATCTTTGCCAATATTGCATACCCCTATGTGCCAGTAACTAATTCCTTCTTTTATTATTCATTGTTATTATTGGGTTGATTAATCAGTGGCAGTTGGTAGTGCAATGGTTCAGAAGGTTGCCAGCTCAAATCCTGAACTGGTAAAGGTGCCACTGAGGTACTCATGAGCAAGGTACCATCCCCAAGCACTCCAACAAGCTGCCCACTACTCAAATCCAGCTCTATCCCACTGATAAACCACCACCACTGGACCCCTGAGCAAGGTCCTTAAAATCCAAGTTGATCCAGAGAGACTGTCCCTGTAATTAGGAAATGCAAGTCCCTCTGATTAAACTGCATAAATTGCAAATTGCATAATTATATTATTAACTCCTTCTGTTAATATAGTAACAATTAACGTTTTAATTAAAATCTGTTTTCAAAAAAAGAAAAAAAATCTTCATGGGAATTCTTCATTTCTTCATTTTCTGTGCTCAGTATAAATATTTAAGCATTTCCCGTCTCTTTTTTTAAACGGCAGTAGACAGTAAAAGGAGGCGCAGGAGGGTGCATGAATAATGCATTATCCCGGGAGAAGGGGAGATAATGGCCAAATCCTCTCCCTCTAAATCCGAACACGGCCAGGAGTCTCTCCACATCAGTCAGACCAACTTTAGGCCCTGGGAACCGGAGCAGATGAGGATGGAGCAGCTTTGTTCTATCACAGCCCTAGACTTTAATCGCTCGCCAATCCAATGGCATGAAATGGGAGACAGTGAGAAATTTGTACCAGGCACAGTGACCTTAGAAACAGAGGATGAAGTCAAAGACGAACATTTTGGCAACGATGAAGAAAGTTGCTTAAACAGAGTAAAAGAAAGAATGAATGAGCCTTCATTGTGACATTGTAGCACTTTTCTAAAAACCCCAAATCTTTTTACAGACACTGGGCCTCATTCAGCAACCGTTCTTAAAAAGAAATGTCCTAAAACACTGTTGCAGTTTTCACTAACATTCTTATGTACTTAAGGTTTGTTCTTAGGTAACATCATCTTACACTCATTTTAATGACTGTCTGTTTGTGCAAAAACATGAGCTTATTGTGTTTTCTTCAATACTGCATTTGTATAATGTTTTACGATTTGGGGTTGAAAGTTCAAGCGTCACACAGCATTGCATCTCACCTATTTGTCTCTCCACGTCAGCTGCCTCGTCCGGAGTGGCACGGGGAAGAACGCCCGGGTCGCTGAAGCTCGCCCGCAAGAGCATACCCATCACAAAGAAGAAGAGCACTCCTCCGATTGCAGGAATAGCCGGGGTCAGATTGGAGGCCAGGAACGGACAACTGCATGACATGGGATAGAGATTTGAGATGGTCCGTTTATGAGAAAAATTCCATATTTATGACATTTTCCCTTTTTCATCTCGTGCATATAAGAGTCTGTCTGGACTTATAGCTAGATACACGATTACGTCTGATTTCATAATGAAAATTTGTTTTGGAAAATTCTTTTATGACAAGTCGGGATAGCAACGACTTGAAGCAAGAAACAGAACAAACCCTCAGCATGCCCCATAAAATATACAATTCATTCCAAACCTTTAAGCAGTTCTGTTGTTCATCTTACAATGTTTAAAAGATATTAATTACGTTTAATAGATTAATTTAAAAGTCATGCCGACTGTGAGTGGTTTAATTGTAGTTAATTTCATGTTTCTACCTCCAGATAAAATAACAGAAAAACTGCAATAAAAATGGAATATAAAGTGATGATGAGTTCCCTGTAAATCCCCGAGCGGTCTCACACAAAACCTAATATAATTCTAATACCTAATCTTCCTCATGGTGAATCATAAGCTTGTTGACATGAAAAAATTATTTTAAAAATTCACAAACAACATATGCAAAATTCATGACAAGATCAGAAAATAAATTTTATCTTTCCATTGATTCCCATTCATATTTTTTCCAAAGTTAGGTCCCATGGAGCAGAAGTGGAAGGGCATGACTTCGCCACTCACGAGGAGTAGCAAATCAACGCTGAAGCCTTGTTATCACACACACCACACTCACAGGAGCACAGTGTGAAGCTCCAAGAAGGAGAAGAGGAGAGAGGAGTTTCAGCTGAGCCTTGGTGTTTGTAAAATTTTGAGAGATTTTCTTTTTGCATCTCGATTCCAAATACTGGTTATTAGTCCTGTTAACTAGGAATATTCGGTATTGATATCAGCCCTGAAAAAACATTATCAGTCGACGTCTAAAACCTACACAGTGCTGGCACCTTTCCTGTTATATTATTCCTTTTTTGCTGCTCTTTGCCCTAAGTGACACTCCCAAGGATCAATATCAAGGATATAAAATGTACAGCTGAATAGATGAAAGAAAACAATTATTCAAGATGTAAATGCTCTCCTGCTAAAAGAATACAGCTCTGACCAGTCTAGATTAGGCTGAGTTGTGATGCCTCAAAACTAATCTTGAAGGTTTCCAAAATCCATCTTAATCTCCTCATAGGAAAAAACCCAGGTCTGAACCAGATTAAGATGGTGAAAGGCTCCAACAGCCTGCAAGAACAGTGTGTTTTTTACCAGCGAGGACCGTCGTGTTGAACAGCTGGTACCAGACAGCGTGGGCTGGAGGTTTCCTTTTATCATTTTTCAAAGACAAACCTTTACCGCTTAAAAATAAAACCAATTCAAGACACCGCTTCACACCCTGCCACCTTTCCCGTTGTGCTGAGGTTATGTTTTAAGCATTTTTGCATTGAGTTTAATGACATTTTTAAAAAGAAAGAGCCTCATAAATGTCATCACTGCTAAATGGACGACAGAAGTGCTTTAGGTGGGTGTAAAAGTGTCTCAAAGCTATTTTATAGGCAGTTTAATAATGTTCAGCTTTTTCTATCAGCGATTGAACTCAACCATCACCTTTTCGAACCATCTTTCTGACATCCTCCTACCTTGTGATTCTGTCCCCTTACCCATGACATTTGCACCAGCCTCCAGCTCCAAGAAACACTAGATGTGCCTCAGGAACGCCTCCTACTAGATCTCCATCAATGTCTAGCGTCTGGAAATGTTCTTGGCTGGATATTTATGAGCTTGTTGACCACTAAAAACCACTGCAATGCTGCTGTACCTTACACACTCACACCAGCCAGAAGAACACCACCGTGCCAGCTGAGCCTGGCCTATGAGACATAATTTAAAAAGCAAATCATTTTTATTAGGCGTGCATGATTCAGCAAATCTCACGATTCGATTCCGATTCTTGGGCTCACGATTAGTTCATGAGCGATTCTCAGTTCATAACCTATTCACCACTCATAACCGATCCACGATTCAATACATAGATGAATCTGTTTCCAGATCGCTGTTTTGAGTTACTTTTCCCATTTGACTGTGGCAGATCAACAAAAAAAACACACTGAATCAAATGTATTTTAATAAATGTAATGCATATGTACGCTTACTGACTGCATTTCCTTCATACTCAGCGAAGGAGGTCTATGTGGGAAGATTTTGACACTTCGCCATATACAGGATTGGCGAGCTGAACTCGTGTCGGGGAAAAAGTAATTTAGTGCCATTATGTTAGTTGAAAAATATGAATCAATTTTTTGGAATGCATGAATCAATTTTGAACTGACAGAGAAGAATCGTGATTCGATTAGAAGAAAGAATCGTGATTCCATTAGATTTTTTTGCACACCCCTAATTTTGACTATTCTACTTTTTTAACATTGGATTTGAAGGAGAATCCTTACCTTCGGCACTGAATTTGAACTATTATACCATATTTAATGTTTAAGGCTTGGCGATATGACTTAAATATCCTGATGATTTAAAACTTTAAAAACAGGCGAATAATTATTCAGGCAGTAACTGCTAAAGACAATTTTTAAGAGGATGTTAACTCAAATATTGGTAAAAATATTAACTGAATTAACAGACATAAGCAAATTTAAGTTGGTGAAAGGTTCGGTCAGTTTC
Source organism: Distichodus sexfasciatus (assembly GCA_032718565.1). Taxonomy (NCBI): domain Eukaryota; kingdom Metazoa; phylum Chordata; class Actinopteri; order Characiformes; family Distichodontidae; genus Distichodus; species Distichodus sexfasciatus. Next base: position 1,209,020 of record JAVGVS010000126.1, read on the forward strand.
AATACATTTCTGATCAAATGCACAGCCATAATCTGACTGTCAAATGTAATGAAAGAATATTCAAAGGTCTGTTGTGCGGAATTATAGAAACATTACAGTTGCAACAGTTTTAACAACTCTAAATTGGAAAATGGGGGTGGATTAAGTATAAACTTAATTGTATTCCTATTTTCTATATTTGGTTTTAGTCCGAGTCTGATTTATCTTTCAGCATCTTAACTGACTCCAGACCACTTGGGCAGATACAATCAGAGATTTAAAAAAAAAAAGTTCTGCATCTCCCAAGAGGTCGTGTAAGGCAGCGCTACTGCGTCAGCCCCAGCTGGTAACATGCACCGCTGCAGGCTTAACTGAAGGGATTACGCTTCGAGCGCCTCGACGAAACCAGGTTTAAGGACAACGAGCTGAGAGGACTTGAGTTTGACGCTGGCTTTGGCCTGCAACTTCACTCTCATCTGCTTTCACTTCATACCACGTCTGCTGAGGAAGCACATGCAGTACTCTTGTCTCAGGGCAGCTCGTAACGAAGCCTCTCCAACATTCATTTATCCTTCAGTTTTGTTCCGGGCAAATGCTACGGAAATCGACTATTTTATACGCGCCAAGATGCAGCGATTTAATTAAAGGGGTATGAAACCCTTAGGTTTGAGTAAATCTGGTTTCTCAGAACAGCTCATGCTGCTGCTTGAAACGGAGTGCGGTGATTACGAAGGAGACGGACAGCGATAGAAAGATGAAGGAAGTGCTACATTTTTGCATAATGGTTCCAAATATTGGTTATTGGCCTCGTTAACTAGTAATAATCTGTATCAATATTGGCCCTGAAAAACCAATATCGGTCAACCTCTAGAAAATAGCTGAAAAACTATGGGATCACCAGTTTGCTGCCAATTTGCAGATAATATATGAGCAGAAATGATTCAGTCACGGTTTCGTGGTTTCAGTCACGAGAAAGATGTGCAACTGAAAATTTTTAAAAAAGGCCTCATGGAGCGTCAAACCCCTTTAACACACAGAATGAGGTATTGAGCACTGAAGACAGTATAAATGTACAGAACAATACCATGAAAAGAATAATAAAGCAGTAAACTCACAATATTTACAACCTGAGATGGAAAAGGATCTCACTGTTCTTGTTTTGCCTATAAAAATGCAAATGTGCAAACCAGGCTTTTAGACATTCAGTTTCCCCTTCAAAGCTATAAATCAGAAATAAATATGGTCCCGGAGACCATCTTTGTCTTTGAAATTGACAAAGCGTCTTAAATGCTACACATTACAAGAGCCGTGCCACTGCTGTTTAACACATGGGTTGCTGTACTTGTCGTCTCAACCCTGAATACCAGCTCTTATAGCACAAAGAGCCACTTTAATGACTTTTATTACCATTAAAAATAGCATGACACAGCCGGGGCACCTAATCACACGGTGGGCCGAGGGTGTGCTCTCGTTTCCTAGGAGATGGAGGCTGTTCAAAAGCACACAAAAAAGTGGGAATGTGTTGCCAGGGAAACAGCAACACCGGAGCGCCATATTCCGAAAGTTGTGGTACGGAATGTGGGCTGGTATGGGGGCTGGGACTGGGGCCGGGGCCGCGGCTGGGGCCGGGGGGAGGGTTGAGCACTGGAAACATTCAAACCCACACATCCTTCATCCTCCAACACCACAAGGCCAGCATCATGCCATCCGGCATGAAGAAAGACAAACGTTTGGTTAAAATGGAACTGACCAAGCTTCACAGCTCAACCTCACACGAGATGTGGAGGTCGAGTGGAATTTCTCCCTTTAAGGGGCATGAATGTCTCCAAGATATTTTTTTTCCACAACTTACAAAATATTACTAAACAGACTGGGGAGTTAACATTTACTCACTGATCTGTGTCCACCGTGAATTTGGCATCTGGGGAGTTGAAATTATATAATCCCATCATGAAATTTACACAGTTTGAAAAACTACAAGTCAGTTAGAACTCAAAGACTAAAGTCTGCATCCCTTTTGCACTACACTGTTTTCTGTGATGGCTGTCTCTCACAAATGGTTCAAAACTTTCAGAACAGCAATGACTAAAAGGCTGAGTAAAAAAATGGAGTAAAATATGTCTAAAAATTGAGTAGTCGAAATGTATAACTACAAAAAATGTGATTTTCTGCTCTTTCAGATACTTTCTGCATTCCCTGCTGAAATCATCAAAGTATTTGAGATTTTTATTTAAGACGTCAATCGTATGAAGGTTCAATATTGGAGTACTCCCTTCATCTCTGTAACTAATGCACTCCACACCCATTTTAAAGAAGGATCAAGAGTTGTGGTAAGCAGCCAAGTTCACTCATGCTGGAGGGTTTCGTGCCCCTTTAAGAGACATGATGTCCTGCCTATTGAAGTTTAAATTAGTCCTTTATGGCCTTTCTGGACAGCTTTACGGGCCACCACAAAGCCCTAGGGTATCATAGCGGAACGATTTTGCGTGGATAAGATTTTTCTTGGAAAGACACGAGAACACACAAGATCTCCTTGTTTGGATCTAAATTAGGAACACAGGAATTCAAACAAAAGGCGTCAGCAGTAACCAATGTCAGGGCTTCACCTGAATGTGAAACATAAACTGCTCACTGCATAAAATTATATTACATCATGACTCGGGAAGAATGTCTGGGAATCAATTTCTACAGCATTCTTCAATCCTACTTTTGTGGTCTTGTGTAGTAACTTTCCAAAGTAGCAACAGCAGATTGATCTTGGCTCTTACAAATTGTTTTATGTCATTACCCAAATGAACAATATAGACCAAAGTTAGTTCTTCACACAGTCTCGGAATTTAAAAAACAGGTGAACCCTTGACCAAAATTACCATATAGACCACAATCCTCAAACAGTTTTCTACACCAGCTATGCAAATGAACAAAAACCATGTAAATGACTGGCTAATTCTGTTTAGAAAGTGATCCATGATTGTTGAACTAGATTTAGGCTTTAAACCAACACAGAAGCTCACATTTGAAGTGAGGATCTTAGTCCCAACCTACAGATTCCTATAAATGAGCCCTTTGATAAAAAAAAAAAACCTGTACTTTCTCTTGGCAAAGCAATGGATTCCTCTAGACCACAATGAACTCTGGAATCTCAAACCAAGTCTGAACGTTAATTCTGGAGCAAAGTGAGAACTGGCTACTCCAAGTACCATGGAAGACGTGAAAAAAGAGAATTCTGGCATCAAGACGCAACCGGCACTTACTCAAAGGCGAAGAAAAGTCCACTGGTGACCAAGATAAGCACCATGGTGAGGTAAAACACCCCGGTCTGCTTGGCCATCATGATTCTCCCATTGCAGTAGAACTTGTTCCGTCCCGGGAAGATCTGCCATTTCCTCTTCACCCTCCTCTTTTTGGTGTGAGGGGTCTCCATGGGCGAAGAGTTATGTGTGCAGATCTGATTGTACTGACATTCTCTTGGCTCATCTATTCCAAGATGCATGTTGGTGATGGCGGTTATCACTCAGCAGCGGCCTTCAAAAGATCTGAAAGTGGCAAGAGAGTCCCATAAAAGAGCAACTGCCTGAAAAACACCATGCGTACCAGCATCACGGTTGGCCATGAAGCGAGAAATTTTGGACAGCATCATTTGAACAAGAAATTAGAGAGACTGGGAGCATGCCTTCATTCAATCCAAAACATTTAATGATCAGATTAGATTAGGAACCAGGAATTACAAACACAAACATGCAGTTACATTCCAGATGTGGTCGTGAAAGGCAATCCGGGAATAGGAAGTGGAAATTCCATGGATACTAGGAACATTCCTCCATTGTGCTGGGGTTCTTTCCCATCCAAACAGCAGGAGAACGCGCCTCTCTCAGGTAGGCGGCAGATGAAGGGCTCGGGGAAGTAAGACGCGACTAGATTCGCTTTTTCTCGCCTCAGATGAGATGTTTTGATTTTGTAAAAATAGAAGAGATGCTGCTCCCTGTTCTCTAACTATAAACTCCAGCGCTCGTTCCAAAATAAGAATGAAAAGCTCGTCCTTCGGATGTCCTCCTATATCCACTGTCTGTTCCGAGGGCTGAGATTCCTTTATGACAGGCTTTGTTTATTAAATGCACATTGACTTCTTCTGACCACCCGCGCGTCACCGAAAAAAAAACACCCACGACGACAATCACACACAGAGGCCGTGAACTATCCTGTGCGAACCATCCTCGCTACGTTCTTCAAAGAAGAATGCATAAGAGGATCTACTATCGAGCCAATCTGTACCTTTTTCCCCAGTGAGGAACAGGGCTGGGTGAAGTTGAACTGGCTCCTTATACCCTATCTAGTGCACTATAAGTGTCTTGGAATTTTGATGTTCCCTACACCCTACTTTCTATGTAACTATGTACTTTCTTTTGCAGCGCAATAAATCCTACTTTGTACTTTTATTCTGTATATATAATATTATTATATATAAATATATATTATTATATAAGATCGTATTATATAATTGTATATCATATTTACAACACATATACTGGTCTACATAAAGAGCAGAAAGGCATACATTTTATTTATTTATTATATATACACACAGCGACATGGAATGGTCGCCTTTTAAACCAAGTCAACTATGTAGGGTGCGACAGGGAAGCGAGTATGTTGGAACGCACCCGGGTTCCCTATAGCGCGTGCCACTGCTCCTCTGGCATGTGCGTTAGAACGCAGGGCAGATTCGCCCGAACACAAGACTCACAAACATAAAAATGCTTATTATTTTATCATAACTTTAAAAAACAAATTTTAGCAGAGTCAAAACGGCAGACTCCACGTATTAGATATAGCTCAAGAGCTAGGCTAGTTAAAATATTATAACCAATGATGTTTTGAATATAAGCTGTTATTTAACCAAATGATGTGATATGCGTTTTAATTGATCTATTATTTGCTTAAACACTTTCACTCGAGACGGCAATATGTCAAATTAATGCTGTAACTTAAACCCTAATGTGACAAAAAATGAATGAAACCCTGATGATGGGAACTTGGTAAAATCGTCAGGAAAGAACGGTTCCTACATGTTTCCAGCCGAACAGTTTAAGACGCGCGCATTGAAGATGGCGGAGAAGGAGGAGGACAGGAGAGTGAGTGAAGAGGAGAAATCACACATAATGAAAGGTAGAACAGTGATCCACACACTATGTCAGTAAAGAAAATGACACGATGACTTGCCGTATATAAAATGCTATATCTAGATTACATTGTGCAAAAGGTTGTTAAGGTGCTCACCCTTGAAACTGTCTTTGCTTACATGGAGATTAGTCTTAGAATAGCTTTCTGTATATTTTGGAATTTTAATAAATGTTGTATTCGGGAATAAGCAGAGATCGAATATAAACCTAAACACAATATTTTACTAATCTTTGCCTGAATTGATGCCTAAATGTGTCTGATGCACCTTAACATCTTCACTTATTGCACACATTCAGCTAAATTCACACTTCAGAATCCTAATAGAATGTCTCAACGAGAATCCAGTGTTGAAGCGTTCCCTTCATTTCTCTAACAAGTATCTGCTGTACTCCTCATCTAGTTCTTAGCATTCTGACCGACCTTTATTAAAACCCCAAGATCTTTAACTCTTTCTGCTTGCAAAAAAAAGTTAAGTAACTGGAAATAACCTTTTCTGTAACTCTTCACAAAATAGGGTAATTCATCGTCATTCCACCATTAAATCACATTACATTCTGGAACAACATTCAGAAACGTTCTGCTTCAGCTGTCAAGAATTTAACATATGCACAAAGTTAACGTGACATTTAATGAATGGAAGTTTGTGCAACTTCACTCTTGGAAAAGATGTGTTAAAATGGACACAGACAGTATCAAATTGTTACACATTAATGGATGAGTTTTGAGACAAAGTTTCTTGTGTTAATTGTCACACATTCACTGTATTACTGTATTCACTTTTGGCACTGAAAGTGTCAAGAAAGGTAACACAAAAATGTGTAAACATGTAGAATAATAACACATGTTGTCCTTAGTTACACATAGTGTGTTGAATGCTGTGTAAAAGATCTGACGTTTTCCAACATAATTTTATTAAACATTAAGACAAAATGTGTAAACGTGTAAAGTGCTACACATAATTTGTGTAATTTCTCTACACATTCATTCTAAGAGTGTTGTATCAATTAAAATATATTTAATCACAGCACTTGTGATTCATTAATTTCTTGTGGTAGAGGAATAATTAAAAAAAACATACTAAGGAATATAAGAAAAAAACTGGCTACACAATAAAATACAGACTAAATCAGCTGACAACCACATAAAGAACGTTTTGACGTATCATGCCATTATATCTCAAAACTACATGGTTCGGGTTAAAAATGGTTACTTTTTCTCCCTAATAAATGTTTACAGGCATTTGTTTAAGTAGAAATGCGTTAAAATATAAATCAGATACCTGGTCAAACTTGGTCATATGATTGATTTGCGGTCAAATATCTATGTAAGTAAATAAATAACGTGTTAAAGTTACTGGATTATTCATGTGCGTTAATGCATTAACCTTTCCACTCCTCGTTTTTACATATTTGATTATCAGATTTTTAAATCCACCAGTTTGGTGGTTAATGTGGTACAAGTTCTTTGGCTACTTTATCAGGGTGTATGTAGGTTTGGCTTTGGTCCATGTTAAAATTAGCCATTGAACTTACATTTTTTAAACTCACAGAAAAGTTTTACATAAGCAATAATTAAGTACTAAGCAATATTTTATTTATTGTGCAGGCGTAATATGCAGTGATTCAAAATATTTTCCATCACTATAACGAATGGTACTATGGTGTTTTTCTACTTGGTCAGGTGGAGTCTTTCTGGCAGCAGTAGGCACTGCGGGAATGATGGCGGGATTCGGCTCCACGCTCGCTCTGGCTAAGAAGAAGAGTCCTGAGTGGTTTAATAAGGTGTGGGTTTTTGACTTTTTGATTTCGGAAACGAAAGGAAAACCGCGAAAAACGAGTGAACCAATGATACACGAACAGAATAAAATTGTACATTTCCAGGGAAACCTCTAAATATAACAAATGAAGAGCATTTTAGCATCAAGTATTTAACTTCAGAACACCCTGAGCATGTTAATCTGTACTGGAAGATGAAGAGGAGTGGCTTGGAAATCTATTTTCCACTCCACCCTTATTGCGTTCAAATTCTATTAAGCTCCGTGACGGTGGGAATATTTGTTTACCGCATGATGTAATTAGAACTAGATGTGCTCACTAGAATTCTGGGTTATATTTGTTTTTTAGCTAGAAGGGGAACAGTGGCCTCTTTCATGGTTTGATTTTTTTGACGAGCTATTTTTAAGCTCTGTGTCATCTCTGTGAACGCGCGTCCGGGCTAGATAACGCCTTTATAGAGGCTAAAAAAGATGGCTTGTGGCGCGGTATATGAGATGTTACAGTGACGGGGCGAACGGATGCAAATGCTGCGTTTCGGACTAAATTCTTTTAGGAGTCAAGTTGGCTGTGTTCAGAGACTGGACACTTGTCACTTTCTCACTCAAGTCGGTTACGAGGGTCTTGCCGCAACTTAAACAGGAGCCTGTTTTATGCTCGCTCATTAATTTTGTGAAATTTAAGCGCCCTCAATGGCGGAGTTAGCAATCATGGGGCCCAAGGCGAATACAGGCATCGGGCCCTCCACGTTCCACGTTAGTTCTTTGAACACACACGCACACACACATCCTTGTACTTATATAGTAGTGAGGACCTCCATTGACTTCTATATGACTGTATCTAAATAATACTACACCTAACTCTAAACATAACCCTAACCATAACCTCAGTAGCCAAAAGCTAATCTTTCTACACTTTTAGTTTTGCAAATAAACTTGTTTTTTTTTTGTAAAAGCAGTTTAAAGAAGTGAGGACCACTAAAAAAAGTCCTCACGTCCCAAAAATGTCCTCACTCTGCTGGTTAAAAACTCATTTTGGTTCTCACTAAGTAGCAAGTACAAGAACACACACACACACACACAAATAAAAAAAATATAATTAAAATAAAAAAACCAAGAAGGGCCATCCCTATATTGCGCCTCTCAGCATATAACCTTGCTCCAAATGAGTACAAAATAGTGAGGGTAAAGCTACAGGACAGCCACTAATAATGTCCCTAATAAACAGTGGCCGCAGGTCTCCCAAAGGAAATGAAGTTTGTTCAGTTCGATCTCCACATCTGACTGCTGGGCGTGGGGTGGGGGGTTTACAGAACCCCCTCTGAGCATCTTTAAAGCAGTTTGCAGTGCTGGGAATTTTTAAAAAAAGCATCTCTAGGAATCCTGGAGTTACATGGTTCAAAACAAAGAATTTCTTCATGTTAGTCCATGTATTGATCATGGCTCTAATAGCAAAAAAGTTTTTTTCCCCACGCAATTGGTTTTATGATGCGTTCTGCAGACAAAAAAGGCACAGAATATAAATAATTGTAAATTCACGTGGACATGAAACATTGCATGAAAGCTTTTAAAGTATTTTCTCCATTTTTTCAGTACCACATATGTCTTGATTGTTACTGAAAACAATAATAGTTTGTCTTACACACTCACAGCTTGTTGACAAACAGCCAAATCCCAATGTGTGAGATGTGGTTATGCCCCTTCATCAAGGAATTTTTATTAATAGTTAAAACAATTGTAAATGTACTATCAAATTTAGTCAAACGTCACAATGACAGAGGCTGACTGATAATTTGAGGTCCCAGTGTTACTGATAGATATATAATTCAGTTTCTGTGTTTAGAACTTAAATGTATCCTTAAACGCTATAAATGCTGTCATTGTTTAGTTTGTCCACTAGAGGGCACCATGCAACACCACAATTTTTAATTGTTTGACTTTACCAAAATGTTGTAGTTAACGGTAATGTTCAGGGGGTTATTTAGTAAAGGAATGTATTACATGAAAAAGAATTAAGAATAGTTAAAAAGAATTGATGCATTATATTATTGTAAATATCTTAAGTGTGTTCGCATGGGTTTTCTCCGGGTGCTCTGGTTTCCTTACAGTCCAAAAGCCTGCGTTGTAGCTTAATTGGCAGATCTAAACCCTGTATAGTGTGAGTGAGAGTGCGATTATGTGAGTGTGTGTTAAGTAATCAACGATTATTTTGGTTAAGTCCTAAGGGCAGGTTCCTCTACCTTCATTTTAACCAGTCAAGTGTTTGTGATTTAAGAGCAAACAACCTACATCGGTGATGTGAAGGCTAACGTGTGCTGTGGTGTGTTTAGGGTGTACTGGGAACATCGGCAGTGCCTGAGAGCGGAGCGTCGTTGGCCCTGCGTGCGTTAGGGTGGGGCTCCCTCTACGCCTGGTGTGGAGTCGGCCTGCTGTCCTATACCGTGTGGAAGGCACTTGGGGTCCACAGTGTACGTATCTACTTATACACCACAAGCTGCAATACAGGCTTTTGCATTGTGATTGTTTAACCCTTTTTCTTGTTGACTGTATTGCAGTTGGGGGAGTTTAGGCAGAAGATGCAGTCCATTTTCCCCGCCATCCCGAAAAACGAGGACGTCCAACCTAACGCTGCACCTTTCGACTGGGACTCCATCTTCAAGTCGAAGTAATCGCAGATATGTTGTTGAGCTTTTCAAAAAGCTGAGCAGCCAGCGTGCCTGGAGCTGATCCCATGGCTCAGACGAAGATGAACAATGTGTACAGTATTGGACAATGAACATGGAGCCCTAATGTCTGAGGATCTCTGATCACACTCACCTGTAAATCTGAGTGTCGATACGTCAGGACTGTATAAAACTGTAACCACTGGAGTTTATGGGACCTTTGGTGGACTGCCTTTGTTAATCAGTATGATTAGGTAGCTGGCATGGCTTCAGTTTCTTCCCTGGCTATTAAATAGCCCGCCCTGTTCTGGCACAATTAGAGGTATGTGTTAAAATCTATGTACAGCACACTTGCTGCTTATTTTAAATATATTAAACATTGGTGTTTGTCTGTAGTAGTTTTTACGAGTGAGGGGTTTAATACGATCAGTCAAATGTTCAGTCAAATGTTCATATCAAAGTCACTTTTTGACTTTTCAGTGATACTTTTTGATCCTTCTTTTGATTTAGAAGCAAAATTTAGACGGATATGAGTCATGTTAGTTTTACCTGTTGTTTGGGAGTAGCTAACGGTTAGTGACACTACTATCTACATGATCAGCTAAAGCTACTTGCTACTTGTAAATGCTATAGCTTCCCAGGTATTTTCATTTAACAAATAACAATGTTGTGTGCCAAAACAAGGACAAATATCTTATGATGGGTGTTGAACTGACCAGTGGCAGCTGGTAGGCTGCCATTATAGCACATTTTTACATTTTACAGCATTTAGCAGACGCTCTTATCCTAACTAGGGATGCACGATTATATTGGAATTGGACGCTAATTTCTTTTTTTTTTTTAAGTTATCGCCATCGTACCGATGCTTAGATTCGCCGGATATTTTCCGACCCATTTATTGTACGTCGGAAGAGCTTGTGCCAGGCATGTCCAACGTCTGACATACGGCCTGCACCTTCTGTATTAAAATGTATGGCGTTATTTTGTGCCAAAGGTTGGAGCAAGCATATCATTTGCGAGCGAAACCTCTTGTAAAACTGAACTAAATTACGTGTTTTGCCTCACTTGTGTCCCAAGCCGCGCACTGCCCCACTTAATAGTATGGTAGGTACGGCACTCTTATCATACCTTTCTATGCGGTAGTATGCATCTCAGGAACTAGCCGGGGTTATAGCTTAATGGCTCTCAACACACTAGGTAGTGCACATGGAGTGTCACACGCGCCCTACTTGACTTGGTACATACACCACATAGGGCGGGAAGTGACTTTTTCTGAAAATGTTGTGCACTACGCTCGAAGTGTTCCCCCCTCGCTCGACTAAGATGGAAGCAGGAATATACTGCCGTAAAAGGCGAAACAGACAGAACGTAGTTACACACATTTGAGTGACTAATGCAAGCAGAACATCAAAACACTCTCTGCTTCCATATTTTATAACGTTTTTAAAAAGGTTTCACTTTTTTTATTAAGTTTAACTCAGCACTCAGCTATAGCACCTGGGTATCACTGTGACTAAAACACTATCCACACCGGTGTTCGTATCTTGGATAAATGAACACCCCACGAGTTTTTGTTACGTCTTGTAGCTGCACTTGATTGACTTCAGTGAGACGTTACATTGGCATTCGTTTGGCGCTGTTTAACGCCAACCTGCAGCCCAATTTGTAATTTTGTGTGTTCACCTGTGGGGGCAGTAATGAGGCTGTTTACCTGTGTGCCAAAATATAAAATAAAAAATATACAAATATGAAAGAGGAATTAAAAACAAAGTCTCGTGGCACATGAAGGACAGTCTTTGTGCTGCACAAGTTGGTTTTACATCGCCCACTGAAACGCATAATAGAAATATTAAACTAACCTAACGGAATCATGAGATATATTCGGTCCTGCAGGACGTCAACCGAACGCCACGTAAACAAAATAGCAACGCTTACTTTGAGCCTGGATTTCGGCGGAAACTGGCCCCAGGAAAATGGTGCACGCAGAGTTTATTTGACGCCATCCGAACGCGCCGTGGCCCGAGCGCAAGTCACAAACGGCCGTGTGGACGCTCTGCTTCACTCCAGTGAGCAGAAAAACGGTCTGCGTTTAGTCCGCGCTCACTTGACGCCACAAACGCCGGAAAGACGCCTGATTCCGACGTCCGTGTGGACCACGCCTAAACCTCATATTTTGATTCCACAACACCATTAACAGTCGGGGGTTAGGACTCCCGAGCACTTAAGACGTATCAACTTTTCTACTACCTATCCTTCTTAAAAACTCAGAGAAACCTGAGAGTTCCTAAATGTGTGGGGTTTACTGTTTTGGGACGCAAAGCATTGCTTAATATTGACCTCCAGCGAACACTTCCGACTCACCTCGGTTAAGAGTCAGTGTGTTCCGGAGCTGTCTTTGACTTGGCAGCCAGTGGCGCCTCCAGAAAAAATTCTAGGGGTGGCCAGTGGGGGGGCACAGCAAATCTTAGGGTGGCATACCAAACAAAAATCCACAATCAAATTTAATACTGATGGAATGGAAGGGCTTACGAGGGCAAAAGAGCAGCGCCGCTGTATCTTGCTTCAAAATCGTTTTCACGTCATGAACTATTGTGAATTTTTGAAAATCTAGACTACATATTTACACATAGCATGCATAATAAAAATTTACTCAGGGGTGGCAAGTGTGGTGGCAAAGGATGATTTTTGGATGGCCGTTGCCACCACTGGCCACCACATGGTGGCGCCCCTGTTGGCAGCTAACAGCTGTTCTGACCGAAAGCGGTATCCAGAGATTTCGTAGGTTACGCTGTCCATCACGGAGAGGGGTGTAGATAGATGGAGACGGACCCTGGCACATAATTTCAGCATTTGCTCGACTGAAAAGACAAAAACACCCAAAAACGGTCTTGACAGTGCTCAAGCAGTTTTCATGTACATTTACTTTTTAACATGTGGAACATGTAGTATAAAGACTTTATACGAATAAACAATGATCCTCAAATCATATGGCATGAAAAAGAAGTTCACAGAGTTGTACATTTTCATTGGAATTGTTGCTTAAGTTGTTTTGGAGTAACTTCAACTTGCGCTGACGACTACTGACTTGATGAGCCTGTTTTTTTTCTTCTTCTTCTTCTTATTATTGTTATTTTCTTTCTTTCTGTTATAACGCCAGACATCTAAGGCCATTAGAGGGATCTCATCCAATCTCTGTTTCACAGAATCACGTTACAGTCCACACGGGAACTTCTTATGCGTCATCAGCCTTCTAAAGAAAGTTCATTTTCATTTCCATCTCAATAATTAGCATCCACTACCGTCACTTGGAATAATACCACATCTCTCTCTCTCTCTCTCGGAGAAAAAACGAAAAGGGGGGGGGAAAAGGTGAAAAGGGGCCCGTTTAATGTACAGCGCTTATATACAAATCGGCCCCGTGAGCTGAATGGAGGAGTGGTAGCTGACGCGTGTCGAAGAGTTCAGTTTTCAGAGTGGATCCTGCTGTCCAGTTGCTGGAACCGGTCTGGTGGAAGCAAGTCACTTTTAACCCAGCTCTCGCTTGACCCTCAGATACTGGTGCGGTTTAACGCAGTGCAACGGCGGGTGTCGGATTAAAATATTGCCTGTGGTAAAGAGTCATTCACATTTGGTATCTCCCCATCCAACAAGCCAACTAAACCCTATTGCACAATGAGTTTTTTTTTTTTAAGAGCTGGATACACATATATTTTGAGTAAAATCAGTGTTTTTTCTTTTTCTTCTTGAACACATCGCAAGAGAAGTTCTATCTACAACACGTCTCACAATTTAAATAAATCTGCATCCCCCGATAAACAAAGTCCAACAAGAGAAAACAAAAAAACAAACAGCCACAAACATTGAGAGCAAAAAACGTTGAAAGCTAACATACAGAATCTATCAGATGCCAACTTTGGTTAAAACAGAAATGAAAGAAAGAAAAAAAAAAGAAACATTTAAAAAAACAATAAAAAATTAAGTATTAAATATCTGTATTAAAATCATTTTAAAAATCCAAAATGAAAACTGCCAAAAAGAAAAAGTAAAGGAGCTCTATATATTCTCTATATATTCATTTGTATGTAAAAACGTTAACGTTTGTTTCGTCTCCGAATTGCGTCTTCTCGCCTCTGTATTATTAAATAAAAAATAGAAACACCGTCGGCTCTGCGAGATCTCCGTCTGCTCTTGTCGTCGCCCCTGTCCCGTTTATTTTATTGGCACTTCGGGGGTTGGGGGGAGGGTGGGGGGGGACCGTATCCGGGTGTCACGAACGTCCCAGTTTGAAGAGTCCCTCGCACATGATGGCCACCACGCTGGAGTTCAGCACGGACGACAGCGTGATGTCCAGCAACCGGCTCTCGTACAGCACGAACTCAGGCCGGTTCTCCTCCACCTGAGCCATGGCCAGTAGGGCTTTGGCGGCGCGGCACATCATGTTAACGCTGGGCGGCTCGGGGTGGGTCGGGTGCCCGCCGTGCAGCAGGCTGTGGGGGCTCTGCTGGTACTGCGCCATGGCGATACAGTCCTCTAAAAAGCCCACCAAGGTCCCGATGCTGCCCTTCTGAAGGGCGATGGCCCGGGCGGCGGTGGGGTCGCCCCTCGCCAGGTTGGAAAGAACGGCCACGGCCATCTCGCGGCACACCTGGCTCTTGCGCTCGCCCACGTGGCGCAACAGCGTGGTGTAGAGGCGCTCCTGGCGGCTGAAGGGCGGCGTGGCCAGCAGCAGGTCCACGTTGGCGTCCTGGACGCTCAGCTTGCACAGGCACTCCAGCGCCAGCCTCTGCGGCGTCAGCGAGGAAAAGCCCCCTCCGCAGAAAGGGTCCTGCGCTTTGGCCGAAGGGCACACCATCCAGTGCAGGAGCCCGTCCAGGATGGGCAGGCAGATGCTCTCGGGGTAGACGGACAAATCGAGCTGCCCGGAAATGTTGGCTAAAGTGACCAGGGCGTTCTCGTGCAGGACGCCCAGACAGTCCCACCACCACTCGTCTTTGCTGCAAGCCAGGCCTTTTTCCTCTTCGCGCTGGTACGTCGGCGGCGTCCATTTCCGCTTCGGGTGCTCGTGGTGCAGCAGCAGCAGCTTGCCCAAGATCAGAACCAGGCCCGGGTGGCGGGCCATGTCGGCATCGTTGCCCGGGACGAATGAAAGGCTGCGGACCATGTTGGAGACGCACATGCATCGCTTGGCCAACTCGTCTTGCCACTGCTCGGCTGTAGAAAGGGGCGCCTCATCCCAGCAGCGAGGCTCGTCCTCCAAAAAGGTCGAATCGCTCTGCGCATATGTTGAACAAGGACGTGGTGCTTCACTGATGCCAGACGTCATACTCTCGCTGTCGTTACCTTGCCCTTCCTGACATTCGTCTTCTGTGATGGCGGGATCCTCGTTAACACGATCGTTTCTTGTTTCCTGCTCACTGTCTTTGTTTCCGGGGGGGCCGTCTTGTGTCTCTTGATGCTTGTTCTGAAAGTGAGTCTGGATATGAGCAGTGGAGTCTCCGCCCCCAGCTTTCCAGTGCAGCAGGCCGCTGTTGAAGCTTTGGGCCAGGCCTAGCTCCTCTGTTCGGTCCTCCACCAGGTCAGCGATCGCTTCCCTTTCCTCCACCTTCACCGGCAGTTTGTCGTACTTGCTGGCCTGTTTGGGTCTGGGTTCTGGTGTCGGACTCGCGTCTTTACCCGTCTCTACCTTGACTCTGTCCTCCTCCTGATCCGTCACCTCGGTTGGTGCCTTTTCGCCAGATTCTGCCCCACATGTGCTGTCTGGGACTCGGCTCTGAGTCTCGGCCTCATGCTTCTTGTCCGTTGCCTCAGCGTTTGATTGATTCTCCGGCTCCTGAAGTTCAGATTCCTGTTTGTCTGCTGGCTCTGGAAGGGGGCCGAGGAGTGTTTTCTGGCCTTCGGTTCCCACTTCATACTCGTCAAGGATTCCAAAGATTTCGATCAAGCATCGTCTGAAGTATTCCACTACGAGTTCGAGGAAGCCTGGCAGCTACAGAAAATGGGGGAGAAGGATAAAACAAAACTTTTGAGTCCCACCAACCCTGGAAGTGGGCACCATGTTTTAAGAACACCTCCGTGTTTTACCATCTTACCTGAGACAGAGTAAAGGAAGACACTGTGCTGTCATCATACAGCAGGACGTTTATGGTATCCAAGGCCCAAGTGCTCTCTGCTAGCAAACCTGACTTCAGAGACATCATCACACGCCAGGCTTCTGGTGTACCTGAAAGGTAGAAAGTGCTCTGACCTAATGTTCTCACACCACAAATGCAGGTAAATGTGACTAATCCAGTAGCAAACTGCCACACTATTTAATTAAAGTGGCCCATCAGACAGAGTTCATTGATTCTCGAGGATTGTTTAGGTTCTGTAAGGAAATTTGCTTCGTTAGAGACCTTTTTTTGGTCCAATCCAATAAATATGTCACTAAATCTTAATTTAAACCCCTTGTTCTCCCACTGGAATAATCTCTAGTTAATTACACAGAAGACAGGCTTGTTTAAGACAGCAAAGACTTAAGCTCCTGCAACGGCTCCCCACCTCCCCTAGACGGGGATCACTTTGGGAAGCACTGAACTCAACTCACTGATCTCAAAGCACCTTTTTCATAAATAACAGAACTCACCTGCTGCTTAGAGAGTTTAGAGGAGAATACAGTAGCGATGGACGATATGGGAAATATTGGCCGATGCCGAAATTCAAAAATTTCACGCTTACATCTGCTGATGGGCGGCACGGTGGCGCAGTAGTTAGGGCTGCCGCCTCACAGCACGAAGGTCCGGGGACGGCCGTAAGGCCTTTCTGTGTGGAGCTTGGATGCTCTCCCCGTGTTCGCGTGGGTTTCCTTCGGGTGCTCCGGTTTCCTCCCACGCTCCAAAGGCGTGCAATATAGGTTAATTGGTGACTCTAAATTGGCCTCCGTAAGGTGTGAATGTGTGTGTGATTGTGTGTGCTCTGCGGTGTGTTGGCGCCCGCCCAGGGTTGCTCCCCGCCTGCGCCCGCAAGTTCCCGGGATAGGCTCCGGTTCCCCCGCGACCCAAGTTGGGATTAAGCGGTTCAGACAATGACTGACTGACAACTGCTGATACCGATGCAGATAAACGAGGAAGGCAGAGTTGCCAGCGCAAAGACAAGCTATATTGCGCGCCAAAGTTCCGCTGCGTGCTGAGAATTCTGGCACAAGAATAATGCCATAGTTCTGACATTTCTAACACAGTGCCAAGTCAAGTGAGTGTGAAAGCAGAGTTGAGCGAGGGTGGAGCATTTCGAGCACTTCACACACTATGTGGTGTACTAAGTCAAATAGGGCGCATGTGACACTCCATGTGCACTACCTAGTGCACAGAGAGCTGTTAAGCTACAACCCCGGCTATTTCCTGAGATGCATACTACCACATAGAAACGTATAATAAGAGCACCTTACCTACCATACTATTAAGTGTGCTAGTACGCGGCTCGGGACACAGCCCATGTGCGAGCTCACATTCGCTAAGTGACGCAAACGCGCGATTTAGTTATGTTAGAATTGAGTGTGAAGACAAGAGATTTTGCTCGCGAACGTTCCACTGCGTGCTCCGAATTTTGGCACAGAATAACATCATACATTTTAAGACAGAAAGCGCAGGCCGCATAAAATCCCACCTCGGTCTGTGGACATGCCTAAATAAATGCGTCATCAAATATCGACTGAAAATATCGGACAAATATAACTATCGTTTCGATGACTCAAAAAAAGCAATTATTGACAGATTCCAATATGATTCCGATATAATCGTGCATCCCTAAACTAGAGTAAAAAAATCTTCCAAAAATCTCTTCCCTCTTAGTACTGGAAACACAGAAATATTTCCCAGAATGGAGCAACGCTGTATGCACTCAAATTTTTTTTATTATCCCGCAATGAATACCCAACACGTTCATGACTCTTACCGATATCTTTGGACGTTAACCTTCGGCGAGGCTTCAGCTGCAGCTGCGTCGACTCGACGGACCCCAGCGGGAAACTGACGTCTCTGTGGACTGGTGGAAGGCCTTGACCGGGCACACCGCCGCTCTGAGAGCCGGGCATGGACCCGGGCACCCCTGGCTTGGGCATCTTCATCGAGGGCATCAAATGAGATTTGTTGGGGGACATGGAGCCCCCCATAGGCCGAGGGAAAGGGGCAGGGCTGGGAGCCCGGGCGATGTGGTCTGCCAGGGTGGGAGAAGCCTGGTAGGAGGACGGAGGTTGGCGGTTACTCATGGGGGACATGGAGCTGGACGAGGACTGGGGCGAGAATGTGGACTGGCGCTGGCCAGGGTGACCTGGCCACTGGCCGTCCTGATTGGCCCTGCCCTCGGGGTCATCTGCCCGGCTCATGGAGGGGTATGGAGGTCCGTGGCCCTGTCTGCTGGGGTAAGGGTAGCCCATGTCAGTCCTGGGGTGCCATATGTTCCCCTGAGGGCCCCCGCTGGGACCGGAGGAAGGGCCGCTCATTATGGTGTGCTGGTTAGGGCCCTGTGGCCCTCCGGGCTGCATGCGCTCCCGGTTGTACGGGTACGGGAACTGGCCCTGGATGAGCCTGCGCTCAGGGTATCCGCCGCCGTACTGGCCGTACAGGTCCGACTGCTGTCCACCGTACTGCATGGTGTAGGCCTCACCCTCGTGCCGCTTTGCCGGGGGGCCGTACATGCCCTCTACGGGCCTCTTGTACCCCTAAAAAGAAATAGAGTGGTCAATTTGTCAATTAGTATTTGTGTTATAGCATATAGTTGAAAAGGCTTATACTCCGCAATAAATGTTTACTTTTTCTCCCTAATAAATGTTTATCGGCGTGTGTTAATTATAAACGCGGCAAACTAGCAGCCACACTTGCTCGCCTGCTCTCTCCCCCCGTTACGGACTGTATGTGTGTTTTAACATTAAATAGCAGAGAATTATTGAATATTATTCTCAGTAGTAGCAGCAGCAGTACTCTATGCTTTTACTACAGGGAAAAAGTATGGAACACATTATCTACAGAACCATAATTTAGACCAAATTAAAAATATTTAGAAAGTTTCCAAAAATCTTGCTGAGCTTCAGGTTTTGGTTCAAGTAAGTGCCTGCATTTATTTTTTATTTTACTTGGAAAAAAACGAATATTTATGTTCATTTTATTTAAAATATTTCAATTTTTTAAATTATTTTATTATTGACATTTACCTCTTCATCTTCAAAAATTCCATTTTTATAGAACTGTTTATAGAACTTTCAGAGCTGTACCTGCAATACTGCGATAACGTGATATTTTTGCTTAAGGTTATCATACCGTCAGAATTTCACGCCTAATCCAGAGCCACTTGCTTTCCTAATTACAACTTGCGGATTAGAGCCTTGCTCAGCTGCCTGACAGTGGATCTTTTTAAGCTCTCACGAGATAGTGGGATTCAAAACCCCTAGTCTTATGGTAACTAACTCTGAATTTCTCGCTCAGACCATGATGCCACACAAAAGCCAAACTTCAAATCCTAACACTGAAAACTAAAAATGAGTAAATTAATGAAGAATATAAATATGATTATTGATAATGTTGGTTGCTCTGTACAGTTTCAGGGATTGGAAGGTGACAGTAGTGGTAGTAAGACAGAGTGAGATTTCAACTCAACCTCTAACGCAAACCCGAACTTCTGCTAATTCTTGTTAGCATAAAATAGCAGAACTTTTAGATTTTAGATTTAATGTTTGCAATAAGCCACCGCAGAAATAAGCATTAACGAGAGTAATTTGACAATAAATTACCAAGTAAATCTCCATGAGATTCTAAAAGGGATTTGACATTCAAGCCCTACATTAAAACAAATGTGACCCTCCACGGCAAAACCAGTCGCTTGTCGCAAATTTTCAAAATTGAGTTATTATGTTTTCAAGGAAGGGCATAAATCAAGCTTCAAAACGATACCTATATGGAATGAATCGGACGACATGTGACTGAGATAAAACATTCAAAGGAGTCGCGTTTCTCCTGTCACGCCAAGTGAGAAATCTGCCTTTGAAGTTGACTATCCACGTAGCACTCACAGACGCTTGGTGCGGTCGCGGCTACGTTTGTATTTACGGTAGCCTACGCTGCATTCACAGCCACACGGATAGCCTACCTGCGTTAGGTTAACTGAACTCGGGAGACGAAGATGGATTC